>VZQC01003508.1:2300075-2870665 GCA_009823505.1 Rhizomys pruinosus
ACCATACTGACTGGACTGACTGTACTGATTGGACTGACTGTACTGACTGTACTGACTGACTGTACTGACTATACTGACTGACTGTACTGACTGTACTGATTGGACTGACTGTACTGACTGACTGTACTGACTGTACTCACTGACTGTACTGACTAAGCCATCACTCCAGCCCTGCATATATATATATATTTATATATATATAAATATATATATAAATATATATGTATCTATATATATATAGTTTGTTTGTTTGTTTGTTTGTTTTGTTTTTTCTTACCCTGCTTTCCCTGGCACGTTGAGCTACCCCATTTCTTTCCCTTTTTCTTCAGAGCTTCCTCTTGGCCCTGCTGCAGGCTCTAAACCAGGATGACTTTACAATTGGAAATACTGAATAAATCACAGGTTGAAATGAAAAAAGAAGTTGAACATTCATCCAATCAGCAGGAAAGAATGGGAAAAAGACTCAGCAGCAGAATGGATGAAGCAGAAAAAAAAGAATATCAGACCTACAGGATAACACAGTGCAGCTAGAAACCTCAAGTAAAAATTATGAAAAATAAAAAAAAAAAACACAAGAGTGGAACAACCAGTAAATGTGGGACACTATGAAAAGACCAAACCTCGGAGATCTCCTGAGGCCAGCAAAAGGAAGAGCAGGAAAGCAGGTAGGGACTGGGTGCCTCAGCAAGGCTGAATGTTGATCCCTTAATCCAGCTGTCTTTGGCTTGATTGGCTTTTGTGGCTGTGGGGGTGGAGTTATCCTCCCAGCTGGTATTAAAGGTGTGGTTGTGTGACTCTTGAGATCTGAGATCTCCTGAGGCCAGCAGAAGGAAGAGCAGGAAAGCAGGTAGGGACTGGGTGCCTCAGCAAGGCTGATTGTTGATCCTTTAATCCAGCTGTATTTGGCTTGATTGGCTTTTGTGGCTGTGGGGGCAGAGTTATCCTCCCAGCTGGTATTAAAGGTGTGGTTGTGTGACTCTTGAGATCTGAGATCTCCTGTGGCCAGAAAAAGGTACCAACTGGGATTACGAAGGCATCTGAAGGAAGCAAGCAAAGCAAGCCTTCAACACAGTGGAGAGGTATTTAGGAGTCACATTGGAATACAGGCAAGGAGAATCCCATATGCCAGGAACACGAAGAAAGGACAACATATGAAAGGGGCAGGATAATCCCACACCAAGCTCTACCAACCCTATGGAAGACTCCTACAGTGTGATCCCTCTGGGGATGCCCCAGGACACAGATATCAGAAACACAATTGGGAACATATTTAAAGAACTACAAGATTATAAAGAACAAATCAAAGCTAAGAAAAGAGAATGAAGAACTCAGGAAGGACCTAGAGAGAGAAAATGACAAGCTCCAGAAGGAAGTAGAAACACTGAAAAGATCCCATGCTGAAAAAGATAAGGAAACCAACCAGTGAAGCAAAGAGCTACAAGAAGAGATTGAGAAGCTCCAAAAAGAAGTAGAAATACTAAAGAAATCAGAAGAGGAAATGAAAAAGGAAATCAAACACTCATCCAATCAAGAGGAAAGGAATGGAAAAAGCCTCAGAAGCAGAATGGAGGAAGCAGAACAAAGAATATCAGACCTGGAAGATGACACAGAACAACTAAAAACCTCAAGGAAAGATTATGAAAAATTTAAAAATACACAAAAATGGAACAACCAGGAGCTGTGGGACACTATGAAAAGATCAAACCTCCGCATCATAGGAATAGAGGAAGGAGAAGAATCCCAAGAGAAAGGTATTGATCAGATCTTCAACAGAATAATAGATGAAAACTTCCCCAAACTAAAAAAGGACAAACCAATACCAATACAAGAAGCACATAGAACTCCAAACAGACAAGATCAGAAAAGAAATTCTCCACGCCACATCATAGTTAAAATGCTAGACACCCAAAACAAAGACAAAATCCTTAAAGCCACAAGAGAAAAACAACAAGTGACCTATAAGGGGAAACCTATCAGAATTACAACTGACTTCTCAGTGCAAACTATGAAAGCAAGAAGAACCTGGAGCAAAGCATTCCCAGTGTTAAAGGACAATAGATGCCAACCCAGGTTACTATACCCAGCAAAAATGTCAATTATAGTTGAAGGAGAGAGAAAAACCTTCCATGACATAAACAAGTTGAAAGAATACATGTCCGGAAAACCAACCCTTCAGAGAATACTTGAAGCAATTCAAAGAACAGAAGAAAGGAGCAACCAACCCCAGGCACCTAGAAAGAGAAATCAATAAAAGCATAACTGCAGAAGTAGAAACCTAAATCAAAACCGCAGATGGATAATAAGGCAAAAGGAAGCAACACAAACCTATCAGTCATAACCTTAAATATTAATGGACTAAATTCCCCAATCAAAAGACATAGACTGGGAGACTGGATTAGGAAACAGAATCCATCGATATGCTGTCTACAAGAAACACATCTTACCTTCAAGGACAGGCACCACCTTAAAGTGAAGGGATGGAAAAAAATATTCCAAGCAAATGGTACCAAAAAGAAAGCAGGTGTTGCTATTTTAATATCGGATAAAATAGACTTCAAAGTAAAAGAAATCAGAAGAGACAAAGAAGGCCATTACATTTTCATCAAAGGAACAATCCACCAAGAAGATTTCACAATTATGAATATATATGCCCCAAATTCTGGTGCACCAAACTTTATAAAGACAATTCTCCAGGACCACAAGTCACAGACTAACCCCAGCACACTCATAGTGGGAGATTTCAATACCCCACTGAGTCCTTTGGATAGGTCAACAGGACAAAAAATAAACAGAGAGACATCTGAACTGAACGATATGATACACCAAATGGACCTCATAGACCTCTACCGAACATTCCATCCTAATACCAGAGAATACACTTTCTACTCAGCACCCCACGGAACATTCTCCAAAATCGACCACATCCTGGGACACAGAAGAAACCTCTACAAATACAAAAAGATTGAAATAATTTCATGCATCCTGTCAGACCACAGTGCAATGAAGCTCAACATCAACACCAGGACAAGCCCTCCTGCCTACAAGAACACATGGAGACTAAACAACACACTCTTGAATAATGAATGGGTCAAGGAAGAGATAAAGAAAGAAATAAAAACATTCCTGGAACTGAATGACAATGACAATACAACACAACAAAACTTATGGGATACCTTAAAAGCAGTCCTAAGAGGGAAATTTATAGCCCTGGGTGCCTACATTAGAAAAACAGAAAGAGCACAAGTGAATGATCTAACACTACAGCTAAAAGCACTTGAGAGGCAACAACAGATGAACCCTAAACGCAACAGACAGGAAGAAATAACAAAAATCAGAGCAGAAATCAATGAAATAGAAACAAAGAAAACAATACAAAAAATCAATGAAGCCAAAAGTTGGTTCTTTGAAAGAATAAACAAGATAGACAGACCTCTAGCCCAGTTAACAAAAAGAAAGAAGGAACAACTCCAAATCAATACAATCTGTGATGAAAAGGGAAATATCACAACGGACAAGGAAAAGATCAAGAAAATTATATGGGAATATTACAAGAACCTATATTCTACCAAGTTTGAAAATCTAGAAGAAATGGATGAATATCTGAAATCTTGGGAATCACCAAAGCTTGGCCAAGAGGAGACCAGCAGCTTAAACAGACCCATAACATATGAAGAAATAGAGGATGTAGTAAGAAGCCTCCCAACTAAAAAAAGCCCAGGCCCAGACGGTTTCACAGCAGAATTCTATAAAACATTTCAAAAAGACCTACAACCATTATTTCTGAAACTGTTTAGAAGTATACAATCAGAGGGAATTCTCCCAAATTCCTTCTATGAAGCCAACATCACTCTATTACCAAAACCAGGCAAAGATCCAACTAAAAAGGAGAATTATAGACCCATCTCCCTCATGAACACAGATGCCAAAATTCTAAACAGAATACTGGCAAATCGCATACAGACCCACATCAAGAAGATCATCCATCATGACCAAGTTGGATTCATACCAGAGATGCAGGGATGGTTCAACATACGAAAATCAATAAACATCATCAAACACATAAACGGAATCAAAGACAAAAACCACACCATCATCTCAATTGATGCTGAAAAAGCCTTTGACAAAATCCAGCATCCCTTCATGCTTAAAGTCCTAGAAGGAATTGGATTGGAGGGATCATTCCTCAATGTAATCAAAGCCATATACAGGAAACCCACAGCCAATATCATCCTAAATGGGGAAATGACAGAAACATTCCCTTTAAAGGTAGGAACTCGGCAAGGCTGCCCCCTATCACCACTCCTCTTCAATATAGTGCTTGAAACACTTGCTAGAGCAATAAGGCAAGAAAAGGATATTAAAGGAGTACTAATTGGAAAAGAGGAAGTCAAACTATCCCTATTTGCTGATGATATGATTGTTTACTTAAGGGATGCAAAAAACTCCACCAGAAAACTCCTAGAAACGATTAACAGCTTCAGCAAAGTGGCAGGATACAAAATTAACCTTAGAAAATCAATGGCCTTTCTTTACACCAAGAACAAGCAACTGGAGAAAGAATTCAAAGAGACCTTCCCACTCACAATAGCCTCAAAAACAATAAGATACCTAGGAACAAACCTAACCAAAGACACCAAAGACCTCTACAACAAAAATTTTAAACCCTTAAAGAAAGAAATTGAAGAAGACCTCAGAAGATGGAAAAACCTCCCATGCTCATGGATTGGGAAAATTAACATTGTAAAAATGTCCATTTTACCAAAACTCTTGTATAGATTTAATGCAATCCCAATCAAAATCCCCAAGAGTTTCTTCACAGGCTTGGAAACAAAAGTTCTTAAATTCATTTGGAAAAACAAAAGACCCCGAATAGCCAAATCAATCCTGAGTGAAAAGAGCTACACAGGAGGGATCTCTATACCAGATTTTAAACTATACTACAGGGCTATAGTCATAAAAACAGCCTGGTACTGGCACAAAAACAGACCTGTTGACCAATGGAACAAAACCGAAGATCCAAATCTGAGCACATACAATTTCAGCCATCTCATATTTGACAAGGGGGCCAAGAAACCACAATGGAGAAAAGACAGCATCTTCAGCAAGTGGTGTTGGCAAAACTGGATCACCACTTGTAGAAGAATGAAATTAAACCCCTACCTCTCACCCTGTACAAAAGTCAACTCCAGATGGATTAAAGACCTCAACGTGAAACCCCAAACTCTGAAGGTGATAGAAGAAAAAGTTGGCAGCAGACTACAAGACATAGGCGTAGGAAAAGACTTCCTAAATCAGACAGCAGCTGCACAAGAATTAAGGTCGACAATTGACAAATGGGACCTCATCAAACTCAAAAGCTTCTGTACATCAAAAGAAACAATCAAGGAAGTGAAGAGAAATCCCACAGAGTGGGAGGAAACCTTCACTGCAGATACATCTGACAAAGCATTGATTTCCAGAATATATAAACTACTCAAAAAACAAAGAAAAAAGAAAACAAACGACCCGCTCAATAGATGGAGCAAAGAACTGAACAGAGACTTCACAAGCGAGGAATTAGAGATGTCTGAGAAACACCTCAAGAACTGCTCAACATCACTAATCATTAAGGAAATGCAAATCAAAACCACTTTAAGATATCATCTTACTCCAGTAAGACTGGCTAGGATCAAGAAAACAAATGATACCAAGTGCTGGAGAGGTTGTGGGGAAAGGGGAACACTCATCCACTGCTGGTGGGAATGTAAACTCGTACAGCCACTATGGAAAGCAGTGTGGAGAACCCTTGGAAGACTTGGAATGAACTTGCCACCCGACCCAGCCATACCACTCCTGGGCATGTACCCTCAAGACTCACCCCACCACAGTGATACGTGCACAGCCATGTTTATTTCAGCTCTCTTCACAATAGCAAGGAGCTGGAACTAACCCAAATGCCCCTCAACTGATGAGTGGATAGAGAAAATGTGGTACATCTACACAATGGAGTTCTATGCAGCAGTAAAGAAAGACGAGATCATGAGCTTTGCAGGAAAATGTCTGGAGCTAGAAGACATCATGCTGAGTGAAGTAACGCAGTCCCAGAAAAACAAACGATGAATGGTATCACTCATCTGTGGATGCTAGTGCCAATTACCTAGTTGTATTTCTTGTGTATGGCCCCCTGACCTTTTGTCCAAAGCAGTTGGGCATGATGCATGTTGGAAACAACAACAACAACAACGACAACAACAACAACAGAAAGGACTGCATCAAAGAAAAAAAATAAAAATAAATAAATAAACTGTACATATTAAGGAATTCTTAATTGAAAAAGACATCTTAAGATTGTTGTGACTACCTTTTTTAAATTTTCATTTATTTCTGTATGTGCGTGAATGTACTGCCTGCATGCAGGTGTGTGCACCCGTGTCGTGCAATGCCAAAAAAAAGAAAAGACCAAACATCCACATCATAGGGATAGAGGCAGGAGAAGAATCCAAAGAGAATGGTATTAATCAGATCTTCAACAGAATAATAGAAGAAAATCTCCCCAAACTGAAAAAAGACAAACCCATGCAAATACAAGAAGCTCATAGAACACCAAATAGATAAGACCAGAAAAGAAATTCCCCACACCATATCATAGTTAAAACACTAAATGCTCAAACAAAGACAATATACTGAAAGCCACAAGAGAAAAACAACAAGTTACATAAAGGGGAAACTAATCAGAATTACACCTGACTTCTCAATGCAAACTATGAAAGCCAGAAGAACATGGACCAAAGTATTCCTAGTGCTAAATGACTTTAGATGCCAACCCAGATTACTATACCCAGCAAAAATGTCAATCATGTTGAAAGAGAAAGAAAAATCTTTCAGGACATAAACAAAATGAAAGAATATGTTTCAAAAAAACAACACTTCAGGAAATACTTGAATCAATTCAAAGAACAGAAGAAAGGAGCAACTATCTTTAAGCAACCCAAGAGAGAAATTAACAAAAGCATAACAGAGTAAATAAATACCTAGACCAAGAATGCAAACAAAAAATAAGTTGAAAGGAAACAATACACATCTTTCAATAATAACCTTAAATATTAATGTTCTAAACTCCCCAATCAAAAGACATAGAATGGGAGAATGGATTAGGAAACAGAATTGATCTATATGCTGCCTACAAGAAACCCATCTTGCCCTCAAGGACAGACACCACCTTAGAGTGAAAGGATGGAAAAAAAATATTCCAAGCAAATTGTACCAAAAAGCAAGCACGTGTAGATATTCTAATATCGGACAAAATAGACCTCAATGGAGGAAAGATAGCATCGACAGCAAATGGTGTTGACAAACTGGATCACCATTTGTAAAAGAACAAAATTGAACCCCCACCTCTCGCCCTTTACCAAAATATACTCCAACTGGCTCAAAGATCTCAGCCTGAAACCTGAAATCCTGAAGCTAATAGAAGAAAAATTCAGCAGCAACCTACAAGACATAGGTGTAGGAAAAGACCTTCTAAATCAAGCATTGGCTTCCCAGGAAATAAAGACAACTGCTGACAAGAGGGACCTCATCGAACTCAAAAGCTTTTGTACAGCTAAAGAAGCAACCAAGGAAGAGAAGAGAAAATCCACGGAGTAGGAGGAAACCTTCACCACCCATACATCTGGACAGAGCATTAACATCCAGTATATATAAACTACTTAAAAAAACAAAGAAATATCTGTGTCCAAATTTTGAACAACCCAAGGTTCCCATAGTCCAGTTGCAGAAGCTTGTATGCACAGGCATGTTGCTCAGTTAGGAGTCCAGACTATATTCCTGTAGTCTCACGATTCACCCCTATCTCTCTGCAGCCCTTACAATCTACCACGCCTCCTCTTCTGCAGTTTGTTCCCGAGGCTTTGGGAAAGGGGCACAAGTGGGTGAGAAGAAAACAGTCTAATTTCTTTGGAGTTGCCATTTTGGACTTCAGTCTGTTCAGGTTGTTTCCCTTCATGGGTTGACAGCTTTTCCAGTGATACCCTTTTTAGTCATACTAACAAAGCACAAGCTATTGGATGTACAGGCATATAAACAGTACTAATTATTATGTCAAGCTAAGCTGTGAGCATAGACACAGATGCTTGGATGGTATGCTAATCCGCAAACTGTGGTTTCTCTATAAAGGGTGACAAGTTCTTATTGTGGCTTATAACATCTCCTAACCACTAGAGGACATAAGCTTGTGGCATCTTGCTGTGAGTTATTTTTTTTTTTTTCCTCAAAGGAGGATGAGATCTATGCCATAAACATTTGGGATATATAACAGAACTTGGCTGCCACTGTTTCCCAGTATCTCCGGCTGTTGAGGTGAAGCTGATATTGACGGAGGCTAGACTTGCTGTATCATGGGGAGACCACTATATTTGCTTGTATTGTTTAGTTGCCTTGGTAATCGCTCTCTTAGCATTTCAGCGGCCAGTTGATACACTAGCAATCGTGAGCGTCTCAGTAACATTTTTCATCCCTCACAGGTCTCTCCGCAAAATGCACCAATTGAACTAATTGCAGTGACAATTCGGAGAAAGCACGGTGAGTCGTGAAACAAACTGTCTCTAGTATGGAGAATCCCGAAAAAATAAAAACAAAAAAAATCAATAAAAATAAAAATACAAGCTGTAGTGATGTGCCTAATTTTCTGATTAGATGTTTTAAATACAGTGTCACTTTTCTTCTTCAGTGAGGTAATTTTAAAAATGCTGAACTGCTTACTATTCACATATTGTTAATTGTTCTTATATTTAATTAAACATTCAGGAATTAGTCTCCATTGAAAGCTTTATTTATGAAAGACAACATTTATAAAATAGCAAATATCATGGTGGGGATTGGAAAGCCATAAGGGCATGACAAAAGCATTTTGGGAGAAAAATATGTGACATGGTGGGAGAATACAACGTAATTCAATTGAGTGTATTAAAAAAAAAGAAAAACATGTTTGGCAGGAGGATGGAGCTCTGGTGGGGTCAGGGGCAACGGAAAGGGGGTAATGGGTTGGATGATTCGGAGGGAAATAGGGTATGGAATACTGCACAAAGCAAAAACGCAAAGAATAAATTGGCTTTAAAAAGAACCCCCCCCCCCACCCCCCACCCCCCCCCCCCCCCACCCCCCCCCCCCACCCACCACCCCCAAAAAAACAAAGAAGTAAGGATACATACACATGACCGTATCGCAAAAGAGGGAGGCAAGAATGGCGAAACAGAGACGCGGCAAGAAGGCGAAGGGAAAAAGGGGTGCGGAGAACCAGCGGCAAAAAAGGGGGGCTAAAGCACGAGAAGGAGGGCAAGAGGGCAAAAGGAATACCAATCACGGAGAGATGCAGCGCACGCCAAGAAGACTCGAGACAAGAGCGAGGTGAACATAAAGAAACCAAATACGGCGGACATAGGGGGGGGGGTAATAGGGAACACGGAGCAGGCCGGTGGGAACGGGGGGGGACCGCGGAAAACCCCACGGCTTGGAAAATCGGGGAGAACTCCGGAGAAAGGAGCATATAATGGAATATACGACCAACGACCCCGCCAGACCACGCCGGGGGTAGAGATTACTCCCAAGATTAGCAGGCGACCTAGAAAAAGCTGACAGGCCACAGGGAGGGGTGTATAGGCCAGCGCGCTGGACAATAATGGCAAAGAGCTGGGAAACCCACTGCCCAATAGGCACAGAATACGGAGAGGACGGGAGAACAACAAAATGGGGTGGGATACAGCGACACAAGGCGGGGGTGGGGGTGGCAGCGGCTAAAGGAAAGAGGACAGAGGGAACGGGGCAGGGGGGACGAATGGAGGCAAACGCGAAGCTACAGTGACTGGCGAAGGGAAGGAAAACCAGTCACAGGGTGGGTGTGTGGGGGGATAGGCAAGGTCTCGTCCAGCCCGGGGGGGAGACGAACACCTAAGCTAATGAGGGCGGCCCGGCAACATCGGGAGCGAAACGGGAGGATGAGAGGCGCAGGGGGAGCGGTAAAGCAACGGCGCGCGCGGAGTAGGGGGCGGGGACAATAAGGGGTCGCGACGAAGGGGACCCGGACCACCGGGAATAATGCCGGTGGGGAGAGGCAAATAGGGAGAAGGCACACAGGGGGATAGGACCAGGAGAGGGAGCTCGGAAGGGATAGAAGAGGAGGGATGGCAGAGGGTAGAAAACAAAGGAAAAGAGGCAAAAATAGGTGGACACTAAAAAGCAGAGGGTGGACAGTACGGCTACCTGCAGGGCGAGGCGCAATATGGGCAGAATGGGTGGGGATAAAGCCGGGAGTTTAGAAGTCATAGTTGTGGTACATCAATCAAAGGGGGGGAGGGTACGGACAAAACGTCAACATAAGGCTTGGGTGTCAAAGAAGGGAACCGTAACAGTAAACGGGCTACTTCCCCCATAACAACAAGCTTTGAGAGAAAATAACTTTGGGAAAGACTGGTCGAAGAAAACGATACGCTAATATATAAGACATGTATGGCTAAATGTCATGAACTGCGTATGGGTACAAGGTACTGCGGTAGGAATGGGGAGAGGGACGAAGGAGAAGAGTGTCTAAAATTGAAAAATGATGTAGAATACACACAAAAAATAATAAATAAATTAAATACAGAAATCTAAGACTTAAACAGAGTCCAGGGGCTGGAGAGATGGCCTAGCAGTTAAGGTGCGACCCGCTCGCTTCTTACAGAAGGACCGGGTTCAAGCCCCCAGTCCCACTTGGCGGGCCAGAAGAACAGTGTGAAACTCCAATTCCAGGAGAACTCAGTTCCAGGGAATCCACACCCTCTTCTACCTTGCGGCATTGCAACGACACAGGTGCACAAACCTGCATGCAGACAGACATTGATACACATAAGAATAATAAATGCCGGTGTGTTGGGGCGGCGCCTTTGATCCTAGCACTTGGGAGGCATAGGCACGCGGATCTCTGTGAGTTCGAGGCCAGCATGGTACCAGAGTGAGTTCCAGGACAGCACAGAGCTAGTAGGAGACCCTGTCTCAAAAAAAAAAAAAAAAAGAGTCCACATTTTTAAATAAAGAGAATTAAATTAACCAAAATGCTAGCAAGAGAGTCAGGCTGAACATGGTACTTTGCCACATTCTTTTATTTAAAATATATTTTTATTGAATTTTATGCATCTCAAACAATATTTATTAATCCTATTTAGACTTCTCATAACTTCAACCCCTATTGCCCTCCAACAGAATTTCCTGCATTCTGTAGTATATGTTAAGGTTATGTGTCCCCAGATGTCCCTCTGTGTGAGTTCATCCACTGGATCCTGGTCAGCCTACCTAGGGTCATTCCCTCAAAGAAAGACAAACTGTCCCTCACTGGGCAGTGATCAATGCCATTAGTTCTTCAGCTAAGGTTGGGTCTTTTTAACCATTTCCCAGCTTCTATGCTAGATTTTGTCTCATTTGAGTTTGCATGGGTCTTGGGCATGCTGTCACCATTGATGTAGGTTTATATGAGCAAGTTTCTAGAAACCTGGAAAACTTGGTTTCCTTGTGGTCATCCACCACCCCTGGCTATTACCTTCTTTCCACATCCTCTTCCACAAGGGTTCCTGAGCTCTGTGTGGCAAAAGTTTAATATAGGTGTCCTATCCAGGGACACCCTCTCTGCAGTTTCTTATTCCCTACATGTAGCTTTCAGAGATGTTCTTCCTCTCTTTGACCAGAGCTCCACAATTTCGCAGGATTGCAAGCCAGCTGGTTAATGACCTGGTTCTTAGCCCTGGTAGAGAGGGGGAGGAGAGAGGATGTGAAGCCTGGGGAGAGAAAGAGAGAAAGAACAAGGAAAGGAGGGACTCAAGGAGGGATTCCACGAAGGAATAACTCAGCTTTATTACTGTAATTTGGGGTATTTATATTGGACATTGTGGGGGTTGGGACATACAGGATTTAACACCATATACTCCAGATCACTACACTGCTTTGCCCAAATCATCAAAGACAGTTGGTGCCAGGCAGGTTTCAAAGGCAAGCAGATCAGCAGGTCTCCAGCCTGATGGTGGGGGGTTGCCAGCTGACTTCCTAAGTGCTTCTGCCAAACGGAATCCCCACATCGACACTCTGGCCACTTATGGCTTTCTGTGTTTATCACATTCTGCTGCAAGAGGAAGCTTCATTGGTGATAGTTGAGAGATATATTACTATTCTCTCTCCCCCTGTTCTGCTATGTTCCACAAGCCTAGGTATAGAGGTTCCACTGGAGAAGTGTCACATATAGCTGGGTATCTCACAACATTTTCCAGATTTCTGATGCTTAGTGGAAGTTGTATTTGATCTAGACTCGTCAATTGTGAGGTACAATGTGTAAATTAATGTGTAATTTGTGAGGCAAGGGCGTTGTTTTGTTATTGAGGAGAAAAGTATTGAACATGAAGAACTGCAGTCCAGAGTCAGTCAGGGAAGAGGAGATTTTCACCAGGGCTCATGCCTGCTGCAGTAGGAACTGTTCTTGTTCAGGTAGGCCTTTCCAGAAGCAAAATTGTTACATAAATGACAAAAGCAGCAGGAAGGTTTTAAGCATTGCTTCTCTTGTTTGAGGACAGTGTTGGGGGTGGCAGAGGGGAGGATTTTTCGAACTTCTAAGAAAGTCTTTGTGGAAGACTTTGTGAAACTTCCTAATGCAACAAAATGTAAGTACTTTATCTAATTCTTAAAAATTGGTCCTCACATGCAAAGCTGTATTTTAAGTTTATTAAAGAGAAAAACAAAGAAATTTTTCTAGTTAGATGAAATCTGTTGAGTCCCCTGTTAGCGATTTGCAATGATTCAGATCATTTTCCATTCTTTCCTAACACCGAATTGCATACCTGACTCACAGTTACCCATGGCTACCCATGTCAGTTGACTTGCCAAGATGAACTGTACTTTCAAAGGTGATCCAGAAATGCTCCAGGAAGTTCTATGTCTTGTAATGTTTCTTTGGGATGGTTAAATCAAGACTCAATGCTACAGCTTCCCTACTACCTTGATCTTTATACTCATCTACATTTACCTATCTAAATGAGAATCTTTTCCTTATGCTTAAAATAAAGGGTTTTAATTTTATTACATTTATTATAAGCATTTTATTTCTGGGAAGTAAGGTGGGTGTATGTGTAGATACATGAACCTTTGGAGATCAGAGTGCATTCTCTTCTTCTACCATATGGGTCCTGCTTGTCAGTAAGAGTCTTTGCCTGTTGAGCCAATCTCTCCAACCCTCAAATTAAGGCATTTCCACAGTTAAATCTATGGATCCCATTTTCCTCACCAAAATAACTAGTTTTGAACTCAGAACCCCCAGTGCATGCCAGGCAATCTGTCTCCCAGTGAGCTGTCTGCACCTTCAGATACTTTGGATTCTTCAGTAACATTCTCACAGAACTCAGTACTTCTTTTGGACACTGATAATCATTATTAAATCGTTTGTATACAATTTTATTGAAATGTCTTCCCCATCTCAATGAGAATAGAAAATGATGTATTGAATGATTATTTACATAGCACATGGAACACTATTTAATGCAAAATACATATTTAATAACTATTTCTTCAGGAAGAAAAATATTAATAAATTATACAAATTCCAAGTTACAAAGTGATTGCTCTTTCAAGTTTCTGGTAAGTTTCAATCCAGCATTTTGGGGTAGTGGTTGTTACATCAGGTCTGGTCTTTGCCTTTGTATCAATTGTTCAGGAAACTTAAAAGTGATGTGAGACTGGTGTTTGAAAACTGAGTTGCATAATGTCCATCGTTGTTGAATTCCATCCTCCATGATACAATGGAATAAGCAGAGCTTTCCGTGCATTTGTAGTCCTTCACAACACTGGTCAGACTTGTCAAGACATTATACCATGGGGAAACATAACAAAAGTGTAAGTAGGAGGCTGTTACCTGAATTCAAACAAGGATCCCCACCCCCCACACACAGATCTTCTCAGCAGTGATACCATTCAATTTGTTTCCACTCTCTGCCTTGCGTGGCTCGTTTATCATTTTGACAAGCTTCACACCAGCATTTGTGTCTGTTCACCAGAGACTCATGCACACTCATGAATTATTTTGTCAGAACTTTGCCCTCATGTCTTATTTGGATCTCGATAATGAGATCATGAAGGGAAATATACAAAACATATCAGTGGGGACCAATACAGAAAGACAGTACTAAGTGATGGTTTGACTCAAAGCAGGCATTTTTATGCCCCTTGTTACTCTGAGGTCCTAACTCAAGGTTTCACTCCACTAAAGCAAAGCTTGTCCTTCCCTCTGTGTCTAAAAAGGGAAAAGAGTCCAGATGTAGTTTTTCCCCTGACACACATGCACATAGCATTATAATATATATATATATATATATATATATATATGATAGATAGATATAAATATCAATGTGCGTGCGTGCACACAAACACACACACACACACACACACACACACACACACACACACACACACACACCATGAATTTCTGGTAGCCAGTCAGAAAACCCACATTTTTATTGTGTTATTCATTCTTGTTGCTCAGCACCTTAATACACTTTACATCATTTAACTACTTGCTGGTAATTAAGTAACTGTATACAGGGAGAAAAAAAAATACCACCACAGATGTCATATACTCAAGGAATGTCATATTCGTTCTACAGCTTAGAAGCAACTGTATTAGTTTAAGTAGAAGATGTATGTTTAGCAGGACCCCCCCACCTCCGCTACATTTATGCTTTCCCTCAAGCTATACGTAGTGTACTCTATGTCACAAAGGCTTTTCTTGTTGACTTCTAAAGTCTCTTCCAAGCTGGCAGTGAACAACCATCTCTGTCTCTATAGAGAGCGTGATCATTGAATAGCTGATGTGAGCAGGCCACTTTCCCAGCCTCCATCCTTCCCTCTCTTCTCTCTCTTGTTTGGCCATATGTAGTTCACACTTCTCCAAAGCAGAACCTTCTTATACAAAGATTCACACATAATACAACTTATTTAAATTCTTTTTACCAGTTGGCTCTGCTCTGACTTGTTTCTCTGCATTTGAAATTCTATCCTTGTGTTTATTTTTGTGAGCATGTGTTCTTTTTGTCTTAGTTATTGGGAGACACCTAGATGATAGGGGCATTGCCAACATTGTGCTGAAAAGAAATGGCTACATTTTCAAAATTGTATTTCTATATGGTAGCAGAAACAATGTTAGAATTCAGGAAAGTATGTAGCCAAGTAAATTGCTGAAACTCAAAACTGTGTTCACTTTTTGACAGACTGTTCCAACAATTAACAAGCCAGTCAGTTTAAGCTGTGAGAGGAAAAACCACACTGACTTCATATATAAAATGAGAACATATAAGTAAATCACAGTTGTAATAAAATTAAACATAATACCATTGTAGTATATAATGCTTTGGTGGAAACACACTTGTATTTCATGTTAATGGATATAACTGAAGTCAGTGTAATTTTACATAAAATGATGAGTGTCTCTGAGATCATATAAAAGGAACCCCATGTCCCCTCAGGAAGCTAGTAACAAATTAGAAAGCATTCTAGCCTAAGATTTTCACTCAGAAGAGTAACATATTTTTGATGCACCATTATAAGAAATCTTTTTACTCATTTTTATTTTTTATTTTTTATTTTTTCAACAGGGTCTCACTAGTCATAGCCCTCCCAGGGCATAACCCAGGTTGACCTAGATCTCTCAGGGATCTGCCTCCCTTGGCCAGGATTAAAAGCACACACCACCACACCCAGCAAGAAATCTTTTTTTTTTATTTATTTATATTATATATTATTAAAAAGCAGAATAATTATATAATATATTATATATATATATATATCTGAGTTAACAACAAAGAAAATGAACTGAACCCAGGTTCTTTCCAAAGCAGAAGAGCAAGAAGTGTTCTTAACCCCCTCGAGACATCCTCCCAGTCCCCAACAACAAAGAAAGGCAGCCTGTGAATTAAAGAACTTGCCAGTACATTTTCCTGTTCAGAAATAACTAGAGTTGAGGATTCTATTCACCAACCCCGAATACATAGAGGAAACACCCTAGAGTGAAGAATTCCTTTGCAGTGTGGAGATTGTGTTGACTGAGTTCTCGAGGTCTTCTGATCCAGGAGCCAAACCCATCACACCAACTCCTGTCTTCAGAATGGAGTCAGCACTGTCTTACAAACACTGTGCATCATGCTCACAGGAACAGGTAAAATTATTTACTTAGTTATTCCTACTATTTCATTTCAATAATTGAAGATTCTTGTCTGTTTCATGAAGGTTTGATTTACAAGGCAGCCAATTCCATTCAGTCAAGCTGGTAGGAATAAATTCTCATATCTAGGTAAAGACAGCTTTGCTTAACCTTGACAATAATCAAGAAGAGATTATCCATGTAGCCATACCATAATCAAATGTCATCTTCTTTCTGTAAAACTTAGCAAAAGTATTATTTCTTCTTGTACTGAACTTGACACACCTAGAAGAGGGACCTCAGCTGAGGATTTTCCCCCAGGTGATTGGCCAGTAGGTGTTTCTGTGAGGGTTTTTCTTAATTGCTGGTCAATGTGGGAGGGCCCAGCCCATTGTGGGTGCAATATCCTGGACAGGTGGCCATTATTATATAAGAAAAGTAGCTGATCAAGCAGAGGGGGGGCAAGCGGGTAAGCAATATGCCTCCATGCTCTCTACTTCCTTCCTGCTTCCAGGTCCCTGTCCTGGCTTTCCTCAGTAATAAATCATCATTGACTACTACCTGGAAGTATTGGATGAAATAAACCCTTTCCTCACTCAAGTCGGTTTTGGTCAGTGCTTTATCACAGCAACAGAAATATAACCAGAACATTCCTCATGCTAGTTAGTAAGAATCAAATCAAAATGGTCACAAATAGTATTTTTTTACAAAGATAAGATAGATTTTAGTTTCTGTATCCTCAATTCATTGGTTTTAAACTTGAGCCAATTTTCAGAATTTTTAATATTTTATTTTCTTTATTTTATATGTATGAGTGTAATGCCTATATGTGTGTAAGTGCACCACAGGATACATTGCTCGCCAAGTCAAAAGAAGGCATCAGATTCCCCTGGAACTGGAGTGACAGATAGTTGTTAGCTGCCATGTGGGTGTTGTGACTCAAACCCTGGTCCTCTGCAAGAGCAGAAGGCACTCTTAACCTCCAAGCCATCTCTCCAGACCCAATATTTAGAAATTTAAAAAATAATTCATGATAAAAACATTAGGATTACATTAGTATAGAACTTGTGACTGTCTCATGATTCCATAATAGTATATCTATGGGTGCAACAGTGCCATGAAAGTTATGTGGATAACCAATCTCTTTATGATTTGATTTAAGGCCTACTACCCAGGAGGAGCCTGTGTGCCATAAATATGACCATGAGCCCATGGCTAGGGAGCTTATAGACCCCAAGGGTGAATCTACTATTATTTTCCAAGTTGACATAGTATTAAGTTGTTCTGTAAATACATATCTCTACACCCGTAGATTGGTGCAATTCTCCCACTCTTCATCAGAGAAGCTTCTTTGTTCAGTGGACAGTGGTTTACCCATAAACTTACAACTGGTCAAAGATGACCACTCCATAGATGCTTACAGAATGCTTATCCATAAATAGTTGGGGAAATTGTGGAAGAGTGGATAGAAAGAAAGAGCCAGAGGTTGGGGAGGCCAGAGGTGAACCAACACCTTCCTGATCTGACAGGACCAATATATTCTCAATTTTATAGCAGCTGTTGGTATATGCACAAAATCAAGCCAATTAATATTCTACAATGGAGGAGAAAGGAAGGGGCTCATAAGCTCCCATCCTTAGCTAAGGAGCTATTGACTATTAACAGTTACTCTAGGAGGGTGTATTAGTCACTTTTCTGTTGCTGTGATAAAGCACCATGACCAAGGAACTTATAAAAGGAGGAGTTTATTTGAGCTTACGATTGACGGTTCCAGGGAATTAGAGTCCACTGTGGCGGGAGGCATGGCGGCTGGATTTGGAGCAGGAAGCTGAGGGTCACATCTCGCAAAGAGCATAGGAAGCAGAGAGAGAGCAACTGTAGACCACGAGGCTTGTTAAAACTCACTAAGCCTGCCCCCAGTGACACACTTCCTCCAGCACGGCCACACACCCCAAGACCTCCAAAAACAGCGCCACCAACTGGAGACAAACGTCTGAATACCTAGAGCCTATGGGGGGACACTCATTCAAACCACCACAGAGGGAGAGTCAAATTTCTTTAAGGTATGGTCCCTGGTAGGTCAGCCATTTTCTGGTGGATGGGCATACATTGGACTCAGTGGGTTATGAAAAATAAAAGAATATATGAAGTTGACAGGAGATGAGGGGAATTTGCATGGGGCCAGAAGGAGTTAAGGGGAGAAGGGGGTATGAATATGATCAGGATACATTGCATGCATGTATGGAATTTTCCAAGAAAGAAATTATTTAAAATACCATCAAATTTCATCTGTTATAATAACTTTCAAAATTAGCTTCATTTTAAAAGCATCTTACTAGAGAGATGGCTCAGAGGCTAGGAGTGCTTGCTGTACAACCGTGAGGACTGGAGTTTAGATGGTAGCACCTACTTAAGGCAGATTGTCCACAAACACCTGTAAATCCAGATCAAGAAATGTGATGCCCTGTTCTAGCTTCCATGCACGTACAGACACATGTACTGAACATGTGCTTCTACAGACACAGGACACAAATGATACGACATTTTTAAAAAATAAATCAAGACTGGCAAGATGGCAGTAGAGACACTTGCAGCTGAGCCTGATGAGCCTGGTGATTTCAGTTCAGTTCCTGGGACCTACATAGTAGAAGGACAGAACTGAGTCCTATAGGTGTCCTCTGGCTTCCCACAGTGAATGTGACACTTATCTACGCACACACATAAACAATAAATAAATAAATAAATAAATAAATAAATAAATAAATAAATAAAGTAAATATCTCGTATTTCACTGTGTATCCCTGTTTCTAGTCATTCTGTTACCATACATTTTGATTGCTTTTACCTTTTGCCAACTATGTGAATTGTTGACATGAGCTTGGATGTAGACTGCTTAAGGAATATTTTCTAAGTCTTTAGGTGTATACACAGAAATTTAGCTTCTGGGTCATAGAGCAATACTATTTTTTGGAAAAATTCACTTACTATAAAATGTGTTCAACCTTGTTAGCCATAAAGTAAAATGCAAACTAAAATTACACTGAATTCTATCTCACCCCAGAATAGCTACCATCCAAACCACTGCCTACAAATGCTAGGGTTGATTTCTGGAAAGAGAACCTTAACATGCTGCTAGTGAATCCAGACACAATACAAATTAGTATGAAGGTACTCAAAGACTGAATCTCATGGAACTGGAGCAGAGGTCCCTTCCCACAAACCTGGAGTTGTGGTTCCTTCCAGTCAACCTGGAGCTGTGGTCCCCTCCTGTGATCTGGAATTATGGTCTATCCTGTGTGATGGAGCTATTGCCCCCTCTGACAAGCCTGTATCTGTGGTCTGGTCCCATCTTGGGAGCTGGATCTAAGGTCCCCCTCTTGCCCCTGAGCAGGAGCTGTGGTCCCTATCATATGTTGGGTGGCCCTATTGTAGGAGTTGGAGGGATTCCCCTGTGTCCCCATGAACCAGAGTTATGGTCCCTCCTGTGACCTGAACCTCTGGTTCCCTCACATGAGACTGAAGCTTCATACCACCACCATGATCCAGACTTGGTGGTCAGCTGTTGGAGAGCATGGAAGACTTCCCAATGTTGGGCAGTGGTTTCAGTCTTCCCTGACTGCTTTCCCCACAGCCTCCTCCCCCGAGGTCCCAGGTTGTGCATGGCAGTGATTTTGCCTGGCAACATGGAAGGCCTTTGTTATTTGCAGATTCTGGTCTTGGCTGGCCTGATCGTCTGGAATGGACCTCCCACCTTCTCTGAGGTCTAGCTGTGGCCTTCACTCCATGAGTGGCCCTGGGTATCCAGACCTTGATATTAGACCTCTCCCATTACCAGGGACTAAGAAGTTTTCTGTTATTTTTCCATTACGCTTCAATGGCCCCACCCTAGTATACGTTCATCTATGCTCTAATTGAACTTCTAGAGATAAAAAATCACAGTCTGAGAAATTAAGGAAAGGACAAGAAATAGAAAGTACTGTGATCAGAAATTACGACTGTAACAGTTGGCTCTAGTTTACAGTTAGGGAGTGGTTTCATTACCATCATGTTTTTCTTTTTCCAAAAAAAAAAAGTGGGGGAGAGGTAGGAAGGTTTCTCAGCACCTGGAAGATAAACTTCATGTGATAACTAAACATATAATTCTCAAACTAAAAATAGCTAATTAGATCTTAGAATATAATTTCCATATGTATACTATATTTTTTAATATTATTTACTGACTAAACTGTACTACCAAGCTTCAACAATAATGTGAAATTTGTCACTGTTTGTCACCATTCCCCCCTCTTTTTTTTGAGACAGGGTCTCCCTATAGCCCCAGCTGTCCTGGAACTCACTCTGTAGACCAGGCTGGCCTTGAATTCACAGAGATCTGCCTGCCTCTGCCTCCCAAGTGCTAGGATTAAAGGCATGCACCACCATGCCCAGCTTAAAGATGGTTCTTAGTCACCATGTGGGTGCTGGGAATCGAACCCGGGTCTTCTGCAAGAGCAGTCAGTGCTCTTAACCGCTGAGCCATCTCTCCAGCCCCAACCACCATTCCCTTCCAAAATTCTTCACCTACACAAAGTATTTCAATGTAATCATGTTATTGTTTTTCTTCTTCTCGTTAATGTATTTTTATTGATTTTTGGTACATTCCATACAAAACATCTTAATCATCTTTATGCCTCCTTCCCCCTCCACTGAATTTCATGCATTCTCTCATATATGTTAGGGCCTACCTGTGGAAGCAAGCTATACCCAGACGCTCCTCAGTACAAGTTCATCAGTGGGATCAAGTCAGCTTACATGGAGTCCTTCCCTTTAAGAAGATCAACTTTCCTCATCCACCAGGAATCAGCTGTCAACAGTTCTGCTAAGATTGGGGATTGCTGCCCATTTTCTCAGTTTTATTCTGGGATTTTGTCTACATGAGTTTGCAATGGTGCATGCTGACACCATTGTTGTTGGTTCATATGAGCAAGGTCCCAGGAGCTTGTAGGCCTCTATTCCCATATGGTCACACACATCCGTGCCTGGTTCTTACAATCTTTTCACACCTGTCTTCCACAATGGTCCCTGAACCCTGGGTAGGCGAAGTTTAATCTATGAATCCTGCCCATGGATGGACCTAAACTCTGAAGACTCTTATTCTCTATGCTTTGGTCATTTGTGTCCTCTTGTGTTTATTACCCTCTGTTGCATTTGGGAACTTCACTGATGATAGTTGAGAGATGCATTAGTATTCTCTCTACCCCTTGTTCCACTGTGTTCTGTGAGCCTGAGGTGTGGAGAGTCCATTGTAGATGTGTTATTTAGGGTTAAACATCTCGCAGACACTTATTCCCTGTGACCAGTTGTGGAATTCTGTTGATAGTCTCCATCTGTTGGAAAAAGAAGGTTCTTTGATGAGTGGTGGCTGGTATGCTTGTCTGCAAATATAAGGAACCGTATTTATCAGGTAGTAAGGAAATATATTTATCTAGAGATGTGACAGGCTTAAGGTTTTCTCCAATATCTATGACTTCTCCAGCCATGTGTATTTGACTATGTTTACAGCACCACACATGAGTTCCCTCCCATTGAGTAGTAGCTGTTGATTAACCACAAGATGAAAGTGCCACTACTACACCAATCAAGTTTGTTGTGCCATTCATTGTTCTTATTAGGCTTTAAAACTGTGGTTGGACCATCGATTGATGTTCTCCCTTAGCAGTTTGCATAGTGTCTTCCAAAACTATGAGAGCTAGTATTCCAGGTCAGTTCTAGCTCCATGTTCCAAGTCCTATGTCTGAAGTTTGTCCTGTCTTCAGGAATAGGGTCTTACTTTCCAATTTCTGGGAGGCAATCAAGAGCTGTGGCAATAAATAGCTTCTAAAATTTTGGAATCTCTTGGACTATTTGAACAAGAACTGGAAAGGAGATTTCTACTGTCTAGCACTGTTTCTTGTTCTATAGCCTTCAGCTATACACATGCATTCATATACAGTTATTATATGTGTAATTTTTCAGTAGGCTTTTGAACTAATATATTTTCCTCTGGTTATACACACCAGCTAAGCATTATTTATCTCTCCTCTTTTCTGTCTAATCCTCCCTTCTCACTCCTCAGTTAAAGAAAGCAATGCTAATAAAATATTTTAAAAAAACTGAATAGAAATATCAAACCATTCAGCTATACTACTTCTAAGTATATATCTGAAGGATTCTAAGCATACTCACACTCATGTTTATTAAAGTATAATTCACAATAGCCAAGTTAAAGATTCAACCAAAGTATCCACCACATAATAGATACAGAAATATTTAATGAGTGAAGAGATCAGAGATAATTGGTTTTAGATGAAATGCTTTGAGTGTTTACATGCTTGGTATAACTTTGGCTATAGGTTTATTGTACATAGCCTTTATGTATGTTGAGATATGTTCCCATATATTCCCAATATATAATATTGAGATATTCCCTTTATTCCTAGTTTCTTCCAATCTTTTATGAAAAAACAGTGCTGGAAATGGTCAAAAGCCTTTTCTTAACCTATTGAAATGATCATGTGATTTCTGTTCTTTAGTATATTAACGTGATGTAACACATTTATTGATTTTCACATATTGAGCAATTCTTGCACTCTATAATGAAGCCACTTTAATCATGAGAGGTTGGACAAGGTTTGTAAGTATCTTATGGGGAACTTTTGTTTATTCATCAGTGAAATTTTCCTATAATTTAGGAATGTTTTGTTGTTGTTTCTGTTGTGTTTTTATCAGAGCTTAACACCAAGGAAATACTATCTTCATAAATTTATTTTGGTAGTGTTCTTTCCTTTTATCTTTTATATAGTTTGAGGACCACTGGTGTTAATTCTTCCTTAAAATTCTGATAAAAGTCAGCACTAAATCAATCTGGGCCTATGCTTATTCTTTGTTTTTAATTGGTGCTTCAATTTCTTTGTTTAGAGTTGGCCTATTTAGTTTGTTGATCATTTAACTTATTTATATTTGCTTGGTAGGTCATATGTATCTAGAAATTTGTCAATGTCTTCAACATTTTCAAATTTATTAGAATATAACTTTGCAAAATATGCTCCAATGATCCTCAGAGTTTCATTGTTATCTGTTATAACATTTCCCTTCAAACTTTAATTTTATGAACTTGAATCTTCTCTTTCTTACCTGTGGTTAATTTGCCCGATTTGTTCATCTTGTCTTTCAAAAAAAATCAACTGTTAGCATCCCTGATCTTTGTATTGTTCTTTTCATTTCCATTTCATTATTTTAACCCTTGAAGATATATGATTTATTTTTATCTACTGATTTTGGCATTGGCTTGTTATTATTTTTAGGACTTTGAAGTACATCATTAAGTTATTTGAAATTTCTTAGTTTTTTTAATATTATATGTGTTTCATCCATAATTTTTCAGTCTTGTCATTATATCTGCTTCTCCCTTGCCCCCCACCCCCACCCCAGGAGTTCACACCTTCTGTAATTCCTACTAGAGTCTATTGTGCCAAATTACTCTCCCTGCTCACTGCTCATTGCCAGCTCCTCCCCTGAGCTCTAGTCAGCCTATCCAGAGTCTTTTTTTTTTTCTAAAGAAGTTCAGGTCTTCCCCACCTGACCATCATCTGCTGCCAATATTTCTTCAGCCAAGGTTGGGCTCTGCTACCCATTTCTGCAGTTCTGTGCTGGGTTTTTGTCCAGCTGAGCTTGCATGGTTCTTGTGCACATTGATAGCAATGCTGTAGTTCATGTGAACCAGGTCCCGGGAGCTTGTAGGATTCATTTCCATTTGGTCTTTCATCACCTCCCTGGCTCTTACAATCTTTCTGCCCCCTGGGATATTTTTCTATAAATATAATGATACTTCTTTTGTAGTAAGTAAAATGTTACCTTAGCCTGCGGATGTGTCTACTTGTGGAATTATCTAAGATCTGTGACTTCTGGCTATGTTATCAATATCACACATGAGTTTCCTTCTACTAAGTGGACTTTAGGTCCAATTGTTTAGCCATTGATTTCCCCCAAGTTAGAAGCGTCACTGTTACACCAATGTCATGTGTTTTCTTGGTCATTTATGTGGATGTTTGGTCCTGAGGCTGATGTTGGACCATCTATTGATGATCCCCCTTATTGGCTTGTATAGTGCTCTCCACACTTATGAGTGCTAACCTTCAGGGTTGGTGACTTCTAGGTCAGATCCAGCTCCATTGCTCAAGAGCCAGTCTCTGAATTATGTCCTTTCTTCAGCAATAGGTTCTGGGAGGCAATGAAGGGCTGTGGAAATAGCCTGTATAATTTTGGGAATCTCTTGGAATACCCTGGCCAACAATTCAAAGGAAGGTTTCTCCTGTCTGGTACTGTTTCTTGATATGCAGCCTTCATTTTTTTTTTTTTTTTTTAAAAACATAAATCTTCAATTTTATTTTTTTTAATTAATTTTTATTGATGCTTTGTGCATTTCATACATTTTTTCCAATTCAGTTCAGGCTTATTTCCCTTTCCCTCCCCCCCACCCCACCCCATCCCAGATCATGCATTCTCGCCATAACTGTCCTGCATCTTTCTCTCAGTTTTTTTTTTTTTTCATTTTTAGCATAAGTGATAATCCATGAGTACAAGCATCCTTCATGCAAAACCTATCTGCAGGCTGTTGTGCCCAAACACCTCAGCCCCACCATCCAGTGGGGGGTGACAGGTTGTTTGTTCAATCAAGTTGATCAAATGAGTGTCCAGACTACATTGCTGTAGTTTTCACCATTCACCCCAATCGCAGCCCTTACATTCTAACCACGGCCCCCTCTTCCGCAGGTTGTTCCCTAGGCTTAGAAAAGGGCAAGGTGGATGAAGGTAAAACAGTCCACTCTCTCTGGAGCTTTTGACTTGGGCTCCTTGCCTCTAAGTTGGGATACCTACAGGAGGAGAGGCAATAAGACCTGCTGCCAAGACCTACGTTAACATGGGAGGGATGTATTGAGACCACACATGCAAGTGTACAGATGGCCCTCTGGAATGCCAGAGAGTGTTACCACAAGGCCACTAAACCAATAAGCAAATATGGGTCTCCCTGAGTCAAGAAGACTCCACCGTCAGCACCAGTACACTTCACCTGCTGGAAATACTGTGCAGCAGAGGCAGCCATGTGCCTGTATATCCCCAAATCTAATTGGCTATTGGCTCTCCCCTTGGAGAAATAACCCATGGCTGATGCCCACAAGCTTACATCCTCTAACAGTTAGATGTTATAAGCCACAGTAAGACCCTGTCATATTTAACAGGGGGGAAAATTGTAATTCATGGATTAACATATCCAAACATGTGTCTATGCTAAAGTAACCTACCATAACTATTAGTGCTGCTTAAATACCTATATATCTAATTGCTTGTTCTTCATTAGTAGGATCGAAAGGTTATTCCTGGACAAACTGTCAGCCCATGAAAGGAAACAGCCAGAATTGACCAGAGTCCAAGTCAGCAGCCTTCATTTTTTATTTTATTTTATTTTATTATTTTTTTTTGCGCAGCCTTCATCTTTATATATGGACTCATGTAGAGGTATTTTGTGTGTAATTTGTCAATAGATTGTTAGACTAATATGATTCTTGTATTAGTCAGGGTTCTCTAAAGAAACAGAAGCAACAGGACAAATATATAGCTATATACAATTTATTGATTTGCTCATGTGACAGAGCTCAAGTAGTCCAACAGTAGCCACGCCGCACTGGAGAGGCCGAGAATCCAGGGAACTGCTCAGTCCGCAAGGCTGGATGTCTCAGTAGTCCCAATCTGGTGCTGAAGGCCCAGTGGATTTCAGGAGATATGCCGGTGTCAGTACACGCTGGGATCCGAAGGGTTGATCACAGCAGCAAGACAAACTCACCAGTGAGAGGCAAGCCGCAGGAGAAAAAGGGACCAGCTCCCTCTGCCGGGGCCTTTTATACTGCCTGCTGGCAGAAGGTAATGCCCACATTTGGGGTGGGCCATCCTGGTTGAGGTGGTCCAATCCGAAGATCCTTTTTCTCTTATTTGTTCCTTAGTTGACACCCAGGATTAACCATCACAATTCTCTTGGCTTTTTTTCACCATAGTAAGGCATTATTTACCTCTCCTCACTCTCTTTACCTCTCTAGCCCTCCCTCTGTCTTCTCCATTACTTCTGCATTTAAAGTATCCCCATTTCTCCCTTGATACTGCCAGTCTCTTATGGTCTCACTACTCTTGGACTCTTTTCCCCGGTTTATCTCCCCCTTTCCTTTTATAACCCATTTAGATATCCTGATATTGCCCATTCTTCCCTTAGTAAAACCTGTCACCATCTGTTTCTCATTCCCCCTTTCCCTTTACCTTCCTCATTCCTTTTTATTTACCTGAATGCTGCTGTTACATAGGGGCATATACTTACATATAAGGATTTGGTGCCAGGACCCACAAATGAGGGACAACATATGTCATTTGTTTTTCTGAGTCTGTGTTATTTTACTTAGCATAACAACTTCTAGTTCCATCCATTTACCTTTCAGAGTTTACTCTACATCTGATAGTCCTTTAGTCACGCGTGGCCACAATCCACACCATCTTCTTCCCTCTCTCGAACAGGGCCTGGCAATCCCACAGGACTGCGAGCTTCAAGGCTGTCTCCTGCCTGCAGGCTGACAGTCTCTAGGCTTAGCTCTGGCAAGGAGGGGGGAGGGGACCACAGGGGATTTACCCAATGGAATAGAAAGACAAAGAATGATAGACGCAGACTAAGAGAAAGCCTGAGAGATAAAACTCTCTCCTTTTATTCATGCCAACAGTGTGCTTATATACAAAAAGTTACTGTGCTCTGGGCAAGGAAGTGTGGGGGAGGCGGAAGGGAGGGGCAAGCCACCTTGGCTCTTACTGAGGGGGCTGCAGAGCTCCTGTTTGTGCAACCGGTAAACTAAAGGTGCGACATTCTGCTCAATACCTCAAGGGAAGGGGCCATCTGGCTCTGGAAACTTTGCAGAGATAGGCTAGGCAAGAAAACACTGTAATATCCTGGACGTTCCAGAGCTACAGATATCTCACAGAGATATCAGATAACTCTCAGTTTTTGTGGGGCAAGTCTTACAAGTTCTTGCCTCAAGCCTGGCAGTTTCATTCCTACATTTACCTGCAGATATCATGATGTCATTTCTTTACCACTGCATAAAACTCCATTGTGTAAATTTACATTTTCATTATCCACTCCTCAGTTGAGGGACACTTAGGTTTCTTCTAGCTCTTCGCTATTATGAAAAAGGCAGCAATAAACATGAATGTGCATGGATCTCTGCAATAGGATGAATCCTTTGGTTATACACCTGGGAGTGGGTCAAATGGTAGGTTCATTTTAAGAATCTCCACACTGCTTTCCATAGGGGTTGCAAGAGTTTGCAATTCCACCAGCAGCAAATGAGTGTTCCTCTTTCCCAACAACCTCTCCAGCATTTGGTATCATTTTTTTTTTTCTTGATCATGGCCAGTCTTACTGGGGCAAGATGAAATCTTAAAGCAGTTCTAATTTGCATTTCCTTAATCACTAATGATGTTGAACACTTTTTAAGATGTTTCTTAGCAATCTTTACTTCTTCTCTTGAGAAGACTCTTCAGATATTTAGCTCATCTTTTAATTGTGTCATTTGTTTTCTTGGTCTTTTGTTTTCTGAGTAATTTACATAGTCTAGATGTTATGTCTCTCAGATATGTCACTGGGGAAAATTTCCTCCCACTCTGTAGGTTTTCTATTCACTTATTTGATTGTTTCTTTTGCTATACAGAAGCTTTTCAGTTTAATGAGGTCCCACTTGTTGATTGTTAACCTTATTTCCTGCACAATTACTATGTGATTTAGAAAGTCTTTTCCTACACCTATATCTTTTGGGTTACTGCCAATGTTTTCTTCTAACTCAGAGTTTCAGGTTTCACATTGAGGTCATTGATCCATTTAGAGTTGACTTTTCTCCAAGGGGAAAGGTAGGGTTTTAGTTTCTTTTTCTACAAGTGGTGATCCAGTTTTGCCAGCACCATTTGCTGAAGATACTGCTTTTCTTCCATTGAGTGTTCTTGGCCCCTTTGTCAAATATCAGGTGGCTGAAATTGCGTACTCAAGTTTGGGTCTTCAATTTTCTTCCATTGATCTACAGGTCTATTTTTGTATGAGGATCATGCTGTTTTTATGACTATGGCTCTGAAATAAAGTTTAAAATCTGGTGTAGTAATTACTCCTGCATTGCTCTTAGTGCTTACAGTTGCTTTGGCTATCCTGGGTCTGTGGTGCTTCTATATGAATTTTAGGATTTTTTTCTAATTCTGTGAAGAAAGTCATGAGGATTTTTATTGGGAGTGCATTGAGTCTGTATATTACTTTGTGTAGGATTGTAATTGTTACTGTATTAATTCTTGCAATGAATGAGTATGGGAGCTCCTTCTAACTTCTGGTGTTTTACTTAATCTCCTTCAAAGATTTAAAATTTTCATTGTAGAGATCTTCAATGTCTTTGGTCAGGTTTGTCCTGAGATATATTTTTTGAGGCTATTGTGAATAGGAGGATTTCCATGTACTCCTGCTCCAATTGTTTGTTATTGGCATGTAGGAAGGCTATTGATTTTTGTAGATTTTGTAACCTTCCACTTTGCTGAAACTGTTATTCATGTCTAGGAGTTTTCTGGAGGAGCTTTTTGCATCCCTCAGGTATAATAGCATATCATCTGCAAAAATCAATAGTTTGGCTTCTGCTTTTCCAATTAGTACTACTTTAATTTCTTTCTCTTGTCTTATTGCTCTAGCAAGAGTTTCAAGAACCATATTGAAAAGAAGTGGAGATAGAGTGCAGCCTTGCCAGGGTCCTGAATTTAAGGGGAATGCTTCTCCATTTAGAATAATGCTGGCTGTGTGTTGTATATAGCATTAATTATGCTGAGTTATGTTCCCTCCAGTCTAATTCCCTCTAGGACTTTAAATATAAAAGCATGTCAAATTTTATCAAAGGCAGTTTCTGCATCAATTGAGAGGACCATGTGGTTTTTGTCTTTGAGTCCATTTATATGGTATATGACATTTATTGATTTACATATGTTGAACCATTCCTTACAACTCTGGAATAAATACAACTTGATCATGGTGGATGTCCTTTTCGATGTGTATTTTATTGAGAATTTTTGCATCTATGTTCACTAAGAATATGGGTCTGTAGTTTTCCTTTTTGGTTCTATCTTTATCTGGTTTTGATATAAGACTGATGCTGCCTTTATTTCCCTCTGTTTCTATCCTTTTGAATAATTTAAGTAAGATTGATTATAGGTCCTTTTTAAATGTCTGGTAGAATTATGCCATAAGTCCATCTGGGCCTGGACTTTTTTATTTGAGAGGTTTTATATGACTGTTTTAATTTCCTTATCTGCTATGGGTCTGTTTAAGGTGTTGATCTCTTCTTATTAAGCTTTGTTTATTGAAGTAACTGCTTTTTAGGAGCAAAAATCCCTTAGGCTTGCTTTCACAAATTGGAATCTTAGCTGAAGTAGGGTCTTAACCTGAAGGCACCCTTCCCTGCTGTTCCAGTATAGAACAGGAAACCTCTCCTTAATGGTGCTAATGTCCTTAACAAGTACAGCCTCTCTTCCAGCATAAGCCTTGGCTGCAACTTTAAGCTTCTGTGCCTTTAGCTTGAACTTCTCCCTCTTCTTTTTTGTTTGTATTTTTTGAGATAGAGTTTCCCTTTAGTTCCTACCTCCAAGTGCTGGGATTAAAGGCATGCACCACCATGCCAGCAAACTTCTCCCTCTTCTATGCCCATGATTTATACATTTGGTCTTATAGAGCTCTGTTTGTACTTTCTCATTATTTTATCTGGGTCATTGTATGGGTGTTTTAATTTATCACCTTCGTCATCCAGCCCTGATACTTTGTCTTTAACTTTTTCTATTCTGTTTGTGAGACTTTCCACTGAGGTTTTTGGTCATTTTTATTGTAGTCATGGTAGTAGTGTATCAACTTGTCTGTGCATAGGCATCTGTGCATGCAGATGTGTGGTCATGTATGTGCCTGTGCATGTAGAGGCCCAAGATTGACTTTGAACATCTTCCTTGATTGCTCTTCAAAATTTTTTTGAGATATCATCTCTCAGTGGACACAGAGCACATTAATTCAGTGAGGCTACCCAGCCACGTGTGTCCAGGACCTGTGTGTCTTTGACCTGAGACCTGGAATTATAGATGCTTGTTGCCATAACTGGCTTTAAAAATGAATTCTGTGGGTCTAAAAACTGATCTTTATGCTTTTTCAGCTTGTAAATGTCTCACTGACTGAGACACCTCCCAGACCTCACCACTGAAATTTTCATTTCTAAAATTTCAGTTTATAGCTTTTTGGCATTTGGACTAAGATCAACTGACAATTTTGAATTTGACTTTTTCCCAGTTCTTGTATCTCTTTACTGAATTCTTCCTTCATATCCTTGCATTGACTTCCTTATTCATTTAGCTGTTTCTGTTCTCTTTGAGTTAACTCAGTATATTCATGCCCTCTTTGATATGGTTGTAAGTTCTTATTATTTCACTAGGACTTAATATAATTCATTCTTAGAGTCCATTATTATGGAGTTAGTAATTATCAGAGGAGACATGATCACTTGATTTTTCATGTATCTTGTGTTTCTGTGTTCAGACTTGTGCCTCTGGGATTAGGTCATCTGTTGCCTTTGGGTTTCTCTTAAAATTTTAACATCCATGTTCTTTCAGTAAATTTGGGATATTTAAATGGGACTAGTTTATAAAAACGTTATTGTCATGTCTCCTCAGGTAAGATGGTTGGTGCTCAGTAGCTAAATACTCAGCACATCTACTCAGAGTACTTGCCTCAGTCCCCAGCACTGCTCTGAGAATAGAAAACTATTTGCAAAAGCAACCACAGGAATGTGTATGCCCATTGTAGAAATGCAGTAGTAGCAAATGAAAGCAAACCCCTCTTTAACTCCAATAAAGCTGGCAGAGGCAGAGTAACAGAATAAGGGGAGTGAGATGTGTATTAAGATGCTAGTTGTTAACTTTAGGAATTGAAAGGAAACAAGGAGAGTAAGATTACAATTAGCATTAGTGCAGCAGACAAAACTGGAACAGGGCAAAGTAAACATAAAAGGAGAATGATAAAGGTAGAAATAGGAGGCAAGGCAGGTCTAACTAAAGTCACATAAAAAGAGAAAGAAACTTAAAACATGATCAGACAGTCTGAAACAATTCAAGCAATTGATAAGGCAGGAAGGCCAAGTGCTCTGATTCCAGGCATATATATATATATATTCTATGTCCCTGCCAAAAAAAAAGCAAAAGAATAATGCAGGACAGAGGGACAAAGCTGGTCCACTCAATCGAAATAAGCTATTACTAATGTAAGTGTAAATATGAAGGAAAAGACCTGAAGGATAGGAGCATAGTCTGTATGTGGTTCTTTGGAAATGGCAGCCAGGCCTGTCTCTGTGCAATGTGTCACTGAGTTGGAGTGCAATTGCCTGGTTCTGCCTCCCTGTGGTGTCTTATGAGGCCAAGGTGTGGGCACTAAACCTGTTTCTGTGCAGTTCTTCATTAGAGTAGGGCACAGGGACCAGTCCCGCCACTGTGCTGTTTGACACATGTGTAGAATTCAGGTCCCAATCTGCCTCCATGCAGTTCTTAACCTAGGCAAGTTGTTAGTATAAAATCTGTCTCTATCTGGTCCACTCTAGTCTATAACTGAGACCAGATTTCCACCTTGAAGGATTCTGTTTTCCTTCTCTATCTAGAGGTATTCTGTACCTAGGTATTCGGTGGTCCAGAGAAGGATCTTTGACAGTTGTGGTTTTCATTTTGAATGAGTGAACCTATTAAGACAAAGTAAAAGAACAAATAACAAGAGATGACGATAGATAGATAGATAGATAGATAGATAGATAGATAGATAGATAGTAGAGAGACAGAGAGAAAGTAGGTTGACAGCAAAACATCATCAAATTAGGTGTTCAAAACACCCAGCAGAATTTAACTGGGGAAGCCCCACTGTAGCAGTCAGCTGGAGTTCTCTCTTCCTGACAGGGAGAGTCTCATGCAGAGGCAGATTGTCCCTGTTGGTGAGGCCTCCAAATAGAAGAACAAATAACATCAGAAATACAACATCAAACTGGGGACTTACAAATGTCCATCAGAAATAAGGGCAGAAGCTCCATTAACACAGTCAGCTGGAGTTACCAATCAAGAGAGTCCCAGGCAGAGCAGAGTGGACTCTTGGATGAGGGTTCCAAGTATAAGAACAAATAGAGAACAGATAGAGGCAATGTCATAGAACTGAACACTGAAAACACCCAGCAGAAACCAACTTGGAGAAATTAGGCAGTCAGCTGGAGCTCCCCATTAAGCTTCTTCTCCATGGATAAGCTTCCCAAGGCTGAACTTCCTGCTTTTCTTTCCCCCTTTTTTTCCTATAATGGGATAAACAAATAGGAAGATCTGTTGGAAACACTTTACTGCTTAGCTGTTTTCTTTCTTTTTTTTAACATTTTTTATTGATGATTTGTGCATTTCATACATCATTTTCAAATTCAGTTCCCACCCCCACCCCATCCCAGATCATGCATTCTGCCATAACTGTCCTGCATCTTTCTCTCAGTTTTTTTTTTTCATTTTTTAGCTATAAGTGATAATCCATGAGTACAAGCATCCTTCATGTAAAACCAATTTGCAGGTTGTTGTGCCCAAACCCCCACAGCCCTACCTTCCAGCGGGGGATGAAGGGTTGTATGTTCAATCAAGTTGATCAAATGAGTGTCCAGACTACATTGCTGTAGTTTCACCATTCACCCCAATCGCAGCCCTTACATTCTACCATGCCCCCTCTTCTGCAGATTATTCCCTAGGCTTAGAAAAGGGGCACAGGTGGATGAGAGGTAAAACAGTCCACTCTCTCTGGAGCTGTTGACTTGGACTCTGGTCAATTCTGGCTGTTTCCTTTCATGGGCTGACAGTTTGTCCAGGAATAACCTTTCGATCCTACTAATGAAGAACAAGCAATTAGATATATAGGTATTTAAGCAGCACTAATAGTTATGGTAGGTTACTTTAGCATAGACACATGTTTGGATATGTTAATCCATGAATTACAATTTTCCCCCCTGTTAAATATGACAGGGTCTTACTGTGGCTTATAACATCTAACCTGTAGAGGATGTAAGCTTGTGGCATCAGCCATGGGTTATTTCTCCAAGGGGAGAGCCAATAGCCAATTAGATTTGGGATATACAGGCACATGGCTGCCTCTGCTGCACAGTATTTCCAGGCAGGTGAGGTGTAGCTGGTGCTGACGGTGGAGTCTTGCTTGACTCAGGGAGACCCATATTTGCTTTATTGGTTTAGTGGCCTTTGGTAACACTCTCTGGCATTCCAGAGGCCATCTGTACACTTGCATGTGTGGTCTCAATACATCCCTCCCATGTTAACGTCAGGTCTTCGGCAGCAGGGTCTTATTGCCTCTCCTCCTGTAGGTATCCCAACTTAGAGGCAAGGAGCCCTTACCTTTTGTGGGGCCTTGGATCCCCTGGCCAACATCCACCTGGTAGAACAATCCATTGCTGATGTCAGAGCTCCTGTATTAATATATTTTGCCTGAGTGCATAGCCCTAGGACTTTAGTATTATATTTGGTTCTGAACAGAGAGTAATCCCTTCCACAGTTCCCATGTCTAGTAGTCAATTAAAGAAAGCAGTTTTACCGGTTTTATAAGAGATTACCTCTACAATAGTTGTCTCCAATTTACAGTTGGGGAGCGACCTCATCATTGTCATATTTCTCCTTGTTCTATGGGTGGGAAGGCAAGGAAGTCTCTCATATCAGAACCTTTGTGGCACCTAGAAGGTAAGTTTCATTAGGACTCATTATAACTAGTTGTTACATGTAGGATCCACAGAGGGGTTCGATGTTTATGGCAATCTGAGGCTTTTCTTCCTTTGAATGTTCAGACGGGTCAGCCTTTCCGTTGCCACTTTTTGGTACATCCTACTCAATGCAAACCTGTATCTTTTCTTTCTCAGCCGTTAAGTTGGTGACGTTTTGTCCTGTTGGAACAAACAAATCTTTTCCCATAGTTAGTTTTAAGATTTGAATTGCAAGGGTTTGATGAAAAGGTTTCATGTCTTTCTGTATCCCCCCCCCTTTTTTTTTGCGTATGAGTCTCCAGAAGACAGTTGTATTATACATGACTATAGGGTGGAGTCAAGGCACAGATTTCATCAAATTCACCCATGTTGTTTTGGGTGACTATATATGATTAACTTGGGAAGCAAACTTAATTTTTATGTTAAATCATCTTAAAGAGAATGCTACAAGGTGATACTGTACAACAGAGAAATTATAGAGAACATTTGTATGTGCCAATCCCAAAGTTATTGCTCTACAGATTTTATGTAAAACAAATGTGGACAACAGCGATTTATATCTCCATTTAACTCAGATGCATTACCGTTTTTATCAGAGTCAAGGACAGTATAGTTTTATTCTTGGTCTGTTTTGCTGTTCTCTAATCTCTGTCACATGGTTAGGGGGCCAGCCCACCCCCAGAGAAGAGGCTTCAGAGGGCACTTTGAGACAACCCGCTTGTCTGAACTGGTACTCTTTCCAGAGCCAGCTTCTCAGTGAGCTCAAACAGCACAAGACAGTTTACATTACAATGTACATGACACCAGGTCTCCAAGTAAAATCCTCTAAGTCTTGCTCTGAATTCCCAGCATGAGCCATTCAGAGAGAAATTTTGCCTCTAGAGCTGCCTTGCTGCTGATTCAGTGACAGTCTTTAAAAATTGGCTTCTTGCTGCTGCTCAGGTCCAGTATAAAAAAAGGGGAGGTTTCCCAAGGACCTACTCCTCCACTGCCAGTATAGTTGATCCACTAGACATTGTATGCCCCTCCCGCCCCAATCTCTCTGCTTAAGTTGTCTGTTTCTGAAAGCATAGTGAGTATTTTCTAAGCATTCTCTTTGTGCCAAGCCGTTGCTCTGAACTTCTGCTGCTGTACTCCACGCTGAGCACTTTCAAATAGGCCTGAGCCTTGGAGCCCCGTGGACTGTCTCCTATATTTTCTACTTTCTGTCTTTGCTATTTGCTATTGAATCTACTGTTTTTCTGCTATCATCCCTATGTAGAATGGCTGCTCAGAGATTCTAACAGTCTGTGCATGGGTTTTGTCATCTCCTCCCCCACTGGAATTTTCCTTATGTGATTTGTCATTAAAGTGTTATAAGCAAAAGTTATTTCTGTGTATTGGAATTATATCTAGCAAACTTGCTGAAGTAAATTAGTGCTCTTCAAGTTTTGTGGAATATCTAGAATTTTCCACATGAGATCATGATACATATGGATAATGATATTTTATTTCATTCTTTCATATTTGGATGAGTTTTTCTCTTTTTTCTCACCCAATTAGATAGAAATTCCAATAGAAGAATTTCAGAACTTCATAATTGCATTTTGATCTTAGCTGCCAGTTGTTCTCCTTTTGAAATATAACCTCTATTACAGCAGAACGACCTACTCCTATTACTAATGTGCTGAGTGTTTTTATCACAAACAGATGTTGAATTTTTGTCAAATCCTTTTCTTGAATAAACCAAAATGACTATGTGTCTGTGTCCTGCCTTAATTTTGCTAATGTGCCATATAATATTGATTTCTGTATCTTGAACTATCCTTGCATGACAGGAATAAATCTCTCTTGGTCAAGTTGTATAATTGTTCTAATTTCTCTTCTATTGCTGTGACAAAACACTGTGACACCAACTTGGGGAAGAAAGGGTTTATTCAACTCACATCTCCTGGGTCGTAGTTCATCACTCAGGGAGCCCAAGATAGGAACTCAGGGCAGGAACCTGGAGGCAGGAGCTGAGGCACAGGCCATGGAGGAACGCTGCTTACTGGCTTTTTCCCCAAGCCCATGCCCAGCCTGCCCTCTTATAAGGTACACAACAACCTGCCCAGGGTGGCACCACCCATAGTGGGCTGGGCCCTCTCACATTGCTTGAAACAATACTCCACAGATGTGGTCACAGGCCAATCCAATGGAGCCACTTCCCCAATTGAGGTTCCCTCAACCCAGGTGTGTCAAGTTGACACTAAAGCTATCCAGCACAATAATCCTTTTAGTATATCATTGAATTCAGGTTGCTAGATTTTTTGGAGATTCTTATATCAATGTTAAGTGTTATTGGCCTTTAGTTTTTTGCAGCGTTTTGTCTGGTTTTGCTAGACTCACGGAATAAGTTAGAAGTATTTCTTTGCCTACAGTTTTGTAGACATGTCAAAAAAAGAATTGTTACTGGTTCTTTATAAATATTTAGGAGACTATGTCTGTTATCTGTGGCTTTTTCATTATAGATAAGTTTTTTTTTAATTTATTTATTTTTATTTTTATATGTATGAATGTATTGTCTGCATGCAGGTCTGCGCACCCGTGTCGTGCGATGCCGCGGAGGTCAGAAGAGGGTCTCGGATTCCCCTGGAACTGGAGTTCTCCTGGAACCGGAGTCGCAGACGGTTCTCAGCCGCCATGTGGGTGCTGGGGATCGAACCCGGGTCCTCTGCAAGAGCAGTCGGCGCTCTTAACCGCTAGGCCATCCCTCCAGCCCCTATAGATAAGTTTTAAATTACGTGTTGATCTCCTTACAATAATAGTTATGTCTAAGCTGGGCATGGTGATGCATGCCTTTAATCCTAGCACTTGGGAGGCAGAGGCAGGTGGATCTCTGTGAGTTCAAGGCCTGCCTGGTCTACAGAGTGAGTTCCAGGCCAGCTGGGGCTACAGGGAGACCCTGTCTAGAAAAAAAAATAGTTATATCTATTCGGATTTTCAACTTCATGATTCAGTCATAGTAGGTTGTGTTTTTATATTTCATCTAGGTTATTAATTTGTTTTGTACAATTATTCACAATATTTTCATATATTCCTCATATTTTATTAAATTGATCAATGTGTTCTTACATTTATTTCTGATTTTACTCTCTTGCTATTTTGTTTCTCTATTCAATACATCAAAAGCTTTATCTATTTTAACTTTTCAAAAAACCAACAATTATTTTTAGTGTTTTATTTTTCTGTTGCTTATATTTTGTTTGCCTCTGCTTTGATCTGTATTAATACTAAAAATATAATTTCCCTCAGTGTTGTTTTGGAATGTCCTATAAATTTTGATGTCTTATGTGTGTTTTTATTTACTTTATCTAAAGATATTTTACAAAGTTGTTTAAGACTGCTGCCTTGACACTTTTTTATCTAAATGAGAAAATTCAATTTCTATATACTTATAATTTTCCCAACTTCCCTTCTGCTATTGACTTCTAACTTGAGTAAAATTGAAAAAGATATCCTGTATGAATTCAATATTTTGGCATATACTAATCTTGTTTTATTACTGTGTACTGTCTATTTTGGAAAATATTAGCCATGAGCTTGAGAAATATACATATTGCATTCCTTTTAGGTGGAATTTTCTCTATATGTCTACTAGACTCAGCCCGTGGTTCTGCCCAAATCCTCTATTTCTTTATTGATCTTGTATCTAATTCTGATACCCAATGTTTCAGGTAGCACACTGAAGCCTTCTACTATTACTGTAAAACTTTCTGTTTCTTAATTTCTGTCAACATTTGCTTCACATGTTTTGGAGCAATAATATTTGGTACATACATGATTATAACTGTTAAATTTTTAGTAAGTTGAGCCTTTTAGTAATAGATAATGCTTTTCTTTGTCTATTTTGAGTTTTTTTTCATTTGAAGAGCCCATTTTGTTTACTCTAAGTGTAGTCATCCCTGATGTCTTTTGATCCATTTGCATGAAAATCTTGTTCTAGTGTTGCACTTCCAGGTTACAGGTGTATTTAATTCTATAGGAAATGTTGTGCAGACTATATTGCATTAGATTACTTTCTATTTGTTTTGCTAATCTGTCTCTGGATTGGGGAGTTTAATTCACTCAGATGGAAAGAATTTACTCCTAGACACTGTGTCATTTGTCATTTGTTTATGTATCCTAAAGCTCTATTTTCTTAAGAACATTTCTAATAGTTTCTTTTCAGGGGAATTTATAGTTTTATTTCCTCTTTGAAATTCAATTCCTCCTTTACAGAGCCAATTTATCACACATTCTTTGCTTTATAAATTAGTTTTCTTTAGTTCTTTGAATGAATCAAAAATTGCTATGATAGCCTACTTCACCAAAAAGCTTCTGAGCACAGTTAGTCTCTGTTAATTTTGTTGTTGTTTTTGTTGTTGTTGTTGTTGTTCTTATAAGTCACACTTTTCTATTTGTCTGCCCATTTCTGGGGTTTTGTTAATCTGGGCATTTCTATAACATAGTAATCTTTCTTCTATTTTCTGGTGTTTCCCACATTTTGTTTCTAATATCTTGTCTTGAATTAAAATGTGGAATCTGTGATCTACTCAGTGTAGATGAGGTTTGTACTTACATCATTCTTCAATCTGGTTTCCTCTGGTTTGCCTTTGTTCTGCATTTCTAATCATTTCCTACCAAGTTTACACTTAAAGCTAATAAGGCTCCAGGATTTCACCCTGGACTATAGACTGACACTCTGGGCACAAAGATGCCAAGATTATTGATCAGTGCTTACCAAAGAAAATTATTATCTTCACCAATTAAGCTGGTGAACATGCTGGAGTATCACCAGGCGAGCTCTCCTCTGTTTGTCTTCTTGCATTATCTCACTTTTCCCCTTTCAGACCCTCAACATGACTCATTTTGTATACTTTTAAACTGTTTTAAAGACAAGGACTCACAGACACTTAGTGACTGTCAGGTAGGAATTTGTCTTCTGCAGCCAGTGCTGAATTCTCTAAAGTAGTTTCTGCATTCTATAGTCCACCAAAGTAAGTTAGATAAGGTGTTACTTGTATGGATTTTGTTGTTTTATTTCTTTATTTTGCTTTTAGAAATTATGCCAAGTTCTGTTTTCATTTGCTTTGGGAAGCTATATTAACTACAAAGATTTTTCTGGATGGCTCTGTCTGCTAATCTTATTCTTGGTTGTGAGTACACTGTTAACATGGCATGATCCTTCACAAAGAAAGCTGTGCGAGCTTAGTCCTTTCATTTATGTCTTTATGTATCTAGTTCCTCTTATCTTTTTTCTTGCATGTTTTCAATCATTTTTATTTTTTTTATTTATTTTTTTTTCATTTTATTTATTTTTGTATGTGTATGAGTGTACTGTCTGCATGTAGGTTTGTGCACCCGTGTCGTGCAATGCCGCGGAGGTCAGAAGAGGGTGTCGGATTCCCCTGGAACTGGAGTTCTCCTGGAATTGGAGTCTCAGATGGTTCTCAGCCGCCATGTGGGTGCTGGGGATCGAATCCGGGTCCTCTGCAAGAGCAGAGGGCGCTCTTAACCGCTAGGCCATCTCTCCAGCCCCGCATTTTTATTTATTTAAATATTTAAATACTGTATTTAAATTTCACAGCCAAGAAATTGACTAACTCAAGTCCTTATTGTTGTCATTCTTTGGCTGGTTGATCTGTTATGATAGCTAATTACAACTTGTTCCCTGGCATTTGCCGCCCTAATTTGCAAGCTTTTGTCTTGTTTTATTTGAAAAATCCCCAAGTACAAGTGTCAGTTCTCCAAAGATTTATTTCTTCTGCTATGTGTCCTGCTGTACTGGACATCTAGCATAAACTAACTTCATGGTTTGTTTTTTCTGTAAAAATGTAGATCATATAATTTTGATCTCAAAAATCTATACGCAAAGGCTTGGTTTTAAAACTCTTAGAAATTTTTAAATTCTTACTTTTATTTATTTATTTTCTCTGTATATTTGTGAGTACATGCTGGCTGTATTGGATGTGTGAAAATCAAAGGAAAACAGAAGTCATTTCTCTTCTACCACGTGGGCCCCAGGGATGAAATTCAGATTGTAAGGCTTAGCGGCAAGCACTTTATTCATCGTGCTGTCTTGCTGGCCCCTTAGAAACTCTTAAAACCTAAGTCCATGGCCAAGACAACACGGTTTTAATGTAGAGACTCTGCTGAGAGGTAGAAAGTCCTTGTCCACACTTTGATTGTTTTAATATTTATTTTTATTTTATGTGTGTGAGTGTACTGTCTACATGTATGTAAGTGCACCTGTGTCATTGAGTCCCCCCTGAAGGTCAGAAAAGAGCATCAGATCTCTTGGAACTGAAACTACTAGTGGCTATTGGCTGTGTTGTGGGTATAGGGATTTGAACCTGGGTCTTCTACAAGAGCAGTCACTGCTCTTAACAGCTGAGCATTCCCTCCAGCCCCCACAATTTTATTCTTGTCTTACTTCTTTATTTTTTGTACTTTTATTGATGCTTTGTGTATTTCAGATATCATTTTTCAATTCAGTTTAGGCATATTCTTCCCACCCCACCCCAGATCATGCATTCTGCCATAACTGTCCTGCATGTTTCTCTCAGTCTTTTTTTTTTTATGTGTAGGAATTCACATCCATTAATTTTATATTACTCAAAATATGGATACATATTCTCCACCCATATACAGTGATTACGAGTCTAAAAATAAGTGGTGGGTGGATTCTAGAGCCCGTTGAGAGATTTACATTATAACAATGTAGTTGCTTTCAGATAAACAGAAATATAACAATAATGTTGTACAGCTTGCCTTTCAACTGGGGATTTGATGTTAGCATCCACAAATGAGGGAAATCATTCACCGTTTGTTTTTTTGTTTTGTTTTGTTTTGTTTTGTTTTTGTTTTTGTTTTTTGTCTTTTTGAAACACGGTCTCCCTGTAGTACCAGCTGTCCTGGAACTCACTCCGTAGACCAGGCTAGCCTTGAACTCACAAAGATCCGCCTGCCTCTGCTTCCCAAAGTGCTAGGATTAAAGGCGTGCACCACCACACCCGGCTCACCATTTGTTTTTATGGGACTGTGTTACTTCACTTAGCATAATGGCTTTCAGCTCCCCATTTACCTGCAAAGTTTAGAATGTCATCTGTCTTTACAGTTGAACAATACTCCATTGTGTAGATGTACCACATTTTTGTCATCCACTCATCTGTTCAGGGGCATTTGGGTTGGTTTCAGCTCTTCACTATTGTGAAGAGAGCTGCAATAAACATGGATGTGCATGTATCTTTGTGGTAGGATGAGTCTTTTGGCTATATACCCAGGAGTGGTATGACTGAGTCAGGTGGTAGGCTCATTTTGAGTCTTTTAAGGGTTCTCCACACTGCTTTCCATAGTGGGGTTGTACCAGTTTATATTCCCACCAGCAGTGGATGAGTGTTCCTCTTTCCCCACAACCTCTCCAGCATCTGTCCTGTTTTGTTTTCTTGATCTTAGCTAGTCGTATTGGACTGAGATGATATCTGAGAGTTGTTTTAATTTGCATTTCCTTAATTACTAATGATGTTGAACACTTTTTAAGATGCTTATCAGCCATTTTTATTCGTCACTGGTGAAATCTCTGTTCAGCTCTTTACTCCACCTTTTGAGTAGGTCATTTGTTTTCTTCTTTGTTTTCTGAGTAGTTTATATATTCTTGACATTAATGCTCTGTCAGATGTGTCACTGGTAAAGATTTCCTCACACTCTGTTAGTTTTATCTTCACTTCCTTGATTGTTTCTTTTGCTGTACAGAAGCTTTTGAGTTTGATGAGGTCCCATTTGTTGGCTCTTGACCTTATTTCCTGTGCAGCTGTTCTCTGATTTAGAAAGTCTTTTCCAATAAGACCCTGCTGCCGAAGACCTGATGTTAACATGGGAGGGATGTATTGAGACCACACATGCAAGTGTGCAGATGGCCTCTGGAATGCCAGAGAGTGTTACCAAAGGCCACTAAACCAATAAAGCAAATATGGGTCTCCCTGAGTCAAGCAAGACTCCACCGTCAGCACCAGCTACACCTCACCTGCCTGGAAATACTGTGCAGCAGAGGCAGCCATGTGCCTGTATATCCCAAATCTAATTGGCTATTGGCTCTCCCCTTGGAGAAATAACCCATGGCTGATGCCACAAGCTTACATCCTCTACAGGTTAGATGTTATAAGCCACAGTAAGACCCTGTCATATTTAACAGGGGGGAAAATTGTAATTCATGGATTAACATATCCAAACATGTGTCTATGCTAAAGTAACCTACCATAACTATTAGTGCTGCTTAAATACCTATATATCTAATTGCTTGTTCTTCATTAGTAGGATCGAAAGGTTATTCCTGGACAAACTGTCAGCCCATGAAAGGAAACAGCCAGAATTGACCAGAGTCCAAGTCAACAGCTCCAGAGAGAGTGGACTGTTTTACCTCTCATCCACCTGTGCCCCTTTTCTAAGCCTAGGGAACAACCTGCGGAAGAGGGGGCGTGGTAGAATGTAAGGGCTGCGATTGGGGTGAATGGTGAAACTACAGCAATGTAGTCTGGACACTCATTTGATCAACTTGATTGAACAAACAACCTGTCACCCCCCACTGGATGGTGGGGCTGTAGGTGTTTGGGCACAACAGCCTGCAGATAGGTTTTGCATGAAGGATGCTTGTACTCATGGATTATCACTTATAGCTAAAAATGAAAAAAAAAAAAAGAGAGAAAGATGCAGGACAGTTATGGCAGAATGCATGATCTGGGATGGGGTGGGGGTGGGGGGGGAGGGAAAGGGAAATAAGCCTGAACTGAATTGGAAAAAATGTATGAAATGCACAAAGCATCAATAAAAACTAATTAAAAAAAAAAAAAGAAAGTCTTTTCCTATGCCTATGTCTTACAGGTTGTTGCCAACTTTTTCTTCTATCACCTTCAGGGTTTCAGGCTTCACAGTGAGATCTTTGATCCACTTGGAGTTTATTTTTCTATAGGGTGAAAGGTAGGGGTTTATTTTTGTTCTTCTACAAATGGTGATCCGATTTTTCCAGCACCATTTTCTGAAGATGTTATCTTTCCTCCATTGAGGGTCTTTTTGCCCCTTCGTCAAATATGAGGTGGCTGAAATTTTATGAGCTCAAGTTTGGATCTTCAATTTTGTTCCATTGGTCAATGGGTCTGTTTTTTTGCCAGTACCAGGCTGTCATTATGACTATGGCCCTGTAATATAGTTTGAAGTCTGGTAGAGCAAGCAATACCTCCATATTGCATTTTTCACTCAGGTTTGCTTTAGCTATTCGGGGTCTTTTGCTTTTCCATATGAATTTAAGGATTTTTTTTTCCAAGACTCTGAAGAAGCTCATAGGGATTTTGACTGGGATTGCATTGAACATGTATATCAATTTGGGTTAAATGGACATTTTTACTATATTAATTTTCCCAATACATGAGCATGGGAGGTCTTTCCGTCTTTTGATGTCATTTTCAATCTCCTTCAGAAATAACAAAAATCAGAGCAGAAATCAATGAAATAGAAAGAAAGAAAGAAAGAAAGAAAGAAAGAAAGAAAGAAAGAAAGAAAGAAAGAAAGAAAACAAAACATAGAATCGATGAATCCAAAAGCTGGTTCTTTGAAAAGATAAATTAGAACCATTTCCCTTAAAGGTGGGAACCCAGCAAGGCTGCCCCTATTGCACTCATCTTCAACATAGTGCTTGAAACACTTGCTAGGACAATAAGACAAGAGAAGGAAATTAAAGGAGTACTGATTGAAAAGGAAGAAGTTAAGCTATCCCTTTTTGCAGATGTTATGATAGTTTACCTAAGCGATCCTGAAAACTCCACTAGAAAACTTCTAGAAATGATTAAGAGTTTTGGTAAAGTGGCAGGCTGCAAATTTAACCTAGAAAAATTAGTAGCCTCTCTTTACACCAAAATAAACAAGTGGAAAAGGAATATAAGAAGACCTTCCCACTCACAATAACCTCAAAAATAATGATACCTGGGAACAAACCTAACCAAAGATACCAAAGACTTTTACTTCTTTTATTACACCTCTCTCAGCATCTCTATCTCTCTGTCTCTCTGTCTCTCTCTCTTCTGTGTGTGTGTGTGTGTGTGTGTGTGTGTGTGTATTGCACCTGTGCAGATCAGAGGACAACTTGTGGGAGTGAGTTCTGTGCTTCAATATGTATGTCCAGGAGATCAAATTCAGGTGGTCATACTTGGCAGTAGGCACCATTAAGTGGTGAGACATCTTACTGACCCTTGTGTTTTTCTGCTTTCCTTACTCTCAGATAGTATGTGAATCTAAAGTCAAATACTTCTGTTTCAGAAGACCCCAGAATTTGCCCAGGTATCCAGAGTTAGCATTAAAGCAAGTCCATAGGTTATAGACTTAATTAAATTCCCTGGGATAAGCATACATTCAGAATAAGCTTTCCATTCTGGTATCTAGGGCTCTATTTGTGGCCTTGTCATTCTCCCCTAAATTTAAAGAACCTTGGAAATTACTAAAAAACTCTTGAATTTTTTATCTAGCATTTCTATTTTTTTTCTTCAGCTGCTATAAAAGAAAGTCATCATATTATATGTAAGAATCTTCAGAGTTCAGTTCTGGAAGTTTGTTTATTTTTTCTTTCCCTCCCTCCCTCCTCTCTCTTTTCTCCCTTTATTTCTATTTTTCTTGAGACAGGGTCTTACTCTTCATCCAAAGCTAATCTGGAACTCACCATATATCCAGGCTGACCTCAAATGTATGTCTGACATTTTGCTTAAGTTTCTCAAGAGCGCGGGTTGCAGGCATGAGCCATTATGCCTGGTGATTTCTGCAGTTTTCTATATAGAAAAATCATATATGCATAACCTGCATTTGTTCAACTTTCTCATTTCTGCTAAGTATAATTTATTAAGCAATATATTTCACTGGTTGAATCATCCAGAAGCTTGTTAAATAACTAGAGTGATTGCCCATTCACAGTTTTAATGAGAATGATGTAGATTTATTATTGGCATTGGCTCTGTGTTTGGGATAGTTCTTAATAATTTTTATAGTTGAGTAGTTTTTGGTCATAAGTAAATGCAAAATGTAACCAATACATACTACCCTTGAGATGACTGAAAGTACTAAATCCTTGGTACTTATTTTTGTTGAGTAAGTGCCACTTGTTTTTACCTCAAGGATTAGAGTCTCCCAGTACCAGAAGCAGTGGTCTTAATATACAATGATTTATGGTTACAAGAAAGACGCAACTCTTAAGGATGCTGTAGAGAACAAGTTTTTTTTTTTCCCTAAAAGACAGAAGAAAGCAAGCAAGATTAGACTTTAGTACTCAGGGCCTACTAAGTCTTGCAATTGATGCAGGGTGATGATCCATCTGCATCTCCCTCTCGTGCAAACAAAACACCCTGGGAAATTAAACATCAAAAGCTGGGATTTTGCCTGAGGACCACATAATAGATTAGCCTTAGTGAAACAAAAATAGCAAAGCACAGAAGCTTGTGATAGGGAATGACACTGTCAAGCAAGGCAATATGGCCAACCCTGGGTGTGAGGAATCCTTTTCTCCTTGTAAGGAAATGTCTCAGGGCTGACTGAGCATACATTTGTGTGGCTGTAGAAGAGTTAAATGTTGTAACACACAAAATTGTTTTTCTCACAGATTTAGTATTGAGCCACTTTGCATTTCTGAAAATTCAGGTGATGTTAATAAAGAATAAATATTAGTGTCTCTCCCCATTGATGCAATGAATTCCCCAAATGTCACAGAATGATGAGATAGAATCTTACAGAGATGACTAGTATTAAATGATATCATAAAGAAACTGTACTTGGATATAAAGTGAGGGCCTATACAAGTCATTCAAGACATTCAGTTATATTGCTGTGGAAATTATACTCAGACCTTATGCCAGTATGTGTTGAATTTCAGCTCCCAACAAGGAAGTGGTATCTTTCTTGTTCCTGATTCCCTAAATAGCAGTCATAGACAGGATGAAGTGTTTTTATGCTCCTCTCTTAAGTTGGATAAATCAACATTAGTTTTTGTCTCCTACTAGGGAACTGGCATCACATGCCATCTTCTGGTATAAGACCAGGTACTTCCTGTGGCGTTGCATGACTTAGATTCCCACATTCTACTGTCCAGAGCCCAGAAAACCTATGGATTTAGATTTTTCTTACCACTTAGCAGTTCTATTCTCTGGATAATCCACAAAGCTATTCATTTTGGTTTTAGTCAGACCACAAATGTTCAATATTCTTTTCTTTTTTATATGTTCTCTATCACTACTAAATGTTAAGGTGAGAAAAAGACTAAGAAGTAGAGCTACTGTATCAGTTCAGTCAGATGTCATCTCCTTATCCCCAGAGTTTTAAAGAATACATTCAAGGGCTGGAGAGATGGCCTAGCGGTTAAGAGCGCCGACCGCTCTTACAGAGGACCCGGGTTCGATCCCCAGCACCCACATGGCGGCTGAGAACCGTCTGAAGCTCCAATTCCAGGAGAACTCCAGTTCCAGGGGAATCCGAGACCCTCTTCTGACCTCCGCGGCGTTGCACGACACGGGTGCACAGACTTGCATGCAGACAGTACATTCATACACATACAGAAAAAAAAAAAATCTAAAAAAAAAAAAAGAATACATTCAAGCAGTCAAACATCTCAGTTCTGTTTGTCACAGATGTGTATCTATATATTAGTGTATATATATATATATATATATATATATATATATATATATTTGTGCGTGTGTCATAGTCAGCCACAGTTGTTAACACACATAGATGAGGGAACCTCAATTGAGGAGTTTCTTCCATCAGATTACCTTATTAGCATGTCTGTGGTGACATTTTTTGATTGCTGATGGACATGGGAGAGCCTAGACCATGTGGGTGTTGCCATCCCTAGACAGGGGACTAGGCTCTCTTTAAAAAGGGTAACTAAGAAAGCCAGGGGAACAGCCCAGCAGGCAGCATTCCTCCATAGTCTCTGCTTCCGTTCCTGCCCACAGGTTCTTGCCTTGACTTCCCTTGATGTGAGCTTGTAAGCCAAAGAGGTCCTTTTGTCCCCAGGTTGATTTGGGTTAGTGTTTTATCACAGCAACAGAAAAGTAAACTACAACAATATTTCTATCTCTCTCCATATGTACATAAAATAAATCCTTTATCTATCCCAGGACATGTGTGTGTGTGTTTGTGTGTGTGTGTGTGTGTTTAATTTGCTTTCTTTTCTTAGTACATAGCTATACTTTCACCAGTTTAAGTGCATGAAAATAAAGGAATTCCATCTTTATTTTTGTTTGAATTAATTTCTTACCAATGCACTAATGACAATGGCCTTCCAGTGATCCCAGACATCTACTCTAGAACTAGACTGCCTTGCTTTAAACCTGTATCCAAAGTGGATGAAGTCATTCTTGTATCTGACAAGAGGAGCAGAATATGTGGTTGAATTAAATTGCAAATGAAAGTCTTTTAAATTTTATTTTCAGTAAAATACTACTTAACATGTAAAGTAGATCTTTTCTCTTTCAAAATGCATGTCAGCCATTTACTAATGAATGCTTTTAAGTCTATTGCCTGAGCCTTAAGACATAGAAAATTACAATTTTTTAAACTGCACCTATGGGGAAAAAGGAACAGATATAGTTTAAGGGACAGAAAAGTAAAAGCCTTATTTAAAAACTGGCAAAGTTTCTGTTTGTTAAGCTAGCATCTTCTGTTTGTAATCATCAATGTTAATCTTGTTACAGATACTGAACTGCTGCTTTAAAGGGTCTACTAAACATGCCATCCTCTTAGTCACGGGGAGTAGCTGGCAATATCTTATTTAAGAAGAGAAATCAACTGAAGAGAAGCAAACGGGGAAAGAGAAAAATAAAACACATGGAAAGGGACCTGTGTTCCTCTTTCCATTTACTTTATCTTTTAGTAAAGCTTTTGGTTTCTTGGTGACTTCCTGACGCCATCTTTGATGCCATGGAATGAGTAAAGTCTGTTACCTTCTGATGGCTGCAGAGGCTATTTCCTTAATGTGTATGCTATCAATTGTTTGCTGCCTTATATTCCAAAGGTCAAATTTCCCTCCTTGTTTTTGGTTCTTTTACCTTAAACAAGCCATATAGTATATTCTTTCAATTTGATGTTCAGATCCTCTCTGGTACCCATTCATTCTTTAGTCCTTGGTCTGGAGGTAAGATAGGTAAAGTTTTAGTATTAAAAATATACTCACCGATCCTATTCATGTTTACATACTAGAAATTCTACATCTAACTCTGTTTTTCCTTCAAAACCTAGCTTTGAGTAGATTGATCAGCTTCAGGTAATGATCCCTGGATCTTGTTCTATTAATGAAGAAGCAGGGACTTTGAACTATGAGTTCTGGTGGGGTGGGGGGTTAGGGAGGGGGACATGGGTCTAGATTTGATTTGTAATGTAATCTTGTATAAAAAATATTTTAAAAATCAATAAAAAGAAAACAGAAAATGAAAAAGAAACATGGCATTGCTTACCTTGCCACATTCTGGGCTAGTGATTTTGTTTTTCTGTAGAATCTGCATGGGCATCAGCTCCCCTAGACCCTTCTACTTGGAGTGAGCCATGAGGCTTCTCTGGGAGGGTAGTGATTATTTCACAGAAGCTGTATGTTGTTTAGTTCTTCAAATTCTGTTTGGTTATCTTTGAAAGTCTCCTCTTTGGTCTTTACTACCTACCCACCAGAAGGCATAGTACTAGAAGAGAAACCGGTAAAGGAATGAATGAGTAAATGATCTGCAAAGCGAAATGTCGAAAGAGCAAATGGAGAGTAAGAACCCAGCATAAACATGCGCACAAACAGTTCTGCCAGCTTTCATTCAAAAGTAAGAATGTGCTTCTCCCAATATGGAGTGCTCAGGCTATTCTTGAACTACCACCAAGTGCTGAGATGTGGAAATTATTTTATTTCTGATACTAAAAGCCAAAGTCATATCACTCAAAGGTTGCCTGTTTCTCTGGTATCAGAGGCTGCATCTTTTATGACAACACATATTGTCTTTTCTCAATGCAGCTTATTATTTTACAAGGAGTAACACATTAATTTTACCACCAAAGAATTGTGTTCTTGTTATTATTTTTAAGTTCTTTCATTCATCTGTCTTAGCAGCTGAAGCTGAAACTCTGTGAGGCTGGTGCTCAGGAAGGATTCTCAAGGCATAAGGAGGAAGGTGCACTTGTGGGGAAAATCCTATGTGGAGTTTTATCTTGGAGCCCTGTTGCCCTTTTTAAACAAATGTATTGGATTTTTGCACTTTATTGCTGCTTCATAGCCCAATCTCTAAAATAGACTTCTCTAATTTTGTCTGTGTGAGAGAGAGTTTACTTAACAAACGACCCTATATTGCCTTTTACAGGGAAGGTTGTTAACCCGGATTATTGTACACAGACAGAACATCCCATGTGAACTGCTCACCGCTTCCTGACTTTTAACATTCATTTTCCCCCTCTGCTTCCAGTGTGTTCATGAATCTCCAGCCAGGCTGTGAGCACACAGTAGTGAGACAAATTCAGCATGCTCACAGTGAGTTGGATGCATATCTGAAATGTGCTTCTCTGATTGAACAAAACTGTCCTGCAGAAATGCCTTGCATGAAGTTTCTCAGTGGAATTATAACTTGTAAAATATCTCATGTGATGGTACTGTCAAGTTCATTGATTGAAGTCGCCAGATGATGCTCATTTGCCCAGTTGATTTTGGTCTTCCCATATTTATTACCATATCTATGATGAGCAGAGACAGTGGCTTTTATTGCAAACATCAAGCCCAACTAGAAATAGTGTATTAGTTGGATCTTCAGAATAGTGGACAATTTCAAGGGAACAAATATAGGAAGATAAGTGGTCCTTGATCTATACCTAGGAAAAGAATCATAGGCCATTTAAAACCCCTGAGAACATTAATTCCGACAGCTGTTACAACTCAAATTGGCCAGTCAGCAATTTGTGAGGAAAATTTTGGTACAGAAACACATTGCACAGTGTTTGTGGGTCTTCTTCCACCAGGTCTTTCCTCATCCTTCTGCCCGTCTTCATCTCACTGACTTCAGCATTTCACTTTGGTTTAAATGAGGTCCATGCTGCTCCTAAAAGAGCCTACTCTGTTTAGGGTAGTCAAGAAGTTCCCCCTTCTGTTTTGAATGCTCTCATGCCTAAGTTCATCTTTTTCTTTTCTTCTTTTTTTTTTTTTATTCTGTTACTTTGTTTCAGTGTCTGATTGAAAAAAAAAACATGATTCATGGTTGATAATTTCACAAAGAATACTCTCAGCTCTATAATTTTAATGTTTTCTTGGGATTCTAAGAAGGAAGGCCATGTTTCAGGCCATCATTTGCAAGAACCCTCAGCCTTCCTTCCTCCTCCAGTATTTCAGAACAATGCTTCCACCCATCCATCCAGATTGACTATCTTCACTTCAGTTAAGTTTCATTTTAGAGTTGTATTAATCACACCAAGCTGGTTGATTAAGTAATATTTTTCTACACATATAAATAATCTTTTCTATCTAAGTTAAAAAAAAAGCTTCTTTTAAAACAAAACAAAACAAAACTCCCCAGATTTAACCACTATCTTCAAATGTGAGTCACCTTAAATATTTTCTGCTTTTTTTGAGACCAGACTAGCGATAATAAAAAAAATAATGGAAGTAGAAACTTTCTATTATTTCCTCTGTGGATACAGTGTTAGAAAATTAGCACTGTCAATTTGAACAACAAAAAATTGAAAATAAAACACTTTACCAACTCAGTTTCTTGAAATACTGTTAGCTGGTGCTGTAGATTGGATGTCTGTGCCTCCACTGCTTCCTATGCTGAAGCCTAGTCATCAAGATGATGGTATACGGAGGCAGGCTTCTTGGGAGGTGATATAGTTGATGTGCTCTTGAATGGGAGACAGTAACTGGGTACCATCAGGAAATAGGGTCTTCAGCAGATATTGAATCAGCCAGCACTTTGATAATGGGGTTTCTAGCATTCATAGCTGTGAGAAATTAATTTCTGTTGTTTGGAAGGTATCTACTATGAGGTATTTTGTTATAGCAGCCTGATTATGCTAAAACACTGGGTTCCAGTTAATACTGCTTAGCTAGAATCCCAAATAATCTCTCTGGAACACAACATGTTTGTTCAACAATCAATTTAATTCTAGGAGACTTGAATTAATTTCTAGTTTAGTTGAGGATATTTTATTTAAAATCATTATATGCTAGAGTTTAAGAATGCCAACTTTTAAATGCAACTGATTGTGAAATTTAGTCATATACCAACAGTTTATATTTGATGGAACAGGAGGTGCTGATTTGCCCTAAGCCAGCCAGCTAGCCAGCCAGCCAACCAGCTCTTGGCACTGTGGTGAATGAGTCCCTTTGTGTTCCAATTCTCATGCCAGTTTTGTTTCCCTCCTCCTGCTCCTCCTCCTGCTCCTTCTCCTCCTCTTCTCCCTCCATCTCTTCTTCTTCTTCTTCTTCCTCCTCCTCCTCCTCCTCCTCCTCCTCTTCCTCCACTTCTTCCTCCTTCTCCCTCTTCCACCTCTTCTTCTTAATGCACAAATAATATGTAATATATAACAAGTATGGGGGTAGAATACATGGGTTAATTTTAAAGGTACAACTTGTATTGAACCAATAGTTAATAAATCTCACTGAGTAGATACAACCTCTAATTCCAAACCTATAGGTTTAAAATTATGCAAATTGCAGTCTCGTTCTTGGTGTTCAAACACTTACAAGATCTTGGCCAATTTGCTTCTAAAGTCAACTACACTTTCCTCACCTGCTAAAAGGGATAACAATATCTACCTCACAGGGTATGGATCTTCTTTCAAAGCATAAATGGTAGAGCTATTCTTTGGAACAGGATTTACTCCAAAGTAATTAGTTTTCTTCCCTGTTCATTTGTCATTACAGTATTACTGGAATTATTAATGTACAATTAGCTTATCTCTTTCTTAGACTATTTCCAAAATAAAACTAATTTTACTTTTGTCCTCTGTGGGGAAAATAGTAGACTTTTAAATGTGATTTTAGAATCTTGCAAACAAAACTATTTTCTTTTTAAAAAATATTTATTTATTTTCTATGTGTATGAATGTGCTGTCTACATGTAGGTTTGTGCGCCCATGTCGTGCAATGCCGCGGAGGTCAGAAGAGGGTGTCGGATTCCCCTGGAACTGGAGTTCTCCTGGAATTGGAGTTACAGATGGTTCTCATCCACCACGTGGGTGCTGGAGATCGAACCCGGGTCCTCAGCAAGAGCAGTCGGTGCTCTTAACCACTAGGCTATCTCTCCAGCCCCAAAACTATTTTCTTTTTAAAACTACAAATACTCATTAGTATCAAGATTGCCACACAGTCAGAAAGAATAAGAAAGTCAGGCAAAGAGTGACTATTTTCTGGGAGACAAGTAAAACATATTTGGTAGATTAATTCTCAGTTGACCTTCTCAGAAGAAAAGGACAAAACCCTCATTTACCATGATTCTAAAGAGATTTCCAGGAAAGTCCCTTGCCAGCACCGCATCAGTCTTTGCTTTGAAACAGCCGTTCCCCAGAGCTTGGTTACTCCAGGAGAACCCAAACCTGTTATTGAACTGTAAGAACTCTGCAGGAAAAATCGGCTCCTTCCGCTGACATTCACAAGTCTGATGCCTTTAGAGAGGGATGGCCTCTGTGCTTATCAGGGAATCAATCTGTCTGCCTATCATCCTTTTTTACTTCAGAAGCAAGCAAGTTAGTGCAATTGCCTCATCCACAACAATTACCTCACCTTAAACTGTTTCTTTTTCAGGGAAAGGCGTTTGGGAGCAGGTAGTGCTTTGGCAACAGAAGTAGACTTTTTGTTTTATTATTATTATTATCATCATGATTATCATTATTATTACTATTATTATTATTATTAATTTGTTTTTTTGAGACAGGATCTCCCTTTAGTCCCAGCTGGCCTGGAACTCGTTCTGTAGACCAGGCTGGCCTTGAACTCATAGAGATCCTCCTGCCTCTGCCTCCCGAGTGCTGGGATTTTATAAAACTGCATGTATGGGTACTGAGCCTGGACAGGGTGGAAAGCTGGGAAGGTTGTCTCTCTAGCCAAGCCTTTTCTGTGGAGACTACTCAGGCAAAGGGGCCTTCTGTCCTGGGGCCACTTTGAGGGCTTCATCCTGAGAGAGAAAGCCGTGTTCTGAGTGGGGAGCCAAGCCCCTTGGGTTTTCTTTGCCCTGAAACCAAGTGGCCTACTCCTAGAGTAGGCAGCATTGAAGCGCTTCCAAAAGCAGCGAAATAAAGATCACAAGGTCTATTAAAGAGAAGTCACCATCTTTTAAACACTTTTTCACTTCTCTAACTACTTGGTGCATCTCCCGTTTTTACTTCTGTACTTAATAGAAAGTCAATTTCCAGGGCTTCGATTAAAATAAACAAAACTAAAAGCCATGAGAGACTTTTGAGAACTTTGGAAATTTTGGAGTGACCATCAGAAGAAAATGGGGATTTTTTTTTTTAAGTTAAACTTGATCTCATACCTCTTAAGGTAGTCATGATTCATTCCCCCACGTTATTCACTTGCACGCAGGCATGATTAGTAGAGTTGTGATAATGGTACGATGCTGTTTTTCTTGTTTCATCTTTCGGATTTTTTTCACTGATGGTGGTAGCAGGAGAAAGCAGGATTTCCAAAGAGCTAAAGTTGAAAAAAAAAAACAACGATGTTTCCTGGAAGCCGCCTCGGAGTTAGCAACCAAGATGCCCCGATCTTGCCAGTAGGGGATGGCTTCCAAAAGGCCAGGCGGCTGCACACAGTATCTGGACGCGCATTCTAGACTCCGGCGCGGGGCACCGCGGGCCTAGGCCTCCAGCACACGCTGGGCCTCTCTGCGGCGGGGAGGCGGCGCCCACACTTGTGGAGGCTGCGGACTCACCTGCGCCTCCCGCGCCCCGGCCCCGCCCTGTGCCCCGCCCCGGTGAGGCTCATTGGTCGCTGCTCGGAGGGGCGGAGCCGGCGGCTGGGGTCTCATTAGCGATGCGGTCTCGCAGTGAGGCTCGGTAGTCCGGACCTGGAGCTGAGCTGGAGCTGCGGGCTGCGTGGCGGGGACGGCGGGCGGCGCTGGCGGCGCCGTGGGAGGCGATGGGGACGCGCGCCCCGTCCGGCAGCTCATCCGGAGGCCGCGCTCCGCGGCGGTAGGAAGCGGCGGTGGAGCAGTGGGACTCGCCCAGGACCCCGGCGGCGACCCACTCGTGTTGACCCCTCGCCATCGTGTCTCGCGGACTCCCGGGGCGTGGAAGAGGAGCGTGGTCTGCAGCGGGGCGCGGAGCATGGGGACAGCGGCCGCGGCTGGCGGCGGGGCGCGCCGGTGGCTCCCCTGGCTGGGGCTCTGCTTCTGGGCGGCGGGGGCCGCGGCTGCCCGAGGTAAGAGGGACAGAGTGCGGAGGAGCGGCCGCGCGGGGAGCGGGACCCGCATCTTTAGCGTGGGCTTCCCAAGTTGCTCCTTGCTCCTCCCGGCGCGCGGAACCCGACACGGTGGGAGCCGGGTGGAGGACCTCGTGGGGGACCGCTGCTTCCTACCCAAGTTTGCGATCTGCAGCAATCCTACAGGTTGCTGTGACCCGGGACCCTACCCTTGACTCCGATCGCCGGCTGTTTTTCCTGCCCTCCCCACTTGCTGCAGGCTGGAGTAGCTGGTCTGCACTCCGTCCTGGCTCGGCCAGGGTCTTCTCCACTTTCCTTCTGGGCGAGATGGTTCCAGGATGGACGCCCCCAGCGATGTCTGAGAGTTCCTAGGCAAAGGGGCAGGCAGGTGGGCCCCAGTAGAGACCGCGCCTTTTCCCCCGGGTGACCGGTGTAGCATCAGAGCTCTGCGCAAAGATGGGTACCCCTTGGGCGACCCTAACCTAGGCTCTTAGCTACACTAGCTTTCCTTTACCGAGGCCGCCAGGCTGCGGGAGCTCTGGAGAGCCGCTTGCGCCCAGGGGTTTAACTGCGCCTGCAGTGCCCAGCCACATAAGCACTTGGCCCGAGGCTGCCCTCCCGGGCGCCTCCTCTCCCTACCCAGCGCTTACTCCAGCTAGGAAGCGCGGGCCCCACTGAGCAGCAAGGAAATCTCTGCTTCTTAGGAGCCCAGACCCCATTTTTTCCTGGATCCTCTGCACTCCAGCAGAGTAAAATTTCGCGACTGGTCTCAGCTCCACCTTGAGCGAGGACAGGAGCATCAACTTAAAGATAAATCCCATGGACTTGTTTTGAAGATGATCACAGGCAGTTTCAGACAGCCCTAGCTCCGCTCCGAGGCTACCTTTGAAATAATCCAGAAGCTTCTCTTCTCTGCGTTCTTTACCTTTCCTGCGTGCCACACAGCGGGCTTGGAATATGTAATTGCATTAAATGATTTACCTAACGCTTGTCTGGCAAGAGATGGCACTGAGCTAACCACCTCACCTTCTGCTCTGCCTTCCAATGTATTCTCAGTAGCTGCGAGGCTTTGGGAAGGGTTGAGGACGATCACAAATGAACCGATATAATCTCAATTTTATAAAGACACAATCGGTGTTAAGAGCACTGACACTGCCCAGAAAAAAAAAAGAAAGAAAGAAAAAAAGAATTAAAAGGGTAGCTAGAGGCTCTCTGCTGTGTGATCCTGTTCTGTGCCTATTTGCATTTCATTTCCTGAACTTTTTTTTTTTTTTAATGGATCAGGCTTTTTAAAAAGCTGTAAAGGCTTGAAAATGAGCCTCAGTGATTCCCACACACTTACAGTGAAGTGTGCTTCTTTCTCTTGCTGGAAGAGGCACAAGCTTCAGCCATTTAATTTACTACGGAGAGCTGGAGACAGGCTCATCCAAAGTCAACTCTGTTTTTAATAGGGTTCCAGGGACAGTCTCTCTCTCTCTCTCTCTCTCTCTCTCTCTCTCTCTCTCTCTCTCTCTGATAAAAATGTCTGAGTTTCCACTTCCTATTCTCCTGGAATACCTCCTGTTGTGAGGAACTCCAGGTACTGACCCTTGAGATTTTGTTTGCCCAGTTGTCTGAGCCAGCTCAAGACAAGAGGTGGGAGCATGCCAGCAGCCTCTTGGATGGAGTTTGCTGGCTGTGAAACCGAGGCTAGCACCTCTTGTCTGCAAGCTGTTCTTTAAAGGTCTCCTGGAAAACGCTGTGTACTCTGCAGGCTTATTTACAAGAAATGTCTTGCACACATCACAGACATGCTTAACACACATGGATTGGAGCATGCATCTGGCTAGTATTTCTCTTGTCATATTTCCATCCACCTTTAACAGCTTTGGGAGATTCCTCCAGACGTGAGCATTAAACTGGCCTCAGAAGCTGTGAATCCACTTGTGCCTGGCTTTGGACAAGTGGGCACAATAGATATTTCCAGAGCGAAGGATGTTTTCTATGTTAAGTTCAGCTATCTCAGTAAGTGTATTAAAACCAGGATGAGGTGGGTACCCTGATGTGGTGTTCTTGTCTGGCAGTCTCACCATACAGGATTGGGGTGTATCTCGGTGATTTCTTTCATGCAAGTAAGTAGTTTTTATCATCCAGGACTTTCTCCTTTTTCTTTTTGTAGTGCTGGGGCCTTGAACATGCTAAGCAAGCACTCTAGCACTGAGGTATATGCCCAGCCCCTCAGAGACTTCTCTTGGGAATTTGATCTGAGATATTCTACCTTTTTAACTAACATGATATGTAGAATTAAGGTATTTACTTTGGTACTATAAAAATATGCAAGATAGTAGTGCCCCCCCCTAATTTTCTTTTCCTTCATATTTAACACAAAACGGCTGAAAATCAGCACATGATTTTCAATCACTGGTTTCAAACATAAGGAAGGAGGAAGTCCTTGGGACAAGGGACCAATTGCAGAAAGTTCTCCTGATCAAAGAGTGCCAATCTGTTTTCAGCCTTCATAAGCAAAGCTTACCTCTTCAGAGTGAGTTGTATCCCACTTGGCAAAGTATAAGGAGGGCATTTGGGCCCCCTGATTAGTGTGTTTTGACACTTTAAAACCTAACTAAATGTTGCATAAATATTACCCGTGACTTGCCAAGTGCTAGCTCAATCCACATCATGTCATACTGACTTGATTTATTCTTAGCAGAGAAGAGAGTGCTACTGGTCAGGCTTTGATTCCTTTTCATTAAGCAGGCTTGATGATGACATTTGCTTTTTGATGACTGGGAGGATGAATTCATAGCAAGGAAGGTACACATTTATTTTATAGACATGGAGGCTTACGGAACTTATGCTTATATCCACTTACCTCTCATTTCACATATTTGCTATGGCTTTCTTTTTAAAATGTTTTAGCGATTCTTTGGAATTTTATAATAATCAACCCCTTCCCTCATCTGCTCTCAGATCTAAGATCTACCCGCCCTACTCCACTCGAAGCCAATCAAGTTCAATTTGTGCTCATAGTCTTGGGTGTGGGTCCATTCCATGTTATCACCTTAATGTATGTTATTAGAAGATTTCCTTCTCCTCATGTTGTGTTCATATTTTAAAATATAATCTATTTATAATACTGAAAGTAAAGGTTTTTGGGGAAGGGTACAATTTCTTGCCAGCGGGCCTTTTTTTTTGATTCTCAAATTGTGCTCTTGGCTTGAGTAGCCCTGTGGTACCATCTTTTTCTTCCTGAAAGGGTATTGTATTCTCAAGAGATTTTTGTTTGTTTGTTTGCATTTTTTTTTTTTTTGAGGCAGGGTCTCCTTTTAGCCCCAGCTGGCCTAGAACTCACTTTGTAGTGTAGGCTGGCTTCTATTTCACAGAATCTTCCTGCTTGCTGAGATTAAAAGCAAAGCATGTTCCACCATGCCCAGGTTCAAGAGATCTTTTAAGCAACTTGATTTTTTTTTTTTTTGAGACAGGGTCTCTGTTTAGTCCCAGCTGACCTTGAGCTCGCTCTGTAGACCAGGCTAGCTGTGAGCTCACAGAGATCCGCCTGCATCTGTCTCCTGAGTGCTGGGATTAAAGGCGTGCTCCACCACACCCAGCACTAAAGATGATTTTTAGCTGCCATATGGGTACTGAGAATTGAACCTGGGTCCTCTGCAAGAGCAATCAGTGCTCTTAACTGCTGAGACATCTCTCTAGCCTCAAGCACCTCAATTCTCAAGAGGAGATTAATTGCTGTGGTAGCATACTTCCTTACTGTGATTGACCATGTATGAATCTAGTCCTGGAGGTTGTACCCTAAAGATTCAGGATGCTCAAGGATTCTCACTGGGAGTCTCAGGACCTACAGGATCTGTCCAGTGGATCTAGATGAGGCTGTCTGATTAACTAGGGAACAGTGATGGAAACTTTTCCTGTACAGTTTACGTAGATCATGTAAAAACCACCTATGGACCCTTCACTGTGTGTGTGTGTGTGTGTGTGTGTGTGTGTGTATGTGTGTGTGTGTGCAAGCCAGAGCTTGACAGCAGTGTCTTCCTCAATCATTCTCCATTTCACTCTTTATTTTTTATTACATCATTTATGTGTGTGTCTATGTGTAAATGTCTGCATGTGTGAGTGTACCATGGTGTCTGTCTGGAGATCAGAGGAGACAACTTTTGAGAACCTGTTCTCTGCTTGTACCATGTTGAACCTAGTGACTGAACTCAGGTCATCAGGCTTGGTAGGAAGCACCTTCATCACAAAGCCATCTTTCCTGTCCTCTGCATCTTAATTTTTGAAACAAGGTCTTTCGCTGAACCAGGAGCTTACCATTTGGCTAGACTGGTTCCTCGACAAGCCCCTGGGATCTTTCTGTCTCTGCCACCCTGGTGCTGGGATTACAGATGCCTGGTTTTTAGAATCCCACTTTTAATTGGATACTGGGGATGCAAACTCAAGCCATCTGCCCCTCACCTTTCACTTTCTGAAAGAAAGTGGCCTGAGAGCTGTTGTTTCTATTCTGTAGTCTGGATTTTAGAAGGCATTTTTTTTACAGCCTGGATATGAAATAATTTTGGTATTCAGTGTATATTCATCATTAAATGCTTTATCCATATCAATCCATTTGTCTCTTAAAATAACCGAGAGAAGTGTTATTTTTATAAGCTTTGAAAAGAGGCACTAAGGGGGTTAAATACTTGCCAAGTCCTTGGAAGACTTAGAATATTGTACATTGGGGCTGGAGAGATAGCCTAGCGGTTAAGAGCACCGACGCTCTTGCAGAGGACCCGAGTTCGATCCCCAGCACCCACATGGCGGCTGAGAACCGTCTGTAACTCCAATTCCAGGAGAACTCCAGTTCCAGGGGAATCCGAGACCCTCTTCTGACCTCCACGGCATTGCATGACACGGGTGCACAGACCTGCATGCAGACAATACATTCATACACATACAAAAATAAATAATTAAAAAAGAATATTGTACATTGTAGACTTAAATCTAGTCATTGAGCATCAGAGCTGACATAGACAGTTTTGCTAAGCTATGTTGAAAATAAGTGGTCCCTTGCATTTTGGTGACAAAAGTGCTAAAATGATATCTTCATAGTGATCAAGTACTGTAGAAGAATTTAGAGTAGCTTAAATATATCTGTGAATATATCCAGATAAATCTAAGAGATTTATGTTGTATGAAAACAACACCCTCACACTATTCAGTTTAGTACACTTTGAGATTAGAGTCATGTTTAAAATGCTGAATACCACTTTCTAATATGATAGCTTGCTTTTTTTTTCTTCAGTGGATTGTCAACAGAAAATATTACTCTGATTGAATACGCCATCTATGGAATGGCAGATCCCAAAAGACTATTTGTTGCATGTCTTGTATTTTTAGCCTTGTTTGCCGGGGAAATGTGGAGCATGAGATTTGAGAATAGATTGTTAACACCAGAGGCTGCTGTTTCTGCTGTTTTGGGTCCTCCTGCTGCTGCGTTTGCGAGGCAGATGGCTAGATTCATTTATAGAAAATAGATATTCGTTCTATTTTGCATTTCCACTTTGAAAAGAACTTTTAATTGTTTGTGCCACATTGAATTGTATGGCCTTATTGTGTGCATACACATGCTGTGCGTAGATAATTTTCAGAATTAGGCGGATGTTAAAGTATTCACTTTGGGTGGTGTTATCTGAAATCTTTGGCTAGCTCTGTTTTGCTCTGGCAAATTTCTTATAAAAGCGGGTTTGTTTGCAGTGCAGTGTGTACCAAGTATTTTCTGCTCAGCTCACTGCTACCATGTGCTCTGTCCCCACTTCATAGAGCTAGAATTCAGTGATAGAAATGTTAGGTTGCAGCTGGGCGTGGTGACACACACCCTTAATCCTAGCACTTGGGAGGCAGAGGCAGGTGGATCTTTGTGAGTTCAAGGCCAGCCTGGTCTACAGAGTGAGTTCCAGGTCAGCTGGGGCTACAGGGAGACCCTGTCTCAAAAAGACAAAAAAAAAAAAAAAAAAAAAAGAAATGTTAGGTTGCATTTATGGTGCTAGCGTGGAAATAGTAGGTAGGAAGGTTCAATATCCCTTATCCAGAATACTTGGGATCAGAATGTATTTTGTTTCAGATATTGGAACTTTCGTATACATGTAAATGAGATATATTGGGATGAGTCTCAAGTGTATTCGAAAGTCATTTATGTTTCCTGTACAACTTATATATGTGACCCAAAGGTAATTTTATATAGCAATTTTAATGCAGCTGAGTTTTCACTGAGCCCCATGTGGTCAGGTGTGAAATTTTCCAATTGTTCATAAGTGGGTGCTCCTTTTTGCTCTGGGGGCTTTGTGGATTTTGGATTTTTGGAGTAGAAATGATCAATCTTTGTTACATTTCTCAAATTATATCAACTTCAAGACAAAATATTCCTAATACCATTTTTTAACAAGACACTATATGAAGATCTTACTTTCTCTTTAAATTACTATTGCTATTATTATTGTTAGCTTGTGTGTGTATCTGTGCATGTGTGAACTAGCATGTATGCATGCCATGGTGTGTTTGTGGAAATCATAGGACAATTCTGTGCAGTCAGTTCTCTTATTGCATGTTTATGTGAGTTCTGTGGTTCAAACTTAGGTCTCCAGGCTTGCCTGCTAAGCTGTCTTCTAGGTCCAAGTTCCATATTATTCTTAAGTGTCTGATGTCTGCCATAGTTTCATCAACAAATCCATCAACAAATCCATTGAAAAGCAGACAGTTTTCTTTCCTGTGAGGTCAACATGCCCTTAGATAGTGAACATGCAGTCATTCCTGGTAACATCCTTATTAAAAATTAGTGTAGTGTTCACAAATAACCTGTAGACATCTTCCTACATACATGATCTCTAGAATTTTTATAACACCTAAACAGTGTGGATATTGTTTTAATACTTAGGGCAGTGTTGCAAAAATTGGATTTATAACATTGGATTAGACAATAATAAAAAGTGATCTGTATGTGCTCGGTAGAAATAGTAATTTTTCTAATATTTTGATGTGCAGTATGTTGAACAACTGATGCAGAACAGACAGATACAGAGGGCCAACTGTATTGATTTTCTCACCCCAAATTCTATTTTGTAAACTGAAAATGAGTCTTCATCCCTGGGAACTAACCTTGGCACACTACTTTCATGCCTTCAACCCTGGGTTGTGAGAACGGGAGAGGTCAGGTGGGAAACGACCCTGACAGCTCTGTGGGAAGTAAGGATGGACTCCGCAGATTCTGTGCCACCTAAATTGAGCCCTGTAACCTCTCAACAAGGGAAGTCAGAAGAAAACACCCATTATTGGTTGTTAGCAAGTGGACATGGGAAACCAGAGACCTCAGAGTCAGAACTGAAGAAGTCATCTTGATTAATTCAAGGGCCAACCCATAGGGGCTTATATCATTCATTCGCTATATCATTCACCAATTTTGCTAGCTTACTACAAAGCAAATTAATCTGGTAAGTATTGGATATAGCTTGCCTCTAAATAAATTCATGGTAGATTTTTAGAGTTGCATAGAAGCCATTAGTGGCTTCTGCTAGGAACAGTACTTATTTAGTAGTTATCCTCTTCATTTGAATTTAATTCAATAAACCTACTAGAGAAGGAGGAGGAACCAAAGGATATCATGGGTTATGGAAACTACAAGGGGATGTTTGTAGTTTCTCACAAATCAATGTTTTTCAAATGCTAATGTGCATTGAATCCCTGCAGGTCCTGTTAAAATACACAGTATGAGTTAAAAAACTGAGGGTGGGCCTGGGAGTGTGCATTTCCAACAAACTACTTATGATCTCGTCCTTGACCAGAGATGATGGTTATCTGAGATGTTGACTTTCATTATTTTTCTTAATTCACAAGCCAATATGAAGTGCGTTTCAAGAGAAGACTAAAAACATGCCAGTAGAAAATAGACAAATACAAATGTTAGTGTTTGCTCAGACTGACATAAAACTACTTATAAAACTAATAGACATTTATGGGCACCATTCTAAGTCTTGAATTTTATTTTGAAATAATTAAGGGTATTATGTCTGAATCTCATTAATTTCTTGTAATAAAGAGGAAATTGAGTTTTCTAGAATTTTAGTGGTTTTCACAAAGTCAGATTTTTGCGAAGAAGCATTTCTAGCTGTCTTCAGAGTGCATTCATTTTACTGTATTCTCTTGACTTAATTTCTTTAGTGTGACCTGAAATTCAGGGTAGAGAATGAGGCTGTAGTTAAGAGGTTGTAACAAAACAGTTAAAAACCAGCAATATCCACATGAGGTCCTGATGCTCTACAGAAGATCAGATTGCTGTTGTCACACATGCAAGGCCAAGTTTGTTCCATCGGCCTGTGTTCTGGGCTGTTTTTGGTCACCTTTACTTTCTTCACCTGGTCGTCTTGTCCCTCAGCACATGCTGAATGGCTTTTCTTACTGTAAGCTTGCTATCTTATGGCATAAGTAATATTAGCTTAAAATTTACAGAATCTATTCAGTATTATACAAAAATGCTCAGGAAACTTAATTGCAGATTAATAATGAAATAAATGTAAGAAGTTTCCAAGCTCTTTCCCCCTAAACACAATAGATTGTAGAGTCTATATTCTTAGACTTCCAGAAGGATGATTTAAATGTAATAGGTGGCATAATCATGAGTGGCTGTTTTAAGTAATAATTCATTTATGTGAAATTTGACATTTTTGTTTTGATTAACAGGTGGTCAAGGTGTACATTCATGGGGTGCAGTGACGTCTCAGTGCATGTGCTGATCAAATCAGGGCACTTAGCATTTTCAGTTACTGATCATTTCTTTGTGTTTGGGGTTTTCAAATTCTGTCTTCTTATTCTTCAACAAATATCCAATAGGTTATGGTGAAGTGTAGTAACCCACTGTGATTCATCTACTAGAACTCCTGGTTTCTGTGTTTTGGTACCAATTTTACAGGTACTTTCACAGTGTGGATCACTTTTATGTTTCTCTCCACCCCGATATGAATGACAAAATTAGATGACAAAATTAACATTTGAAGATTTTTTAACCAAAGCCAGTCAAGTAGAGATTAACAGTGCTAGGGCTAGAAACTGGGACCTCAGATGGGGTTTCTAGTCCTATTATTAGGTAATTTTGTTATTGAATAGACTGAAGTTGAATGATAGAGTACTTCAGCTCATATTACAGTGTGTGTGTGTGTGTGTGTGTGTGTGTGTGTGTGTGTGTGTGAATGCTGAGTAAGAATGAAAATTTTAATGAATGGAAATTTGTCCATATCTCCAACTTAATTCCTGGTTTCTATGGTTTTGAGTTTCTCATAGTTTTAAGCAGAAATGTCTTCATCTAGGGAAAAAGAGTAGTAAGAAATGTGTTGAGAGTGATTGGGGAAAGTAAAATTGTGATTACATTAAACACAGCATACTTGTAATATGAAGTGAAATGTAAATTCATCTGAGGAACTTTTCTAAGCAATATAGTCTTCTTATAATTCAGGACAATTAGGGATGGACATGTGGATCGGTGTTCTAGCACAAAGCCCTGGGTTCCATCCACAGCATTCATATTCTTTCTCTGTCTCTCTCTCTCTCTCTCTCTCTCTCTGACGTTGTATCTCCCCAGGTCTTGGGACCACAAGTTAGAGAAGTTTTCTGAGGCTTGCATCAGGACATTTGCATTTAAAAAAGCAATCAGAAGGTTCACAGATTTTGTTGGTGTGAGAAGTGTGGGTGGCATGTAAGTGTTTGAGGTTTGCTTTAAAGAGACAATGTTGACTTAAAGATTTGTCATTAATTTTTTTTTTACATCAGAGCAAAAAATAAATGCACCTGATATTTTCTGAAGTTTAGCAGTTAGCATGAGATGTGTGTCAGGCTCTGGATGTCAGTGCAAAGAGACAGCTCTACCACATCACATGCTTCAGAGGAGACAGCTCTACAGCCAATTAGTAATAATTGTCAAGGTGATAAGTGCTGTAATGCGTGGATATCTCTGTGTGTATTATGCATTAGTAGACTGTCATACATCATCATTATATCAAACTTACATCATTAAAGTTCTATGCCATTAGTTTAAATGGCATTAATAACAGTTAAGCTTGAGATACAGTCACGATTTTTACTTGAAAGTCATAGCCTTCCTGCTGGTACTTTCCAGTTCTCCCCCAGCAGAATCTCCCAGCCAACCTCATACCCAGTCTTTCCTGCCTTTTTGCTCTTCCTCCAGCCTGGGTTTCCTTCCCGTTGTTCCTGTGTGGCAGACTAGAAGGTCAGGACCACAGCACCTATTATTGTTTGGGTGTGAAATGTGTTTGTTCCCCAAAGGCTCATGGGTTAAAGGCTTGGTTCCAGTGAAGTGTTCTGAAGTGGCACTTACGGGAAGTAAATGGATCTGGAGGGCTTTGCCTACTCAATGTGCTAATCCATTGGTGGATTCAAACTTCAACAGTCTAGTGGGAGGAGGATTGGGAATTGTGTGAGATGTGGCCTGATCAGAGGAAGTGGGTCAGTGGGGTGGTGTGCCTTTGAAAGACACACATTATCTCTGGTGTGGTCTTCTCTCCCTCATCTCCCCTCTCCCCTCTCCCCTCTCCCCTCTCTTGTCACCTCCCTTTTCTCCTCTTCTCTCTTCCCCTGCCCACTCCTCCCCCTTCACTCTTTCTACTCTCCTGATCTCCTTTCTTCTCTGTCTCCCTTTTCTCCTCTTCTCTCCCAGCTCTTTTCTCTCTCTGTCTACTTCTGGCTGCCATCAGGTGAACAACCTCCTCTGCCGTCCTCTCCCATTGTGGTCCATACCCACAGAGCCAACTGACCATGGGCTGAACCCTGTGAAACCACATGCCAAAAAGAAATGATTCACCCAACCTTAGCCAAGACTGAGAAGCAATGCAAAATAAGTCTTTCCTCCTTAGCTGTTTTGTCAGATGCCTCTTATTACAACAAAAAATGCAAAACAAGGATTCCTTCCACCATGGAGCCCTTCACAGAGCTCTTCCATTTGGTTCTTTTTATTTCCCAAATGAGAAGAATTGACTAAATTACTTTTTGAGTTCTTTCCTGCTTTACACATTAAATGATCATTACTTTGTTTCTAGGACCACTTACAAGAATTTGATCATTTTACAAAGCATTCCTGGACATCTTGAGTGTGTATCAAAACCTTCAATGAAGGATGGTACTCTGAAAGTAACATTTGGAAGACAAGTCAATGGGCCTTCAGGAATGATGCTGCAAGTCTTTGGCTTATGTATTTTCAGGAATGTACCAACAATAAAGGAAATTTATGTTGTGATTTTTCTTAAATTGTTTTCTATAAGTAAATATGTCTATAGTTGAAATCCCTGGTCTAACAAAACTGACTCTGAAATGCTCTGAAGTCTACAACATTCGATTTTTGTATTAGGAATGCTCAACCAGTAATGTCTACAAATCTCTACATGTTCTTGTTAGGTTGACTTTTCCTCTTCTAAAAGAAATCAGATATCTGAAATTGTATGTTAATTTTCCAAGTAAAAATCTAAAATTAGTTTAATAAACACCGAATTGAAAGACAAAGGGTGACACTCAGTTTTCCACATCCTCTGCAATCAGTGGTGTTCTCTGAATTCGGGAAGCAATGGGGAAGAACAGTCACTCTCCTTGAGAATGGACATGTAACACTATTGATTTCTGGAGTACTGTTGTCTACTGGAAGATGTAAAACACAGAGATGACTTTTTATCTTATGTTTTATTTGCTGGAGATGGAACCCAAGGCATCCTGCATGCCTGACAAATGCTCTGTCACTGAGCTTCAGCCTGCTGTAGTGGCCTTTATTGAATAATTGAAAAATACTAATTTGATCACTGAGTCTCTATCTTCCTCTACCATTTCCAAAAAATAAATCATAGTACTCTAGTGTTGTCAACTCCCTTCAGATGTCTAGGACGAGGTCTGTGTTTACACGTGATCAGACAAGGTGTGGAGACAGGAAGTTGCTGGCCTGAGGTTGCCTTCCCTTGCTGCTCATGAATCCAGACCTTTATTTTCTCAGTGTTGTCCTTGTCTCCTTTCTTTTCAGACTTAAATAACAAAAGCAATCAATAAAGGCACAAAGGAATTCAAAAGAATGATACCAGAAGACTAAAGACTATTGATTATTTTCCCTCTTGTCAAAGAGTGCTTTCCTTTTATTTAATATGTTTACATTTTCCTAAAATTTCTTTGAAATAAGTTTTTTTTTCATCCTTGTTTATGTTCTGTATCACCGAATGCTAGGGTCATGTTTTGAAGGACTCCATTTGGCTCAGTCTTAGCAGAGCTGATATCATTAAAGAGATTTATTTTACAGATTATTTTCTGTTTAGATAAAATTTAGGATGAGTCTCAAGCTATTGTTTGAATCAACTTCTGTGTCTTTGGTAATAAATTCATTCAGTCTAAATTCAAAAGTTGAATCTAAATGTCTTCTACATATAATTATTTGGGGGGGTAAATCTATTCATAGGAAAAAACACTTGTTTTCACTAGTTTTTGTAATATTAGTGCTGTGAGGTAGAGTAGCAAAATGTGTGGTTTTCCCAAAGGAAATCATTTTAGAATGATTTCCAACCAGCCCCTAATTGTTGCCAGCACACATAAGGTAATTTCAGATTTTTCCTATTTTAAGCATGAGTTTTCACAAGTGGGTGGGTCAGACTACCACTGGGTAGTGGGTAGCTGATCCTGGGGGTATTTTCTGGTGCCAACTTCAAGAGCTCAGTACGTGCTGGTGTTGCTCACTCAAGAGGACACTAGGTGGAGCAGACTACTAATGCGCAACTTGCTTTGAGCATCCTTGAAGAAAGCTTCTGATGTTGGCAGTGACACATTAATGATACCCTTAAAAAGCCACAGATCTGCCTCTAAAGAGAGTGGCTGGGTATTATTTTAAAAGCTTTAGTTGTTATATTTCTTTTCATGCAGTCTTTACTGTCTTGATCTTAACATGAATTCTGCATCTCTGATGGGCACAATAACTGGCAAAGTGCCGCCCATACAGTTGTACCGGACTTTCTGAACTCTGGTGTCTCTATAATGATCATTATTCATGTCGATGCCACCTTGCTGAGAAAGTGTTAGACACCTGGGGTGCTGAAAACTTCTGATTCTTGGAGATTAGGTGTCAGAATAGTCACAGTTTGGCTATATTTAGCAGTTATAAGTGAAGGATCTTGCTGCTGGAAATAGTGGTCAGGTTTTAAATCAACAAATCCCTTTTACCACCCAAAGCTGTGTTTTCGAACTTGGAGAGAAGCATAATGTCTAGTGTCTAGTGCTACCACCCAGGTTTATGTCAGAGCATCAGAGAAGTGCCTTGAAGTGTGTGTGTGTGTGTGTGTGTGTGTGTGTGTGTGTGTGATTCACTTTGTTCTATAGGCTTAAAACTGAGTTGTTTGAAACATGCTTATTATCAGTTTCATTGAAACATACTAGATTGAAATCTGAGCTGTTAAATATAATAATGCCTAATAGTATTATACATGCATCCATTTTAAATTAGGAAGAGAAGCAATTTACTCTGAAGTTCTCAATCAGCTGTTTCCACAAGCTGGATCTCAGAAATTAAGCCAGAATTTTGTTGGGGGAAAAGCCAGTCAATAAGAGTTCTTAAAATTATGGGTGTAAAAACAATAAAAACAATGTGAAAAAACAAAACAAACAAACAAAAAAAACAAATGGCTTGAGAGATTGCTCAGTGGTTAAGAGCACTGACTGCTTTTGCAGAGGACCCAGGTTCAATTCCCATCTCCCACATGGTGGCTGGTGGCTAACAATCAACCATAACTTAAGTACCAGAGGATCTGAGACCTTCTTCTGACTTCCATAGGTACTGTATGACATGAGTGCACTTACACACCTGTAGGCAATATGCTCATACACATAAAAATAAAAAGATACATGTATGGAGGTCTATGTGCATGTGAGTGCAGGTAGCCATGGAGGCTAAAGGCATCATATGCCTCTTCGAGCTGGAGTTACAGACAGTTAAGAGCTCCCTGACATAGGTGCTGGGAGCCAAACTCTGGTCCATTGGAAGTGCTTACATACCCTTAACAGCTGTCTCACTTTTTCCATTCAGTATTTCTTTATTAAGGTCCTCAGCTGATTCTTCATTTGGGAGCCCAAGATTGAGAGCCTCTGACTTAATGTGTGTAAATGTAGACTCTCAAAGTGCTTTGTGAATGTAGAAGTAAATCAGTTTTGATTAGGATCTGTCTTTGTTGCTTTCTATTGCTGTGAAAAATCACTGGCCAAAACCAAGTTGGAGAAGAAAGGGTTTACTTCTTCTTACACTTTCAAGGCACAACCCATCTTTAGGGGAAGCCAGGCAGGACTCAGGCCCGGAACCTGGAGGCAGGATGGAAACAGAGACCAGGAAGGAACACTGACTTGCTCCCTGGACTGTGCCTTTACAACCCAGGAGCTGCCCAGGGGTGGCGCCACCCACAGTGCTCAGGAAATGCCCACAGACATACCCACAGGCCAGGCTGGTAGAGGTAATCCCCAGTTGAAGCTAACCCTTTTCAGCTGTGTCATGTTGACAAACAAAGCCAGCTATGACAGGAGGAAAACGGAAGCAGAACTATTAAGGGATGTAGGTGACTGCTCCTGATTCACTTACTCTACTCCTTCTGTTCTTTCTTCATCTCAGATGACTTGTCTGGGTACGACAGATTGGTGGCATTGAATGGGGAACCTACCCTTTCTTGTTAAATGGTAATTACTGAGGTATTTGTAAAGGGGGAAGGATTATCTTGAGAGAGATTATATAATAAGTGAAGAGACTGAAGAGCGTAGGGTTGGAGAAGGGCTAGAGAAGTGGGCACACCAGCGGAGACCTCCCTGCTCTAGCCCTCACCTGAGGACTCTTGGCCCATGTGTTAGTTGGATTTCAGTTGCTATATGCAATACCTGAGACAATTAACTTACAAAGAGGAACATTTTTTGTCTCATAGTTTTGGAGGTTGCAGTGTTGATGGATTGTACTTACTGGGAGGCAACCCATCCCTGCAGGATCAGAGCAAAAGCACTTGTGTTACAAGCCAGGGAGCAATGACAGAATGGGGCTGAGTTCCCATAGCTGCCTTCAAAGGCACACATCACTGACTTCAGGGCCTCCCATAAAGCCTCACTATTTAAAGGTTCCAGAGCCATCTATCCGTGCCACCAGGGACATTTGTCAGAAATTCAGCCTCCAAACTGTAGCAAATAAGGTGTAAATACTAACCAGCCATACTTTTTTTAAATTTTTATTTATTTATTTTTATGTGTATGAATGTACTGTCTGCATGTAGGTTTGTGCACTCATGTCATGCCGCAGTGGTCAGAAGAGGGCGTCGGATTCCCCTGGAACTGGAGTTAAAGACGGGTTTCAGCGCCATGTGGGTGCTGGGGATCGAACCCAGGTCCTCTGCAAGAGCAGTCAGCGCTCTTAACCACTAGGCCATCTCTCCAGCCCCTAACCAGCCATACTTACAAGTAGATGAATACCTTTGTACTAGTCAAAGTGTCTGAAGGATATAGGTAGCTTGTAAAATCAAGTGCAAACTATAAAACATTTTGTGATTTATTATTGCAAATGAACAAATATGGATTTTAAAAATATCGGATATAACTGGGTTTCTGGGAGCTAAACGGTATGCTTAAAATTAAAAGATGATCAGTATCTTTCTTTTTTATTTTTTTTTTATTTTATTTATTTCTGTATGTGTATGAATGCACTGTCTGCATGCAGGCTTGTGCACCCGTGTTGTGCAATGCTGCGGAGATCAGAAGAGGGCGTCGGATTCCCCTGGAACTGGAGTTCTCCTGGAATTGGAGTTTTGGACGTTCTCGGCCGCCATGTGGGATAGAACCCGGGTCCTCTGCAAGAGCAATTAGAGCTCTCAACCGCTAGGCCATCTCTCCAGCCCCGATCAGTATCTTTCATTATCAGTTCTTTAGCCCATCTCTCTTGGAATAATCATGCTTGGATTTTATTCTCTTTATTTTAAGTTTTTACAAGTAGGCATACACATTTAAATATAGTTTATTTTGTTTGCTTTTGAGATACACTTATATGATATTGCCAAATATAGTCTACATAGGTTTCAGCAATTAGTTTTTTCATTCAGGATCATGTCTTCTATGTGTTTTTATATGTGCAGGAGTTGCTTTGCTTCCCTGGAGTACAGTGTTCAGAGGTGTACTAGGAACATTCATGACCTTGTCTAATAGGATACATTTCCAAGTATTTCTTCTATATCTGAAAGTAGGTGTTTTGGATTTGGTTAATCTTCCCAGATGATGGTAGGCATCTTTATCCCTGAATGTACCTAATTGTCTTTTGTGTTTACATTTTTTTTTTTTTTTTTTGGTCTTTTTGAGACAGGGACTCCCTGTAGCCCGAGCTGTCCTGGAGATCTCTCTGTAGACCTGGCTAGCCTTGAAATCACAAAGATCTGCCTGCCTCTGCCTCCCGAGAGCTAGGATTAAAGGCGTGGGCCACCACACCTGGCTTTTGTGTTTACTGATGAACTTAAACATGTTTCCATGTATGTAACCACTATTTATGCATCTTCTGCAAAACTGCTTGCTCGCTTTTTGTGCATGGTGTGTGTAGATGCATTAGACTTTTGATGGAGTTATATCCTGATAAACTCATTTAAGTAGCATATGTTGAAAATGCCTTAAATACATGTAATGTTTCTAACTCTTAGAGCTTACCAACACAGTATCACTGTGAGTGATATTAACTTTTGAGATCATGTGGGTGACTGGCATCATGGGAGAGAGCATTGCACTGGGTATCACCAACTCAAGAAAATAATCATCATTCAAAATCCAAAGTGACAGTTTCTATTGAACAGGTACCACTTTCACAGGATTGTGAAGTGGAAAGATGCTATGTCAGGAGTTTCTGTGAGTGTGTGTGTGTGTGTGTGTGTGTGTGTGTGTGTATGTGTGTGCAAGTGTGCTCACACGTGTATCTCCTTAGTGTGTTATGTGATTGGAATGTCTCCTTGCAACTTGTTTTAGGTGTTTTCTGATGAAATGGATTGTTTTGGAGACAGGTTCTTACCTCATAGCTGTCCTGGAACTGGATCTGTAATTCCTCCTTCAGCCTCTCAGGTGCTGGGTGAAATGATGTTATCTGTGGTGTTTTTGAGGGACTAGAAATTTAATTTTAATATAACCAATGTTAGTAGTTATTTTGTGTTTTGCTATTTTGTGTCATGTTTAGGAAATCCTTCTTGGCTATCATTAGTGATATACTCCCATGTTTTACAGAAATTTTACAGTTTGATCATTTGTGTTTATGCCTTTAATCCATCTGGAATAGTTTATTTTTTTCAGGGTGGACTTTGAATTAGGGATTTAACTTCATTATTTCCTGTGAATTAGCAGATGTCCCAGCATCATTCAGAGTCCTCTCCTTTCCTGGTGATTACAGTGTCACCCCGTGTTTTAGGAAAGCTTCATGCATGCACAAGAAGTCAGTCTGCTGTTACATGCTCCTCAGAATACTTCCTTAGCTCCTTTTGGTTCGATTCCCACTGGCCTTTCAAGTGCCCTCTTCACATGGACTTTGTGCTGTGCACAAAGTCTCCTTTCTTTGTCTTAGGGATTTTGTGCTTTGTTATATCTCTTTTGGCTTGTTTGCTTCCTAAAATACTATAAAATTTTGAAAGCAGACTTGGTATCTTACTATTTATCCATTCAAGAAGAATATAGAATATAGTATTGGTTTAATTAAATTTTTTTGGGGGGGTGCAGGGTCTCACTCTGTAGCCCTGCTGACCTGGAACAGTTTATGTAAACCAGGCTGGCCTTGAACTCTGCCTCCTGAGTGCTGAGATTATAGTATATTTTGCCTAGAAAATATTTCATAAACCATTGAAATAAAATTAAAATTGTTTTACAATTATCCAGCTCATTTTATTGGCCCACCAAAGCTTGCTGTAATTTATAGACTTAAAATGCAATGCCCCAGTGACATAGCTTGGTAAGTCTCTGGCTCCTTTTTATTTTTCCAGAAAACATTCAGTATTGATTCATTAAGAAATAGCCGAACTAGTATAGCTCCATCTAGGAGTAGAAGCTAATAGGGAAAAGGTGCTGGAGAACAGAGACACATAGGTGCTACGTCCAGGAACATTAGGTTAATTTTGTCCTTTACCAAGAATGAAATTCATTTAGCATCTGAATGGCTGGGCATCTTAGGATCATAGCATGAGGCTCACACCTCTGTGCCCTGGCGTGGTGGTTTGCATGAGTGTCCCCCATAGGCTGTAAGTATTCAGACATTTGTCTCCAGTTGGTGGCACTGTTTTTGGAGGTCTTAGAAGGTGTGGCTGTGCTGGGGGAAGTGTGTCACTGGGGGCAGGCTTAGTGAACTTAACAAGCCTCCTGGTCTGCAGTTGCTTTCTCTCTGTTTCCTGTGCTCTTCGCGAGATGTGACCCTCGGCCTGCCACTCCAGATCCAGCTACCGCCATGCCTCCCACCACAATGGACTCTTAATTCCCTGGAACCGCCAATCGTAAGCTCAAATAAACTCTTCCTTTTATAAGTTCCTTGGTCTGGTGTTTTATCACAGCAACAGAAAAGTGACTAATACAGTTATTGGTACCAGAGAGCGGGCTGTTGGCTGTGAAAAACCTGACCATGTATATGTTTGGAGAAGTGTGGAAGACTTTGGAACTTTGGGCTGGAAAGGCTGTTGACTATTGTAAGCAGAGCTTAAAGGGCCATTCTAGTGGAGGCTTGGAAGAAAGCGTTACTGCAAAAGATGTGGTTCCAGGGGAAAATAAAGACTTAGGCAGCAACCAGGATATTTTGATAAAGAGTCTGGCAGCAGTTTACCCACAGCCCAAATGCTTGCCTGATGCTAAGTTGAAAAGCGGTGGACTGATGTCTTTGGCGGAGGATATTTCAAGACAGCCTAGTGTGGAAATGGTGGCGTGGCTTTTAATGGTGAATATTATACAGATATACAGTGAAAAAGAGCAGATGGGGCAGAAAGAAATGCAGAATGTACAGTTTGGATCTGAAAACTGCACTAGGATGATTAAAGGTGGGGCCAAAGCATGTGAAGGAGAGGCTCCCTTTCATAAGGACATTAAAGCCATTAAGGAGAGGCCTGTAGATTTATAAGTAAACAAAAGAATCAGTACCTTCAGGGCAAGACCACATTCAGCTAATCCTCCAGCAAGTCCAGGGCAGAGAAAAGTTGCAAATGTGGTTGAAATGGGCCAGGGTCCCTCCAGAACTTGCAGCCTGATTCGGCAATTTCATTCACGTGGTGCTGACTTTAGAGGCATGAAGTTAGCAAGAGTGAAGGGGTCATCAGTTCTTCCTCCATGGTTTCAGAGAGCCAAAGAGGCCAGGCAGAGTACAGCAGGGGTGTCCTTGAATAAAGAAGGCCCTGATAGGCTATTGCGTGAAGCTGTGAATGTGAAGCCTGGTGGGCATCGGAGACTCCAAGAAGACATTCAAGATACCAGACCTGTGAGATATTTGCCAAGGAGAGCTGCATACATGGAGTGGTACCAGCCTAAGAAAGAGATGTATGTTGCAAGCAAAGCTGGAAGAGCTGAGCCGTCTAAGCCCTTTGGAAGTCAAGTCCCAGAAGTTGCATGTGGAGCTACAGGACTTGGCGTTTGCCCTGCTGGTTTTTGGTCTTGTTTTGGTCCAATATTTCCTCACTATGCCTCTATTCCTCCCTTTTGGAATGGGAATGTGTATTCCGTTCCACTGTACATTGGGAGTATGTAATTTGCCTTTTGATTTTACAGGGGCTTACAGTTAAGAGATTGGCCTGAGTCTCAGAGGAGACTTTGGACTGTGGACTTTTGAATGGCATTGAAACTGGTAAAGACTGTGGGGACTTTTAAGGTTGGACTAAATGCATTTTGCATTTTATATGGTCAGGAGCCTATGGGGGCCAGGGAGTGGAATGTGGTGGTTTGCATGAGTGTCCCCCATAGGCTGTAAGTATTCAGACATTTGTCTCCAGTTGGTGGCACTGTTTTTGGAGGTCTTAGAAGGTGTGGCCATGCTGGGGGAAGTGTGTCACTGGGGGCAGGCTTAATGAACTTAACAAGCCTCCTGGTCTGCAGTTGCTTTCTCTCTGTTTCCTGTGCTCTTCGCGAGATGTGACCCTCAGCCTGCCACTCCAGATCCAGCCACCGCCACACCTCCCGCCACAATGGACTCTAATTCCCTGGAACCGCCAATCATAAGCTCAAATAAACTCTTCCTTTTATAAGTTCCTTGGTCTGGTGTTTTATCACAGCAACAGAAAAGTGACTAATACACCTGGTTTACACTATTTCTTCAACAGAACAGTTTCCATGAGCCACAATCTGTATATCTTCCAAGCACCAGAAATTAAAATTTTTTTTTGGTCTTTTTGAGACAGGGTCTCCCTGTAACCCCAGCTGTCCTGGAACTCACTGTGTAGACCAGGCTGGCCTTGAACTCACAAAGATCTGCCTGCCTCTGCCTCCCAAGTGCTAGGACTAAAGTCATGTGCCACCATGCCCAGCCAGAGGTTAATTTTTTATTGAGTGATATATCTGATGTATCTCCATACCTTGACATCACTTCTGGATTGTGCTTCCGGTATTGCACCAGGTAGACAGGGGAAATTTTCAACTTTCTACCCTGCCTTATTTGCTAAACATCTATAACTTAGGTTTCCAAGGTATTCCAAATGAAGAAAACCAAATAAGCAACAAAACAAAACCTTCAAGTGAGCTTACAACTTTGTTCAGTAGTAGGAACACTTGTGGTGAGTATTGTAGACATGGAATTAGGATGCATGCATTTAGAGCATTTAATGTTCTTGCATATAGAGATTGGCTCAGTTGTGATGAAGTATAATGTCAGATTAGCTAAGAGCAATGGAATCATCTTCAGTTATTTTCTGCATCTCCACCTTTTGTTGGAGTGAGTTGGAAACAATTACCAAGTTTTGTAGTCAGAGTTAATTAAGGTTAGAGCACAGATCTTTGCCAAGCCCACTTCACATACTTTAAAAGTTGGATTATTAACAAAATGCATTTGAAGTAATTAACACATAGAAAATATAATCTGAAAATTATATTTTTGGCAGACTGTAATTTAATATGATGAAAGGCTCATTAATCCATCCCTCTACCTCTGAACTTTTATCAGCAAACATACTTTCCCCTAATGTATGTGTGTATGCATTTTTTAAATGATTCAAGTTTCATAGCTACTCATCATCTATGTTGTAAATTGAATGTAATTTTGTTTCCTTATCATGTATCTGTTTGGCATATATACTTATATGCTAACTGGTTGCATAGAGGGCTACAGAGATGGCTCAGTATTTAAGAGCACTTGCTTTTCTTGCAAAGGACCCAAATATGGTTCCTAATACCCATGTGTAGGTTCATAATCATCTGTAACTCAAGCTCAAGGGATCCTATGCCCTCTTCTGGCCTCCACGTGTACCAGGCAAGCATGTGGTACAACATGCATGCATACAGGCCAAACACTCATACACACAAAATAATAAAAATAAAAGAACTTAAAGAAAAAAAAAGTACACCACTACAACAAAACTAACCTGCATGGTAAGGGCTTGTTCTTTTGAATCTGTATCTGTTGTTTGGAACATTTTACTGCTTGATGGAATAAACAAACACAGGAGCAGATGAATAGTTTCTAACTACATCGAATATTTGTGTGTTAAACTTAGTTCTGGTTTTATAATTATACATTGTGTTATATGCTGTGCTCTTTAATTGTTGCTATAACCATATACTATAAACATTATGTTATGTTTTGTTTTAAAGGAAATTAAAACTCACACTAATAACTGGGTGCAGTAGTTGGTCTTCATTGTCAAGTTGACTGGATTTAGAGTAACCTAGGAGACAGATCCTATGGGAACACCTTTAAAAGTGTTCCCAGAGAGGATTAACGATTAGCTGGGGACTAAGGACAACCTGCTTTTAACACATTCCCACTAGAGGCTAAGCTATAAAGTAGAGGACAAAGCAACGTGCACTGCCTCCTTTTTTGCTGCTGCTGTGATCTCCTGACCTTAGATGCTGTTTGGCCTTGGGGACTGAGCTACAGCAACCTCAGCTTCCTTGTCCCGGTGATATGAGCGAGCAGTGCCATGCTCCTACTGGCCTAGCTGTGAGCTGCACCCCTTGCTATGGCCTCTTCACCATGATGAACCCTTCCTCCCTTTTCCTAAATTTTATTTTTTTAATTTTTGAGAATTTCATAGCTGAGTTTTGTCTTTGCATGATTTCATCCCACCTAAGCTCCCTCCAACTCCTCCCATGTCGCCCCCTGACTCCCTCTCAATTTCTTTTCCTCTTTGATTATTATAGTTATATGTAAATGCATTTATATATATATATATATATATATATATAACATACACATATAAAATATGCACTGAGTCTGTTTAGCTTGTGTATATCTGTATATACTTGGGATTAGATAACCTCTTGGGGAGTTGGTTCCTGGAGAAAATTAATTCTTCCTCCCTCAGCATCCATTGATTGCCGGTAGCTCTTCATTGTGAGGTGGGATCTCATAAAACTTGCCCATCTACCTTCCTATGTGAGCTGGCTTTGTCATCATGCAAATCTTGCTAGAGAACTGTGGAGATTTTTTGGTGTGGCTTCCCTATCATGTCTAGAATGCATTAACTGGTGGCAGGTGGCTAGTCCCTCTGGCTCTTACATTCTTTCTATCTCCTTTTCCACTGTATTCCCTGAGACTTATAGAGGTTGCATTGTAGATGTGTCACTTAGGGCTGGGCATCTCACAGTCACTTATTCTCTTGGTTTGACCAGTTGTAGAACTTTGTAATAGTCCCCATCTTTTGCAAAAAAGAAACTTCTTTGATAAATGTGGAGAGGTACACTTATCTATAAGTATAATAAAACATATTTAGAATATAGTAAGAAGTTTCGTTCATCTAGGGAAGTGGCAGAAGTAGGTTCTTCTCTACCATCTATGACCTCTCCAGCCACGTGTACTTGGCTATGTTTACAGTACCACACAGGAGTTCCCTCCCATTGAGCAGGGTTCAAATTTAATTGGACAGCTGTTGATTACCCTCAAGATAAAAGTACCGCTACTGCACCAGTAGAGACAATTTGCTGGGCCAGTCATTGTTATAGTCTCTTGGACTGCCCTGACCAACAACTCCAAGGGAGGTTTCCCTTACCTGGCACTGGATATTTTTGTTCTATAGCCTTTAGCTGTGCACGTACACAAACATTTAAATCAGATGTGTATTTTTCAGCTTATTAAACACTACATTTCCTTTGGTTTTTCATACTACTTAAGTACATTTTATTTCTCTTTCCCCTGTAGCCCCCTTCTTCCTTCCCAAGTTAAAAGGTTCCCCCCATTTTTCCCATTTCCCCTGAACATACCTGCCTTCCACTATAACCTTATCCTGACCTCCTCCCAATCTGCATGGTCCTCTTCTACTTTATTGGCTGTATCCTGTGGTTACATTAGGAGATATACTCACATGGAAGGATTTGGAGCTAGGATCACCAAATGAGAGAGGACATGCTTTGCATGTTTTTCTGAGTCTGAAACCCTTCTTACCTTAAGTTGCTTCTATGATGTATTTTGTCACAGCAACAAGGAATGTAACAGACACAGAAAATTGATACCAAACATGATTGTTGCTGTTTTCTTAGCATGTGATCCTTCTACCTGCTCTAGTCAATGTGGAAAGAGTGTTGAAGGATGTGGAGCTATAGGAACCTTAGATGCCATAAGCTGAGCTTAATGGGCCATCCTGGTGTGAGTTCAGAAGATCAGAGTGGCTCTAGAAACCAGAGAGTAAAGACCACGTACATGATGTGTCAGAAGGGATCAAAGGAATTAATTCTGGAATTAGGCTAGCAGCCTCTTTCTTTCTGTCAAAGAATTTGGCTGCATTTTGCCAATATCTTGAAATTTTGACTGAGACTCAATTCAAAAGTAGTTGACTAATTTCTTTGACAGAGAAAATTTCACGACTCCATTACATTTGAGATGACTATTGTTCACTGCATTTATCCAGATTTATAGTGAGAGAAAGCAGAAAGATAGAAAAGTAGTTCTGTAAGGAAATGTGTGTGACTTGGTTAAAGTTGTGTGGAGATTGTGCAGTTTTTAAAGAAAAAAGTTCAAACTCAGTTGAAGTTGAAGACAGGGTGCTACAAAATAGATGTAATTGTTAAAGAAATTAGTGCCATTTGGGAGGAACCCTGGTCTGGGGATAATAGGAAAGGTCCTCTGAGAGCAAGATACCACTCATTAAGTTCAAGCCTATTGGAGTAGAGATGGTATCATCATGATGTTAGGCATGGAGCTTTGGAGTTTGATGCTGACCCTCTTGGTTTTTGATCTTGCTTTGGTCTTCTGTTATGGAGTGGGAAGGTCTACTCTGTTTCATTGTATATTGGAAGTATATTTGATGTTGCATGGTTTACAGTTAAGAGCTTTTCTTTAGTCCCAGAAGAAACTTTGCGTGAGTTTGAACAAAGATGGAACTGCAGGATTATTGAGACTTGAAGTTGGACTGAATGCAGTTTGCATTATGAGATGCCATGGACTCCAGGAATGGAATGTTTGGAATGCCTTCTTTGTTCACATGGGTTTAAACACTGTGTTTCCAGCTAGTGGCTCTATTTCTGGAGGTTGTAGAAGCTTTAGAATGGAGATAATTACTGGATGAAGTGGGTTACTGGGGGCTGGCCTTAAGGTTGATAGCCCCAACCTGCTTCTGTTCCAGTGTCTCTTTCCTTTATTACCAAGTAGTGAGGACACGAAGAATCTCTGTCATGTGCCCTTGATGCCCTGGAACTGTCTGCTTCCAGACTTTTACAGCATGATGGACATCTCAAATGGTGATCTGAAATAAATCCTTTCTTGTAGTTTTGTCTGTCAGATGTTTAGTCACAGGAAATAGAAAAGTAATTAATACAATGGAAGAGTAGGGATTTGAACTCAGGATGCAGAAAACAGTTAATATGCCAGAACAGCTCTTGAGAGAATGTTCTCAAAAGCAGATCCTTGACAAATAAAGAGCCAGCCTTTTGTGTCCTCTGTTAGTTTCTCTTCACAGTTCAGTTTCTTTGTTCTCCGTATATTGTGACACACATTCCGATTGGTTGCCCCTGCTTCAAGATCATGGCAGGCAGGACTGTGTTTGTGGCACTCAGGTACAGACTATGCTGCATTCTTTTTTCCCCTTTGTTTTGGGGGTGGGAGGTGGGCTTCCTACTACAAGGACAGTTTAACTCCATCACATGCATTCTCCTTAATTTCATGACAAAGTGTCTTTTATCGATATAATGAAAGTATGACCCTATGTTAAGGATATATTTTTTACTATAATAAACCTCTTAAAGCCAGCTATAGTTAACTCCAGTGAGGCTTTTCTCAGCTTCTAGTATAACCAATAGAAAGATTATAATAACTGTCCTCACAGAAAATATGGGTTGTAGCTTTCTGAGCTTTGGTTGGCCAGCAAGACTTCTTGGCCTTTGCTGGATGTTGGCTGGAACCCAGCTCGCATGGTCTCTAATGTTTCAGGGCCCGATGGTACCTGGATATCCAGACAACCAAATTTAAAATGTCAGTAGTAAGAGCCTTTTCCATAAAGTATGTGTTATGTATGACATGACCTTGCTTTGGGCAAAGATTGTGCATGCTTTGACTAGTATGAACTAATAATAGTTGGTATTGGGAATTAAGGCCAAGTCATCACCTCAGGTAAAATTAGCAACCTGCATTTTGAACTACACTTTTATAGACAGAATTTTAACCCGTTGGTGGGCCTTGAAGCAAGGGAATTAACATGAATTTAACATACATGTAGGTGTTATGGTAACCAAATCAGGGGGCCTTCTATAGTTACAGATGGGAGAAAAGCTAACATTGTAGGGGAGAAAGTAAAATAGAAAATAACTAACATTTCCTGGATCATAATAGATTTTGATTTCATTTAAAAAAGCATTTATTGAGAAGTTACAGCTTGCTGTCTATAACTAGACAGTTCATTCTTGTTGTGTGTTCACACAGAGGAAGGGACAACACATGGCCTCCCAAGGGAGACTGGCCAGTAGATAAACATTTCCTTAATCCCTTTGTAAGGTATTTATCCCAACTATAAGGCCAGTGGTCTCACGGTCTAAGCACCTCTGACTCATCTCTTAAGTAACTGATGCATTGATAATTAAGTTTCAACCTGAATTCTGGAATGATCCAAAACATTAAATGTGTTGTGATATGTTCATTTTGAAAGAGGCATTGGAATCGGGTAGTGAAGGGCAGTGTGGAAACACAGACCACTTGAGTACAGTTAACTGTGTGGCCATAATAAAAATCACTTAACATCCCTGGGGATTTTCCTCATCTGAAAAATCTTGATAAATAATTCTACCTACCATGACGGTTAAGAGAATTAATAAGTATAAAATACCTAAAAATTTTCAGTGCATAGAGATTATTTATCTTTATTTCTGTTACTATATTTGAAGCCCTATGTAGAAACTGGAACTGGAAATCAGAACTTCTATAGCTATTAATAAAAACCAGTATAGTGGGTGAGATGCCAACATGGACTTTGGAACAGGAAAAGGAGAGAGTACTGCCTGTCAAGGTACTACTGGCAGCATAGCTGAGAGCCTCCCAAACTTGGAATTGTGCTTACCTAGAGGAAGTGATGGCCAATCAGAGTGATGAAATTTTGGAAGCAATTATCCAGGGACAGATGGGAGACAGAGGACATTTAAGGGGGCACAGAAAAAAGTAAGTCCCATTATTTAAGAAACACTTTCCCACTTGCTGACTGGGTGTCTAGTGATTTATATTTGCTTGAAGATATCCTTTGTCCGTGGAATATGAGGCTAAGATGGAAGTTGCTGGGAGAAGTGACTGCTGGCTGGTTCTCAAGTCTGGGCCTTTCTGTACAGTCATTCCTGACAAAGAGGTAAGCAGACAGGAGGGCCAGTGCTTCAGAAGGAAGCTGTGGGCCAGACAGGAAAGAAACTTCTCTACCAAGGATACTTCCTTGGAACAGGGAGAGCAGAGGCTTGGTTGGGAGCTAGAGAGGAGGAGGGGAGAGGGGATCAGGCATTTTACCCACATTATCATATTGTCCAGGGTAGAAGTGAATGCTTGTCAGATATTCTTCATCACTACCATACATTGGAAAATAATAGATTCCATCAGAGGCTGCCACCATGCAGCGAGGTGTGAAACCCAAGGCTAAGTGTTATTTTCCAGCTGTGGACTCCACTGTGTTCTATACATTATTCTAGGTAACTCCTCATCATACCCATAGTTCATTTTTACCTTTTCCAAGTGAACACTTTAGTCCGACAGATTTCCATTTTTCCCCCTTTCTGAAATGGAGGAGTGCTCTTTAGTACTTTTACCCTTTGAAAATATAAAATCATTCAAGGGCTTTCATAATTTCAAAGGGCAGAGGCAACTTTAGCACACTAGCAGAGTGCAAAAAGCTGACTGATCTTTTTCTTTTCTTTTCTTTTCTTTGGAGTGGTGTAATGAAAGCATGTACAAGACATACCTGGCCCATGTCTGTGAACACTGGCAAAGGCAGGTGAGGTAGCAAGGGCACAAGGGCAAGGCTAAGTATTCACAAAGTGAGGAGGCTTTGCAAAATTAACTCATCACCAAGGAAATAGTCTGTATCATTTCCCCCAGACCCTCGGTAGGACACAAATAAGAGGTACCCCTCAAAAATTTAATTGAGAAAACAAATGTTTCCTGCCTTGGCACCAACGGGCCACATCCCTGACTCGTGAAAATAAAATCATAACCATCAGAAACTTGCCAGGGTTATTCCTGAGTGAGTTTTGCCTTTGGAGTGACAGGTATAGTTATGTCTCCTTGGAAATGCAGACAGAATGATTCACCTGTCAGGCAGGAAACAAATAACGGAGCGACTAGCCAGGCACATTATCTCAGCCCTCACCATAGCACCATACAGCAGATGCCTCTGGAGCAGTCCATCATTCAAAGGGCCATATTTTACCCAATGAGGTGCTTACTACAAGCTGCTGTAGAGATGATCTACTAACTTGTGTTTCAGCAGCAGCAGCAGAAGACACTGGCGTTCTGTGGAGATGGGCTGTGTTCCTCCTCTGCAAGTCACAAGGCTTTTTGTAAAGGTTTTTATTTATGTTTATTATTAAATATAAATGTGAATATTAGCTTGTGAAGTCTTTGGTGGCTGAGCTTTTAGAATGCTATCTGGTAGGAGAATTTTCTTCTGGGAAGTCCAGTGGTTATAGCTTTTAAGCTGTAGACTTGAGGAACTGCTTTAGGCCTCCTTCCAGGAAGATTCGCGGGCCCTTCTGGCCCCTCCAGGGGTTTCCTGGGGTTTCCCAGCATCTAGTTTGATGGGAAACAGGCTTTGCTATTTCAGTGACTCAAAAATGTCATCATCTCCTTCTCCCTCTAAGAGAGTGATTAGATTCTATCCCTTTAGTATATGGCAAAGAAGCGATTAATTGTGCACGAGTTTATGGTGCTTCTTCAGATGGGCTCCCCTTTCAAAGGGCCGCTTAAAATTCATGCACAGTAGGAACTGTGAAGGAATACCTAAGACTCATAAATAAGGCAAACCCATCTTAATTTATTGCCAGTACCTTCTATACCCACATTGAGCTATTCAGAACCCCACACAATTGATGTTTCTTTCCTCCAGTTATTTCAGTAAAAAAATGAACTCTGTTTTATGCCACACAAGCATACTAATAAACCAGTGTTTTGCTGCTTATAAAGGCAAACTGTCACCTGTTAAAATATGTAACTGTCATAGAAAGATAAAAAAAGGATCATTTAATAATGATGAACAGTGTGCATGTGGCATAAATAGAATCCAAAAGGTAAACAGCAGTTTATTACACTGGAGCCAGACACAGCATCCCATGGAGGCCTTAGGTGCTCAAAGTAGTTCTTAAGTGGTGAGTGTGTGTGTGTGTGTGTGTGTGTGTGTCAGAGGCTCATAGCTGATTCTCAGTAGGGGCCATTCCTCTGTCATGGGGGGGATGATTTTCTTATTTCTGACAAGAACACTCTTTCTTGCTCTGTGTTGTTGCATATTCTAATATTCTATGTTATTTTAATAATTTAGAACATTTAGAATTTCATTGTCCTAGTAAGTTTGAGAAGGAGGTTGTTTTTAATTAACTCTTTAGTTGATTTGAAGGCAAATATTTCTCTAGCAAGAATATGTCTGATGGTACTCAGTGCAGGTGGGACAGGGGAGCTATAACGAGGATTCCGATAGTTGTCTTGGCTTCATGATCTGTTTTTACTGACTTGCATGAACAAGATCTCCAAAGGACAGTATGGAAAACCTCCATCCACAATGCCTCTGTTCAGTATGACAGTGTTAAGTCCATTTGCAAGGTAGTTCTGGATGGTTCTCAGAGATAATGAGACTTTTATACTGAGTTCCTCTGTAGTAATACGTACTTGAGGGCCTTAAGCTCTAGAACTTTCTCCACAGTCACAGCCTCTCTTCTAGTTTGCTCTCTCTCTCTCTCCTTGCTTCCACTTAGCATGAGTTTATATTGATAAATGTCTTGGAAACTACTATCAGGTTTGGCTGACAAAATGTTGAATGTTTAAAGATTATGTAAATATTTGCTCAATGGAGAGCATTGCCTTCTTGAATATTTGGCCCTTTATAGTCTATTCAACTTGAAATGGTTTTTAAAAGCTTACTTAATTATTGAACTAAGCCATACTAGCTGAAAACAGTGATGACAATAAGGTTTCCAAGCCTGTGCCGACATGTGTATTCAGCAGGAAACAGATGTTCTCACAAACCAGAAGCGCAATGGCTGTGTGGACTGGATGAGAAGGGCGTGGAGGAGGGTGGGGCCCGTGTTTCTGTGACTGGGAGTGGGTGGCTTGGATACTAGCTCCATTACTCACTGAGTGGCTGCCTCAAATTGAGGTTTCCTCATCTAGAAACCTTGTTCCTTGTGGCATGCTTAAAATGGTTGTGGTATGGGCTGGAGAGATGGCCTAGCGGTTAAGAGCGCCGACCGCTCTTACAGAGGACCGGGGTTCAATCCCCAGCACCCACCTGGCAGCCGAGAACCGTCTGAAGCTCCAATTCCAGGAGAACTCCAGTTCCAGGGGAATCCGGCACCCTCTTCTGACCTCTGCAGCATTGCACGACACGGGTGCACACACCTGCATGCAGACAGTACATTCATACACATACCGAAATAAAAAAAAAAAAAAATGGTTGTGGTATTTATAGATAGAAGTGCAGTTCACGTTGTAATATCCTAATACTAGAACTTGAGCAAGATCGGACTATTTCTCAGATGTTAGATTTTTATCACTGTGAAAATATACTTGAAAGATCAAGTTGGGGTGGTTTAATTTGGATCATGGTTTTAGAGATTTTAGTTGATGGCTACCTGTCTTCTTGTATAGACCTACTGCTTTGGGCAGAGTACTCTATAGCAGCAGTCCATTTACCTCATTGTGGTGGGCAAGCAAAGAGGGAGGAGTGCCTGACATCCTCTTATCCCCTTCAAGGAATACCCACAGTGACCTAACATTTTTCTACTAGGACCAACCCCCCAAAAGGCTCCCTCCCTCCCAATTACACATGGCTGTGGCCCAAACCTTCAACACATGTGTTTTGGGAAACATTCAAGATGAAAGCACAGTTTCCACACATCCTACCACCCAGTTCAGCTTCAAATGGTAATTTATTACTCATGAAAATCAAAACTGTTTCTTTGTTGCCTTTAACCACAGACTCCTTGATAATACAATCTAGCCCTAATCTACAATCTCATTTGCACTTAAACTATTATTTACATTTATCATCTGTCTGTCTGTCTCTATCTATCATCCATCCATCCATCTATCTATCTATCTATCTATCTATCATCTATCTATCTATCTATCTATCTATCTATCTATCTATCTATCTATCTATCTATATCTATCATCTATCTATGTATATATCATCTATCTTATCTATATCATCTATCTATCATCTATCTATCTATCTATATCTATCATCTATCTATGTATATATCATCTATCTATCTATATCATCTATCTATCTATGTATATATCATCTGTATCATCTATCTATCATCTATCTATCTGTCTATAATCTATCTATCATCTATCTATCTATGTGTCTATCTCGTCTATCTATCATCTACCTATCTATGTATATTTCATCTATCTATCTATCTCATCTATCTATCATCTATCTATCTGTCTATCATCTATCTATCTATATATGTATCTATCTCATCTATCTATCATCTATCTATGTATATATCATCTATCTATCTATATCATCTATCATCTATCTATGTATATATCATCTATCTATATCATCTATCATCTATCTATCTGTCATCTATCTATGTATCTATCTCATCTATCATCTATCTATGTATATATCATCTATCTATCTATCTATCTATCTACCATGCGTTGGTGTGTATGGGGGAGTGTGTGTGTGAAGGTCTGAGAACAACTTGCAGGGTCAGTTCTCTCCTCCTGTGGTTCTCCAGGGGAACTCAGGTGGCAAGTGCCTTTACCCACAGATCCATCTCACTGTCCCTAGCTTCATTCCTGCGCACTCTTCACTCTTTACTTTCCACAACCATAAAAACTCAAGCTTCATAGCTCCAAGCCTTTGCATATGCTTTTGTCTAAGATGCAAATGTACTTCACTTGTCAAGCTGACAAACTCCTCCTCAACCTTCAGAGCTTCTGTCAGAGATTAGAAAAACTGTAAATGTTTGTAACAGTTCTAGTGAGTCACTCCCCTTTGAAGCCATGCCTTAAACTATAACATTTATTAAATTAATATATTGCCTGTTTCCATTTAAACAGATTTTGGGGGGGCTGTATTCATTCATCTGTCTCTTATCTATGAAACTCACAAAAACTTATAATGTACTTTTTTACTTAGTTATAATGAAAGTATACATATGTATATTTGTGTTTAAGAGAATGTTTGGATGACAAGCCTTGAGGACATGTAAGAATGCAAACTGAGTGACCAGCGTTAGGAATGGGAATCAGATGGATGAATATTTTTTCCTTGTGGATCATAATCCCGTTTTGCCTTGAAGATCTGAGGCCTATGACTTACTCACTGGACAAATAAAAGTACAAGTAACATTATCCACTCCTACAGTATTGGATATAAACTCCAATGTGATAAAGTTGCCACAAATGTATCATACAATGTTCACATGAGTTTTTACAATAATAGCATCCATTTTGGTAAATTCCCTTTCCTCTTCCAAAAATAATTCCCTAACCAAACTTTCACTGTTTTGAAAAACTCTTTTTTAAATGTCTTTTTAAATTTTATTCATTTATTTATTTACTTATTTTAGCTTTGTTTATATTTATGTGTATAAGTTTATTTCCTGAGTGTTATATAAGTGCACCTGTGTCATACAATGCCCAAGGACAGAAGAGGGCATCAGATCCCCTGGAACTAGAGGTAAGGATGGTTGTTAGTTGCCTTGTAGGTGCTGGGATTTGAACCCAGGACTTCTGCAAGAGTATCCAGTGCTTTTAGCTGCCAAGCCATATGTCTATCCCCCAAACTTTTAATGTTTTGAAACTGAACTTATGTGGACCCATTTTTGTTTGGCCCAAGTACAAACTTGATTATAAAAGGTTAGATAAGTCATAAGAAACAGAAGTAGTTTGGAGAATGAAACATGGTTTCAGGTATCTCATCATAGAATTGAAAGACCAAATTTACAGCATTAACTTTACCGATCTCTTTGATTGGACACTCCAGATATTGTGTATGAAAATAAACAAGTTTTGAACAACTTTAGTCTTTCAGTGTGGTGCTTGCTGTAGGGTCTCTTGGGATACAGGCACAAAGGACTTTTTATGTGAGGTACTTGAAGTATGTAAAAATATGTGGAGACTAATGTATAATGATTATCCATATGTATGCCACAAGCTTTGCTAAGTATCCATTTTTTTTTCAGCCAGAAGATAGTAAAAGCATTACGCTTTTCGTGTATGTAAACTGCCAGTTGATTCTGGGGGTCACTAAAATTATTGGCAGGAGTATTATGTGGCCCACGAGGTCTCCCAGGAGAGGAGCAGGGCTGAAGCTGCTTAGAGGACTTCCAGTGGACAGCCATAACCGGATGGCACAAAATGGACAGATGAATCTTGCAGACATAGCACCTCAAAACCAGTCCTCATAAGACAAATGTATAAAAGCACAGGAGAATGGAAGGACTGTATCATTCTGGGTCCCAGTATATATTATCTCTTCTATACTGGGAAGGAAATAGTAATAACTAAATCACATTTGATATGAAGTCACCCAGATCATTTCAAAATGACCATGTTTTCTCCACAGTTAGGGATTAAATAGTTCCCATAGTTCAGATCAGGACTATTAATAAGACACTATTAGTTAATCTAGATTATTATCTATTCTTGATATTAACCTATAATGATTAGCAAGGGATTTTATATGACCCCCCAGCAAAGATTCTGAGTCTTTAGAACAGGATTAGCAAGTTATTTTTTTCTGTAAAAGGGATATCATAAATATTTTGCAAGCCATGTGTTTTCTCCTACAGCTACCCAAAATACTACTTGAGAGTAGCTACCAACAGTCTACTAGTGAGCTAATGTCATAGTATTCAAATAAAACTTTATTTATAAAACCAGGGAGCAGGTTGGATTCCATCAGCAGGTTTCAGGGTTTTTTTTTTTTTCTTACCCCTATGCTAGAGTCACATGTACAAAGTGTTTACAAAAATAATTGCTCTCTACGAACAGCATCAAAATAACCTGGTCATATGGAAGATGTTGCTTAAAAAGATGGGGTATGTTCTGATAATTGTTGAAGTTAGCTTATGGATATAAGAAGGTTAATGCTATATTTCTGACTCTTCAAAGTTTTCAGAATGAAATAAACCCTCAGAATATTAGGACGGTCCTCTAATGTTTTTGTTTCCTCAGTGTTTAAAGTCAGCATTCATTACACTAATTAAAAACATTTCACAAAATTTGGTGATAGATGCTCAGAAACTTATGTGAAGTTTCTCTAGACCAAAAGATAATTGGTCATGTGCCACTGAAAGAAAAGATTGTTCCTCGTTCTTGGTAAAAATGACTGAAATCATATGCTACAAACATTGTGGCATTCAACTGTAATGTTTTCCTTTGTGGACAAATACTTCTGGAAAATATATAGTAAATACTGTTGAGATTTGAAGGGTAAATATTCTGCATGGGCATGCCAAATGGCTAGGTTAAACTACAGAAATTTCAGCCTCCCTGAGCTCATGTTCTTTGTTAGAGTATTCCACTACGAAGTACATAATGGCTCCAATTACAGTTGTATAATAAACTATCACAAACTTAGTGGCCCAACTGTTTTATTATACTCTTGGATTCTGTAGGTCAGGAGTTTAGCACAGTGTAATGTGAAGGGCTGATTTTTGCTTCCTAGTGTTTGGGACCTCAGAAGGGAGGGCTTGAAGGCCTGGCAGCGACTGAATTGTTGCTCTGGAGTCCACTCATATATACCTCCATGACCACAATGTTCAGCTGGTGCGGCTGACAAACAACCTGCAAGTGACCTGCCACGTAGCTTTGCCCCTTACCTGGGTGAGTGGTTTCTGAAGGAAGCACCCCAAATTGGAGCCTCTAGAGAGTAAGTGTTACAGAAGAAGTCGACAAGGAAGAATTAAAGCCTTGAATGTCACTTCTGCCACGCTGTAGGAGACTGAAGCTCTCTTAAATCAAGGTAGATTGAAAGGACAATGAGCTACAGCTCCCCTGTGGATGAGAAGAAGCTCATTGTATTAGACCAGCTATAAACTGGCCACAACTAAATTTTTCTTTTGTTGAACTGTGGTGGCAAATAAGTATCATTAAATTTCTAACTAGCAAAGTATTTTTAAAAGTACATTTCTTATTTCTCATTATCAAAATGGGTGAAAACACAAGTGACTTTTAAACTCCTTCAGCAGAGAACACATTTTAAAATGAGACTTTGGAGAGGATGGTATTAATTTATGATTTTTATTACCAAACATGACTTGTATTTCCCAGAAACTCATATCTATTCACTTAAAACATAGAAATATAATTTTATAAAACTACTTGAAATTGTTTTCAGTGATAAGCTTTTTGGTGGCTTTCAATGTAGGCACATATAAGGACAAAGTTATATTCTGAGGAATGTGCTATTAGATGCTTTCATTATTGTGGGGACACTCAAGTGCACTTACCCATGCTAAGGTGGCCATGGTGCATGAACCATGTCTGCCTCCACTTCTTAATCCCTGCTGTTTGGCATAATGCTGAGTATATACTGTTACTGTTAATTCTGCTGTGGTGTTTCCATCTCCAACTCTAGTTATGGGGCTGGTACACTAGTACACTGTGCTTAGTACATTGGGAAACTATTTCATTCCGTGTGAACAATAATCACCCACTGAGACAAGTCCTGCAGGAAACCAGTTCTGTAGGGATTAAGTAAGGAGACCAAGATCACTTATAGGCAAGGAGATCAACTCACATTAGTAAAGCTGACAGCCAGGTCTGCACCTAAAACTCTTGAGCACAGCTTGCTTCTACCTTTAGGCTACCAAAGGCTGAGAATTCATAAGTGGTACAGAAGAGGATTTTAAGATTTGGCGTAAGAGGATGAGTTAGTTCATTGTGGTAGCTGTTTAACAAAATGCCTGATGCTAAGGTGATGTATAAAGAAAGAGGGTTTCAGGACTGGAGAGATGGCCTCGTGGTTAAGAGCATCAACTGCTCTTGCAGAGGACCTGGGTTTGATTCCCAGCACCCACATGGAGGCTGAGAACGGTCTTTAACTCCAGCCCCAGGGGAATCCTAAACCCTCTTCTGACCTCCGTGGCATTGCATGACACAGGTGCACAAACCTACATGCAGACAGTATTCATACACATAAAAAATAAATAAAATTAAAAAAAAAGAAAGAGGGTTTCTTTATCTCACAGTTGGGAAGGTTCAAGGTCATGGAGCCTATAGCTGCATCACGTGGCTCATTGTATCATAATGAAAGCACATATGGTGCAAACAGAAGTTCATCAGACCCTGAGGTAGCTGTGTGCTTAATATAAATCCATTCTGTATGAGCAAATCTAGCCCAAGGCACAGGCATGAATCCCTTCCAAAGGTGGCACTCCATGACAAAGTTACCCCCTAGTCCCATGATACATGCATGAAACCCTTGCAAAGGTGGCATGACAAAGTTACCCGCTAGTCCCATGACACATACATGAATTCCTTCCTTCCAAAGCTCACACCCCACGATGAAGTTACCCCTACTGGGTTCTACTTTCTAAAGGTTCCATAGTCTTTTACTATTGTCATTCTGGGGACCATGTTTCAAGCTCATGAACCTTTAAGGGGATCCACTCAAACTATATCCAAACCAATACAGTTGGTGGGAGATATTTCATTGTTTAACTTCTGCTACATCCTTTTGAGAGTGAGGTGAAGAAATTGAGTAAGAAGGGAAATAATTAAAGACTCTGAGATAAAAAAAAACTTTTCTTCCACCAGCCGTGGGTCCATCTAAAATTCTCCACATTTTCCTCCTGTTCTTACCCTGTTTCATCTTAAGCAGATGCTTGAGTATGGCTGGGTAAACTATGTGGTGTGCAGTCTGTGTCTCAGGCTTCAGGTATAAGGGCAAATGTAATTGTGATGATTAATCCTGATCATCCACCTGGGAAGAGGGAAACACAGGTGAAGAATTGCCCCCAGATTGGCCTGTGGGACATTTTTTTGATTGTTAATTGGTATAAGTGGGCCCAGGCCACTATGAGTGGTGCCATGTCTGGGCAGGTGGGCCTGGGCTATATAAGAAACATAGCGGAGCTTGGCCTAGTAGTACATGGCTCTCATCTCAGCACTCAAGGGACAGAGGCAGGTGGATTTCCATGGTCTAATTGCAAGTTCTAGGCCAGCTAGTGCTATATAGCAAGACCCTATTTTAGGAAAAAAATTAAAGAGTATAGCTGAATGTGAACCTGGGACCAAGCAGGTAGATAGTATTCCCCTGTGGTTGCTGCCTCAAGTACTTGCTCTGAGTTCTTGCCTTGGTTCCTGGATGATGGCATGTAACATATAAGCCAAATAAACCCTTTCCTTCCCAGGTTGCTTTGGTCAGCAACCGAAGGCAAACTAGGTCATCCAGTGGTTTTGGTCAGCAACTGAAGGCAAACTAGGTCATCCAGTGGTTGTAGCTTTTGTTGCACCCACTGCACTCAGATCACTCTCTTACTTCAGCCTGCAGCCTCTGTGTTTAAGGGACCACTCTTTTCTGCTATTCAATGAGAGGGCTTTGAGAAGTTCCTTTTCTGATTCTGATTACAGAGCTCATCAGGAGCCCCATTTATCCCCCTTTTCCTTTGGGGTATAGCTTTAAAAACAGCAACCACCAAAATAATACAACATACTGTATTCGTTAATTAGTTATTATGTCAAAGTGATATACTGCACATTGTATTTACAGTAGTGATTGGTGCAGGTTAACCTATTATTCAAATTAAAAGGGAAACCTCTTGTCCTGCTGGATCCTAAGAAGATAGGGCTTCAGTGTTCATTTGTATTTTTATGAACCTTTTAGCTTTGTACATGTCTCTAACAGACACTTGCTTCATGGCCATTTAAAACAGTGATCATAACATACAGTGAATTTATAGGCAGTCATTTCTTCCAGTTGCCAACTTATGCCACTGTACTTGTGGCTACAATAAAAAAAAATCACTAATTCTTTAACTTTAAACAATGAAATATCCCCCTCTGGTACATTATGGATACATTACAGTATTTCTAGGAATGGACACCTATTATTTCTCATCAGAAGAACACAGCTGGTTGGGTGACCTGTGTTTATAAAATACATACTTGTCATAATTGTGACCAATATTTTAAGAGAAATTACTGAATTCTGTGCTCTCATTACATAGTATGGAAATTTAGCCATCCTTTAAAACAATGTAGAATTTAAATTCCACAGACTTCTTTTTATTTTTTTCATTCAACAAATAGTGTCAGTAATTTGCTAGGCACTGCAGTAGACCCTGGGGCAACACAGAAAGGAGTTTTCCTATCATGGAGATTCCATTTGGACTGATATGTTTTAAATAAGCCTCATGTCACTACTGTGGATAAGAACATCTTTGCAAACACAATAAGGCAGGAAGCTCTTCTTCTTTGCACATGCAGTGTATCCTCCGTTAGGCATATACCATATGGTCAATCTACCCACCACCAGAATAGACTCTAGAGAACACAGCAGCTGTGGAATGGAAATACTGCTGTGCTGTTTATAAAATTGTTGGATTTTCACACACACAAAAATGTGAGGTTGAATTGCTGAGTGTTTATGTGGTCCCAAACATAACTCAAGATGATGCTTGAGAAAGAAATATGACTTAAAATATAGTTTTGGCTAACTAGTGAATTTATTTATTCTTTGTTCTAATTTTTGTTTGTTATTGGAAGTGCCTAGCACTGGTTGGGTTTCCTGGGATCTAGACTCTGAGATACAGACCAGGGTAGGGTGTTTACTGGGATCCATCTTGGGCTTCAGGTCTGTGGGGAGGCTATAGACAGGGGAGCTGACCAGCCAAGACTTTGCACCAGAGGCCTGGGCTGATTCTGGGGGGAATGCCTTGTGAAACTAAAGTGGCCGTTTAGATTTGTCCCAAAATGACCTGAAAATTCGCCCTATTTTCTACTTCCATGTTCCAAAGTCATTTGACTTCCCCAGCATTTGGGGGAGGGTATTTGGGTTGCTGTCATTCTTTTTGGTCCAGGACTGGTTTCTAAACTGTGTATAGGGCCCCACATGACTCTGGAAAAATTTTAGCTCAAGGTCATTCACATTTCCATGTTGGATCACTAGTTCTCCCTCAAAACCAGATTTATAGTAGTTAGTACTAGAGAAAGTCAGTGGGGGGGGTGTGAGCTTCTGAAGTTTGGGGAGTTGTGCAGTGCCCTGTGATCCTTGCATTGTTAGGACGTGAATATTTATTATGTGACCTACTTACTGCATGTAGGCTGGGTGTCCTTTTTATTTTAAAGAACACTGCAAAAGACTCTGAGAATTAATGAAGTTAGAGAAACTCCATAGACCTAGGAGGGAGGAGAGCTGAGAACTATCTGCCCCAACATTACCCTTGTTTAGCAAGGGATGTTTCTGACCTAAACACAGAGTGAACTCTGCCTCTGCACATAGCATTCACTGCAGTAACTAGCCAAGGAGCAATTCAATACTCTTGCTGATAGTCTTTAAAGACTAGGGACAGAAAACCAAACAAAAAATTACTTCCTAAGTTAATCAGATAGAACCAGTTCAAACATCATGGGAACAGGCCAATTCCCTTGCTGTAGGATTGCTCTCTTGCTGTCCATCATAGCACTGCATGATTGAGAAGAAACAGGTGCTTCCGGATGGACTCAGATAGTGTGATTTCAGTACCTAAGGTTCTTGCTCTAACTTTGCACTGTCATGTTGTTGGGCTGGGAATCAGAAATGGCCTCCCGAGGCTCCTGTTTTGAGTGTTTGACTCCTGGCTGGTGGTACTGATTTAGGAGGCTTTGCAACTGTCAGCCAGCTGTGATTGGCTGAAGTAGGGCCCCCGAAGATGGCACTTAGAAGGTTCCGTGTGTTGTTTCCTGGTCTGCCACAGTGCCTCAGGCCTTGCTCTCAGGTATGTGGGGTCAAGAAACTTTGCATAGAAATTTCTGAAGCCCTAGGCCAAAATATTTCCTTCTCTAAGTAATTTCTACTGGGTATTTCACAAGATTAACTAATGCATGCTTTACATTGGCTCTTGATGGAATGAGAAAGCTTAAAACCAGGCCTCTTTAGGACTCAAATGGTCAAACGGCCTCCTTTAGGAGTCTGAATTTTGCAGTGAAACATGATATGTTTACAAAGCTGTGCAGAAGGTAGATCTCAGAAACACTGTATCTTGGGGAAGTTAGAGAACACTAATGACTGAAACACAGCAGAAACATCCTCAAACTTAATTTTGGGGGACTGGAAAGATGGGTCAATGTTTAAGAACTTCTGCTACTCTTGAAGAGGACCCAGGTTTGATTCCCAGCATCCACATGGAGGCTTATAACTCCAGTTCCATGGGATCTGCCCTCTTCTGACCTCCGGGAGCATTGTATGACATGCATGCACTTACATCCATGCAGGTAATACACTCAGACACATAAAATTTAAAAATACTAAAAAAAACTTAATTTCAATATTCAATTTTCACATAACCAATTCAGAATGGTAAGATTTGAGAACTTGCCACTTAACTGATGATGTTTACTGGCTTGCATATATCCGGCTGCTTTTTCAATGAAACTTGGGTCAGAAAACTTACTATGTGTTCAGAGATCTGGAAAAATTTATTAAAAGTAAGTTTAATATCTTTTCTTATAAATTTTATCTATAAACTTGTGAGAAACATGGACTTTGCAATGCAAAGTACTTAATTTTCTCATAGGTATCCTGGTATCATTTTTTTGCCTTTTATGGAATTTTTCTATTAATATCAATTCTGGTTTATTGGTTGTTCCTTTGAAAAAAAATTCCTCAGGAATGAGGACTCACTTGTCTGCTTAACGGACTGTGAGTAATTATGATTTGAACGGAGCTCATTTTAACATTTGAGAATCTCAAATCTTGTCTTTGTAAAGTTCAAAAGAGCTACTGGTTACCAGGTGGCATTTAAAGAGTAGAATTTTCATAGACATCATAATATATGGTTCTCCCTGTTATAGTGTGAACGCAAGTGTTTAAAGACAGCACACTGGGAAAGAACTGTCAGGGCGAAAAGCCAAGAATGAAATGGTTTCTTCAGATGATTTAGCAAATCTCTAGAGAAGGATTTGTCTTAAGAACCTTTGTGGAAATTAAGCATAGCTGCTGTCATGTCCCAAGAAGCTAAACTGTCTCAGCAGGGAGAGAAAAAGAATCTCCAGCTAGACTGAGTTTGTAAGTTGTTTACCCTGGAAATATCTGGTGAGGATCTTTACTTCTGGTTTGCAGAGGGTGTATGTGTTTGTGTGTGTACATCTGTGGGCACCTCTACTTACCTGTGTCCAGTTTGGAAGACAGTGCACCTGTGTATTCACACCAAGCATTTATAGCAGCCTGAAGACAGCCTTCACATCTCATTGCTACGTGAAGTACTCTGTCTTGTTATATTCTGGAAGAGTTTGATAACAACATTAACTCCCTGCTTTTACCACCCCCACCCCCAACACAGGTGTGCTTACTAGCAACTTTGCTGGAAAAGCTTATGTCTGTACTTGAAACATGGAAAGTGTATTTTAATCATAGGTAAGATAGCCAGACATTATGTAGTAGGCAGGGTAAATTAATATACAATTAAGAGTGTTTTAAAATTTCATCAGGTCTAAATATCCATTTGTGATTGATGAAATAGAATTAAAACTTGCAGTCCCCTTTGTCCTTGCCCTTCCCATTTGTCACATTTGGACCACATTTGTCTTAATCCTGCTGCATTGCCTACTGGCTTTCTAACCACCCCTCCTCTAAAAGACATAACCTAGAATAAATCTAACATTTAGGATCAATATCTTGTAATACATGTCACCGACACTTGGGCATTAGTGTGTCCTAATTTCAGCAAAGTATGTTGGAAGAACTATTTTCTCTAATACAAATCAGTATCATTATGGCTAATCAGATGGGAAACCTGACTTTTGTACAGAGGAAACCGACCTGCTTTTCTCTGAGGCAATAAATCTAAAATTTGTTATTGTTTCCTTCGCTATGTTCTTTTCTTCATTTCGGTTCCATGAAATTACGCTTATTCAATTTCTCTTCATTATTTCTGGAAGCTGGCTGGGCTTTGAAGTATGGTAGATGTGCAGTCTGCCGTCATCTTCCCTGTTTACTTGCTGTGTAACCTGGATGGAGGTAATGATGACCCCAGGGTTTCCTCATGTAAGGTGGGAACTGGGACACTGGGCACTTAGGCCTTGGGATAGCACAGATAAATTGATACTGACTTGTGTCAGCCTGGGGTTTGCCTTGACTTTATATATCTTTATTTGAAACAGGTTTTCATTTCAATTAAAATTTTGTTCTAACTGTACTAATTCTTTTTAAAACAAAGCAGTTTAAAGTTTCTAAGGGATTTGAGGCATTTTCGTAAAGAAAGGAGATGGGCTTATGTTCTGATCCTAGATTTTGGAAGAAAAGGAAGTAAAGATCCGCAATTTCCTTGGTGGCTTAATATATGATCGATTTCTTGTTAATGATTCATGGAAATTGAAGATAAAATGTGTATGTTTTATTGACGAGCTTGTGAAAGCTTCAATCTACATCTGTTTAATCACCCTTTTAATAAATTTTTCAGGTCCCGTGTGTAAGTTGTCACGACAGGGAATAACACTGATTTGCCTAATAGTAACTGGGTCATAAAGCCGTCAATTTGCCATATGACTGTTAAGTTGCATATTGACATTTATCAGGTCAAAACATAGATATGTGGAAACTTCCACTGTTCTTTGTTGGTATTTTTTCTCCTTAAGTCAGAATTGCTTCTGGGCCAGCAAGGTTTGACTGGAAGCTGATTGACTCCATTCCATAGCTAATAAATAACCCATCAGAGTGTCAGTGGGATTCCCAACGCATAGACAGCAGGTGTGGAGGGGCCACAGGCTAGAAGACCTTGGCCACAGGAACTTGGGCCCTTCCATGTGGGTATTGGGGATCCAGATTTGATACTCATGCTTGGGTGGCCAACTCTTTGCCTGCTGAATCACCTCTCCAGCCCAGACAGGCATTTCTGAGGATGGCTGTCCACACCCACACTGTGATACAGGTCTTCTTCCAACCTAAAAATTCTCAATAGTGCAATTTCCTAGTTCTTTTTTTTTTAATTTTGACTTTCCTAGTTATGATATAGTTCCTCTTGGAGGTCTATAAACAAGAAGTTGTTTTACCTACTAGTGTTTGAGACATTTGTCAGGCATTTCAATTTAATAAATTAACACTGAAACAATTGGATGGCTGACATCAATTTTTTTTAAAAGAGCAGTACACAGATTTTATTCCATTAAGAGGACTTTATTAATTCATTAGCATTTAATTAAATTTTACTTATGACTATGAGTGTTTTGCTTGCATGCTGCTTGCGTGTGAATACACCACATTGTACAGTGCTATGGCTGCCAGAAGAGGGTGTCAGGTTCCCGTGTGGGTGCTGGGAACTGAACCCGAGTCCTCTACAAGATCAGCCAGTGCTCTTAACCACTGAGCCATCTCTCCAGCCCCCTGTTAAGGAGACTCTTTCACTGAGTTCTTTACTGACTCTTTCCCCATCTCCTGTCTTTTGTCTAGCATTCCTGGATGTGTATCGACTGTCTCGTGCTGGCCCCTTTGTCATTTTTGTTTTCCCATTTTCATTATCTTTATACTTGCTCCGGAGTCTTAGAAGATTGTTCCACCGTGCTGGCTGCTGCTCAGTGCTGGTTGGCATTGTGGGAGCTAATGATGTAGGCTCAGCATTCTATCTTTCCCTTCCCTCCCTCCATTTCATGACTTCTACTCATTCCAGGGACACAGTGACCTTTTGAGTTCTATTAAAAGAATAATTAAACAAAATTCTCTCATGTACTGTTCTCTTTCTTAAGAAGGCTTTCTTTGCTTTTTCCAAATTTTGCTCATGCATGGGGGAAATGCCTGTACTTTTCACTGGATGACAATGACAACGTATTCTTTCAGAGATGCTATTGAATGCTCTTCAAATTGCTGTCTCTAATGAAAGAAAGGGAAAGTTTAAAGAAGCCAGAATTTGGGCTGCGCTGACAAGAACCAAAGGAAGGACCCAGGCTGCTTGTCTTGTTTGCCCATGTCTTTCTAAATTTAGTGTGATTTGGGTATGTTAATAAAACCACTTTTGTTCCTGGGCATATTCTTCTGAGTAGCACACAGCCAGAAGTGTATCCATTCTTGATGTCTGGTCAAAGCCAAGCTTAACCTAAGAGTGAGTTCTGACCTTTGCTCCATGTTGAGGGGCCTCGACATCTCCATCTCCTGGTACTCAAGTCACAGGGCCTCTGCCTATCCACCGGCCTTACCCCTCCCCAGCCTTGCCAATGTTGCCTAACGGCCAGTCACAAAATTACTTTTCTGTGAGTATCTCTATGTCTTTCTTTAGGTATATACTTATTTTAGATTTATGATGCCTTCATCTCTGGTCGTTCTTTCCTCAGTCTGATCCCGTTTATATTATATCCTGTGGCCATGTGTGGGCTTGAACATGCTTGATGCCAGGAGCTGACTTACACACCTTTATGTCCTTTCCTGGGCCTGCCCCACTGGCTGAAGCGACATATGCGGTGGGGGTTCTGGGTTTGGCTACTGGGAGGTTACAAAATCTATATAGACAGCCTGTTGTTTGAAATAAATCAGACTTGCACCCACTGCCATGTGTCCCCGGGCTGTTACTAAAGTGACCCCACACATATCCTTCTCACTACCTGCTCGCACAAGGGATTATCAACTCCCACAATATCCAGACATTGGGGTGGGGTGAAAAATATAAATAAGCTACTTATAAAAGAATATAGTTGTGGAGGCTGGAGAGATGGCTCAGTGGATAAGAACACCAGCTGTCTTGCAGAAGACCTAGGTTCAATTCCCAGCACCCAAGTGGCAGCTAACAACCATCTATTACTCTAGTTCCAGGGGATATGACACACTATTATAACCTCTCTAAGCATTGCACGAGATGGGTGCACTTACATACATGCAGGCAATACATTCAGACACATAAAAAAATACTAATAAGTAAAATATTTTAAAAAATAAAAATCTAGTTTCTAGTCATTTCATGGACTTTTGAATTAAGGGTATGGAATTTATGTGCTGCTTTGTATAGAGAACCAAATATTTTATTGATTATGAATTTATTACTTAATAAAAATGACTAGTTCTTCCTGTGGCTCCAGCTAGCCTGGAACTCATTATATAGACCAGACTGGACTTGATCTTACAGAGAGATCAGTCTGCCTCCACTTTCTGAATGCTGGGACTAAAGGCATGTGTTACCATGCCTGGCTTGAAGTTTTGTTACACATGTACATTGTAGAATGCTCATTATTGTCAAGCAGATGAACACCACCATCTCCTTAGCATTCCATTAGTGTGGTGATAGCACTTGAAATACTTTTCCTTCAAACCCTTTCAGATGCAGCTCAGTGCAACCAGCTGTAGCCTCTGTATGTGCATTAGCTCCCCAGGCTTCCCCATCAGGCTCATCCTCCTGACCTTACTTACTCTAGTGAGAATCTTCCCAGTTCTCCCTTTCTCAGCCACTGGAACCCAACTATATTCTTTAGCATCCTGTATTTTATATATCTATTGAACTATCATACTGTATCTAAAACATTTAACAATAAAACCATCGGCTGGGTGTGGTAGCAGACACCATAGTCCCAGCACTTGGGAGGCAGAGGCAGAGGCAGGTGGATCTCTGTGAGATCGGGGTCAGCCTGAGTTCCAGGCCAGCTGGGGCTCCAGGGAGACCCAGTCTCAAAAACAAGAAACAATCACACAGACAAAAATAAAAATAGGGCCCGGAGAGATGGTTTGGCAGTTAAGAGCAATGGCTCTTCCATAGGACCAGGGTGCAGTTTTCAGCACCCGCATGGTGACTGATGAATGTTTGTACCTCCATTCTAGGGGATCTGACTCCCTCTTCTAGCCTCAGTCCCTGCACAAACATGGTATACTTACATACATGCAAGCAAAACATAAGATAGAAATAATAAAATATTTTTAAAGATTAAGAAAACAAATAAAACATAAACCAAAAAAAAAAAACTAACTCAATATCTGGGCATGGCAGGACACATATTTATTTATTTATTTATTTATTTATTTATTTATTTATTTATTTATTTATTGGTCTTTTTGAGACAGGATCTCCCTGTAGCCTCAGCTGTCCTGGAACCCACTCTGTAGACCAGGCTGGCCTTGAACTCACAAAGATCCACCTGCCTCTGCCTCCCAAGTGCTAGGATTAAAGGCGTGTGCCACCACGCCCGGCGGGACACACATTTAATTCCAGCATTTGAGACACAGAAACAGGTGGATGGATCTCTCTGTGAGTTCAAGGCCAACTTGGTCTACAATAGTGAGTTTAGGCCAGTCAGGCCTACATTGTGAGATCCTCTCTCAAAAATAAATAAATAAATAATTTAAAAAAGTAAAAAGAAATCTAAATATTGAGTTTTGTTCAGTTAGTATGATGGTTTCCAGTTTTGTTGAATGATTATGCACCCTGAGAACTATCCAGGATTTACAGCATCCAAGAAGAAATCCAATTTCTGCTGTTTCTCAGGCTTCCTGCTGTGATCTCCAGCCAAGAGACAGCAGTGCCCCAGCAGAGGCTCCCCCTGCTGAGATGCTGTGAGGAGGATGAGGAGAGACTGAGTTCTGATGAAGCCCTGTGGACACAACACCTGTGTATTCAGTCATTTGGTAAATGGTGTCTGATGTGACAGTTGCGTTAAGGCATCTTCCCCAGGTGTTCTTGCAAGCAGAAGGAAAATAAACTGAAAGTAGTGTCTGGGACTTCACACAGTTGTCCACCTACAGTGTGGTGTGTTTGTACTTACAATGGGAAGAGATGGTGATGGGAATAAGATCAAGCTGTTTCTGAGATACAGTGAAGAGCTTGGACAATATTCAGAGAACATAATTAGATAAATGTTACGTGAGTGGGTGATTGCTCCCAAATGGATTAACCCTTTGTATGAAGACATCACTTCTAGTATGTATTTTCTGTTATAGGTCACAGTGGTAATTACTGAACACAGATTCCAAGTGTAAGCATGCAGGGATCATTTCCATGGCCAGCTGATGACCAAGACTTTGCTACACTGATCCTCAGGAGACGGTGTGGCTTCCTTCTTTCCTGTATTCCAGCTGCCGTCATGTACACATACTTTGATGGTGAACTCACTGTAAAGAACAGGCTGGTCTCAGTCTCACAGAGATCCTCCTGCGTCTGCCTCCCCAGTGCTGGGATTAAAGATGTGCTCCACCACACAGTTAAACCAGATGTGATTTCATTGTGCTTTGCTAAGAGAGAGACACTGGGGGAGAAACAGGCTGGGCTCTGGCCATGGATGCTGCTGCTTTTCCCGTAGACAAAAGAGCCTCAGTTACCAATTAGCAGAGAAAATTTAAGCCTAAACAGAAAGCAGAATATACAGAGTGAGAATTGGTAATGAAGGAAAAATCTGGATGCCAGGTATTGAAATGGCAGAAATGTCTAAAATCATGTAGCTGAAGACTAAACATATATTATATGAAAAATGATCTTGCTGGTGTGATGCCACGTGCCTTTAATTCTAACACTCTGGAGGCAGAGGCCAGTGAATCTCTGTAAGTTCAAGGATAGCTTGATCTTCATAGCAAGTTCTGGGCCATCCATTGTTACATAAAGAGACTCTGCTTAAAAAAAGCAAACGACAATGGTCTTCATGGAAGTTTATCTACAATTTCAAATTCTTCAAAGTAACTGTGGTAGAGAGCCATTTTGTGAAGACCTTAACAAAGTCTGGGTATTTAACCATTTGATGTCTCAAGAGAAAGCCTGTTTTATCCCATGTGATGGATCAGATGCAGAGGTAGTTTTATTTGTATTTGTCCATGCATCTGCAGTGATCTGTGAAACTGTGTGCATGGCTGTGATTGTGCCTTGTTTGTGGAGATGGGGGTATGCTAATAATGTAAAGACACAGGGCAGTGTGGCAGAAAATGCACCCTCTATTTGGAGGATGCAGTTCACATAGGCTTGGGAATACTTGGAACAGTGTTAGGTACTCATTCAAAAAGTTGTATGTAAATTTAGAAATATACTGATCCAAGTTGGTATTGGGTCTTCCCTTCTCTCTACTTCTGATTTCTCTTGCCTGAAAGGCAGCCATTTAAGCAGCCTTCTCTGTCACTAGGTTCTGCTGCAGTCAATCATTCTGTTCTTGGTAGCTTGATTAATCTTTCCAAGTGCTATGCCTTAACAATGCCTGTCTCTTTCTTCAGTTCCCTGTTTCCCCATTGCTTAGTAGGTAGAGTTTCAAATGATGTTTGTCTAAGCTTATGTGGGCCTTCCTCCCAGCTCATTACAGCTCTTAGCTTGAATCTTCCTACCCATGATTCCAGGCACAAAGCCTCCTCTTTCTGATCCCCTCACCAGGACTCACTCCGATCATCACCACCTCACTAGGCCTTGCTGTGCCTGGGATATCTGTCCTGTGATCACAGTTCCATGTATTCTTCTTCCTGGGGGAAATCTCTGCTCAGTACTAAAGCCATTTTCTCCAAATCTTACCTCTGAGTCTTTGTCCTGATGAAAAGACAGAAACTCTGTCCTGATAACTCATTTTCCCTGCGCTCTGGTTTGGTGCAGAACAGTCATTTCGATGGCCATCTCCATGTTGCATGGGCTGCAGGGAGGACACCACCAGTCAAATATCCATCGAGTGCAGCAGTATGCATTCGCTAGAGTATTTTCTTTTTTTTTTCTTTTTTTTTTTAATTTATTTTATTTATTTCTGTATGTGTATGAATGTACTGTCTGCATGCAAGTGTGTGCACCAGTATTGTGCAATGCCACAGAGGTCAGTAGAGGGTGTCGGATTCCCCTGGAACTGGAGTTCTCCTGGAATTGGAGTTTCAGATGGTTTTCGGCCGCCACGTGGGTTCTGGGGATCGAACCCGGGTCCTCTGTAAGAGCGGTCGGCGTTAACCACGAGGTCATCTCTCCAGCCCCTCGCTAGAGTAATTTCTACTCTTTCTAACACCTATTGCCTGAAAACACTCTTAAGGGACATGTAAAGGATTTTGTAGAATCTTCCCTATGTGGTTTATGGATGAGAACTTGTAGTCCAGCCTCTTCCTGCTGTGCCTTGCAGCCTGTATCTTCCTTAAGATGGAGACAAGTCTCATCATGCCTCGATACTGTGTAGTGGGCCACATTCCCTCTGTTCTTTACCTCCTTCCAGTATCTTTTTTTTAATCTTTTTCAGACAGGGTCTCCCTGTAGCCCCAGCTGGCCTGGAACTCCCTATGTAGACCAGTGATCTGCCTGTCCCAGTACTGGGATTAAAGACGTGTGTTACTAGCCCGGCTTGATATTATTTTTAATCCAGGTATACTTCAGCCTCTATTTTATGAATTGGTTTTGTGTCACTTTTTGAATATCAAAATTTAACAATCTGTCTTTCCAGTATATAACTAGGTTATTCTTTCAGGTGCTAAAATACCGTAGTATTTTCCATAACATAGCATCCATCTAAGGCTTAGATCTTAGCAGTTTCAGTTGCAAAGTGGAATTTGAAATTTCCAATGGTATGGAGAAAATTTCACAGTTAAGAATTTAGTCTGAAAAAATTGTGTTTTCTAAGAAAAAGATCTTTGTCATAGTTTAAAATGCCACAGAAAAGAAAAGCTACCCTGGGAATGCTGCTGTTGATTGGACCATAGGGCACCATTCTCCAGCTTGGCTTGCTACCAGCATTTTGAAGCATCTTTATAAGATTTTTTCTTTCTTTATAATTGTATATTGCTAAATATAATAAACTTGCTTCCTCTTCTTATATAGGAAATTATAAACCAAACTTACATTTAAAATTCTAGGTCTCTCATTAATATAAAGGTTAATCACTTCTATAGTTAGGTTATCAGAATTTTTTTCACATGTAAGACCTCCTTAGCAGTGGGCAAGGGGTGCTAGGGAAAGAGTAGAATTTCTACATTTTTGTCTCATATGGGTGTGTATATATATGTGTGCATAAATATTATTGGAATTGATATAGGATGTAATACTTGACTGGCCCTGTAGTCTCTGATGTAAAGTAATGTCAGGATACTCTTCAGGCTTACTTTTAGTTTTGTTGTGGTTTCTCATGCTCTTTAAAATGTGTTTTCTAGCCTGGCATGGTGGTGCATGCCTTTAATCCTAGCCCTTGGGAGGCAGAGGCAGGCGGATCTTTGTGAGTTCAAGGCCAGCCTGGTCTACACAGTGAGTTCCAGGACATCTGGGGCTACAGGGAGACCCTGTCTTGAAAAGACAAAAAAAAAATGTGTTTTCTTTTAAAAAATGATAGTATTTGAAATTTTCATGTATACAGTGTATCTTGATAATATCCACCACTCACTCCTAATCCAACTCCAACTCCTCAATACATCTGTCTATCAATTTCATGTCTTCTTTTTTAGTTTTGTTATATTTTGAGACAGGGACGTCCTAGCCCCAGCTGGCCTAGAACTGGCTATGTAGACCAGCCTGGTCTCAATCTCCTGAGTGGAGTGCTGGGATTAAAGGTGTGGTCCTTTTTTGTTGTTTAAATAAACCATTAAATCCATTAGTGCTACTCATATGTGAATGGATATGGGATCATTTCTGTTTGGTTTCTTGAATAAGAAGTCACTTAAAAAAGGAGAAAGAGAAGAACACAATGCATTTTTCTTGCCCATTTTGGGGCAAGAAAATACATCTATCCACTAATAAAGTCAGCTACTACTATTAGTACTCAAGAAACTTTCTAAGTATACTTTTTATGGTATTTAATTTTCTGATTTAGACTGAAGTTTCTTCCTGGGGGTGAAGATTTTACTGTATAGAAGCATTGGTATGTTTTTCATAGCCAGCTGAGCATTGATTAGCATTTTAGTTCTTAAAAATTAACTCCTAGACTGACCAGAACTAATATCGGAAGACACATGATCTATGTGGACATTGTTTATTTGACGATTTAATGATCTTTTTGTCATTTTTATTATATTTAAATTTATATAATGAGAACTATGAAAGCTGAAAGACATCAAAATAAAGACAGAATTCAGTGGAAATAGTTAAATGTGTAGAAATGTGCAAAACCAGAATACCACACTATTTTAAGTAGCATTACTAATCAGAAGATTCAATGGTCTTGAAGGTCGCTTAGGGTAATTTTCATTCATCAGGCTTTTGGTGAAGAATAAGGAAATTATTTTCCCAAGGAAATAGATAGTCTGCAGTTAGTAAGTGGTGAGACATGGTGTGGGTATAGACAGTCTGTGAATTTCTTGAAGCAATGATCTAAAACAAAATTGAATTAAGTAAGTATGCAAATATTAGAGAAAAAAAGATGTATAGTTTTAATATATTAAGATAAAACTATATAACATACTGAAAAGAACAATTTTTGAGAAATTTTTTTTTTCTTGTAGATGCTTTTTCCTTTTTAACAGATTATTATTGTCTTTTGGAGTCCCTGGCTTCCTTTGTCCCCAGCATATAAATAAAAAGAACTTGTTTCTCACCTTTACAATAGAGCCAGTGTTTGTCACCAAGCCTTAATCTGTACCTCCTGCTTGAGGAGGGGCAGCATTTGGGAGCCCTATAGGAGAGACTGGGGAGTTCAGTCCATATGTTGGCTCACAGCAGAGGCTTGGTGTAGCTTTCTATTCCCTCCAAAGCTTCACAGTGCTGATTCTTCTGCCCTGGCTTTCAGAGGTTTTTCTCTCTGATGACTAGAATGGGACCCAGCATCAATATTCCTTAAAAGTTCTCTAGATAATTCGAACACAGCCAAGTTCAAGGCCTTTTATATTGAATCATTTAGTACCTCAGCCATTCAAACAGAAACATGAATGTTTTTAACAACAATTTCTAAAGGCAATATTTTTTAGAATGCATTCATTTTCAGTTGAGAGAAGATTTAGTAGAGAACTCTAATAGAAACCTTGCTATTGGCTAGGTTTCCAGATAAACAGAAAAAGATAAAAACTGCATAAAACTATATTAAACTGTATTATAGTACACTATATTTTTGCTGAAGTAACCATATAGTTTAGAAATTATGCATATAAAACAATTATAGACTCATAGAGCCCATATAAGTGGCTGTTATTAAATGAATAGCAAATGTGTATTTTCTTAAACACATTCAGTTTAAAAACATCCTTTTGGGCTGGAGAGATGGCCTAGCGGTTAAGAGCGCCGACCTCTCTTACAGAGGACCCGGGTTCGATCCCCAGCACCCACATGGCGGCTGAGAACCGTCTGAAGCTCCAATTCCAGGAGAACTCCAGTTCCAGGGGAATCCGAGACCCTCTTCTGACCTCCGCGGCATTGCACGTCACGGGTGCACAGACTTGCATGCAGACAGTACATTCATACACATACAGAAATAAATAAAATTAATAAAAAAAAATTAAAAAAAAAAGAAAAAAACATCCTTTTAATTAAATGTGTGAGCAATTTGCTACTTCAGTAGACGGAACATTTTTTGCATGGGAATGACAGAAGTTCCCCTTCTTTCCATCAGCTCCACCCATGTGCATCCCAGACTCAAAGCAACCAACTCACACATTCAGACTTATCTGTGTCAGTTATCTCTGGCAAATAAACACGTATATTTTCTGATTTAGCCCTAGGAAAAGTTTTTCAAAATACAATGCAGATATAAAAACTTCTCATTCAAAGTTGTATGAAGAATTCATTTCAGCCAGTCTGTTTAATTATTTTAACCTGTAGTATGTTGTTTTCATGCTAGATTCATTCCTAATTATAAAATATACTTATTCTAAGTGACTTTGAGACAGGTATGAACAGCTAACATGCATACTTACTAAACAGTTGCATTCCGTATCTTTTTTTTTTTTAATTTATATTGCCATCCAATAGAACTATATGTATGGTCATAAGACCGTCACCTCTGTGAAAACCAACTCCCAAATTTAGCTGGATAAGTATTAAATTGCTTAGGGGTCCTGTTTTTATTTTTATGTTCACAGATAAAGAAAAGGCCTGTGGTTCCTTCCTACCCTTCCTTGAAGGACAGGGTCACTTTATCTCTGGGAAAACACCTGTCACTGGGTCTCCCGAGGAGGATTAGGCCACTCATGCTAGGATGCTCTTTGCTTTAGGGAAGGTGAACAGAGCTCTGAATGCCTGACCCTGGGTTTGTTTAGATGTAGTAATTGGTTTCAGATGAAGCTTTGTGTAAGTTCAATTTCTAGGGTTCTAAGGATCTGTAGATAAAATGTTCCTCATAGCAGTTAATAGATGAATCTGGAAAGCATTCACTTTGTTATTATACAAGGGAGAAGGAAATGACTTCATGGATTAATTATATTTATTCAGGGATCTGGAATAAGCAATTTGTACTTTTGATCCTAAGCACAGAATGGTAAAGAAAATCATGGTTCCACACGATGCTAAGCTTCTAGTTGAGGCCCAAGGAAGAAAAAAAAAATGTCAGGCAGAAAAACTGTCTTTTCCTTCCCAGAGGGCTGAGGAATCCACAGATCCATCCACCATGCATGAATGTGACAGTGCTCTAAGCAGTTTCATTCCTGTTCAGGGCAGCCTGGAGGCTGAGGCTAAAGACACAACAGTCAGGCATATTTGGGGACTTTTCTGTGATGGTGCAAACTTTAGAAGCAAACTTGAAACAGAAATGTGAATCACAATTTAGAGATTTTGTCATTTTTTTTTAATTTTTTTTAAATTTTATTTATTTCTGTATGTGTATGAATGTACTGTGTGCGTATAAGTTTGTGCACCCGTGTCGTGCAATGCCACGGAGGACAGAAGAGGGTGTCGGATTCCCCTGGAACTGGAGTTCTCCTGGAACTGGAGTTTCAGACGGTTCTCGGCTACCATGTGGGTGCTGGGGATCGAACCTGGGTCCTCTGTAAGAGCGGTCGGCGCTCTTAACTGCTAGGCCATCTCTCCAGCCCCAAGAGAGATTTTGTCATTTTAAGGAGAAAAATAATACTATTCATAGTCCCCCATGGCTTTATAAAGAGATGAGAACGGCTGTGGGGAGTCCTGTGTTACTATAGTCTTCTGTTAAATTAGCTTTGACAACTGTTAAAAAGCATTATCATCAGAAATAGGTCTGCTTTTCACTCCCTGCCAAATATATCCAACACTTAGGACTTTAACCAGGTATGACTGGAAGGTGCTGCAGAGCAGTTATTGACAGTGCTGGGGAAATAGCTCAGCGGATAAAAGCACTTGCCATCTAAGCAGGAGGACCTGTGTTCAAGTCATAGCACCCTTGGAAAAAGCTGGGCATGGTAGCATGTGTCTGTAACTCCAGCATTAGGGAGTGGGGATAGGGGAGGGTGTATCCCAGGAGGGCTGGCCAGCCACCCTGGTAGAATCAGCTCCCAGCTCACTGAGAGACCCTGTCTCAAAACAGGAAGGTGGAGAGTGATAGAGGAAGACACTGGGTACTCCTCTGACCTTTGCAGATATGAGCACAGTTAAGAGCCTCACACACTCATATGCATGTACCACATACACACATATCACGCCAACACATCGCTCACCTGACACAACCCTCATACACCAATCAACCAATCAATTAGTCAATCAATCCATGAGTCAGTTAGTCAATCAATAAATCAGTCCATCAGTCAGTCATTAAGGAAAGAAAGCAAAAAGAAGCAAGGAAGGTAGGGAGGGTTCACTAGCCATTAGCATTTAGCCACCCTTGGGGAGAAGGCTTTAAACTAAAACCCCAAACCAATATCCAGAACTCCAAGGGAGAAGTGATCTGCTCATAATTGTTGCTCATAAATCTGGGAGCAAATAGAGGAATTTGTTACACAAAGATTGCACAAACCACCCAGCCAGCTCTTCTAAGGGAAAATGCCATCAAGGAAATGTCTCCACTAAGTTCACAGGGTGTCCTAGGTTTTTGAGGAACATTGTGTACAACTCAGGGTCTGTGTGGCCTCTGGAAACTGCGGAAAACTGGAGATTAGTATTGGGCCTGAACTGTACCTGGATGTGATTGTGTTTTACACTCTCACTTCTTGAGGCTCTGTTTCTTTATCCTTAAGTTGAGGAGAGTGTCAGGTGTGTTTTTAGATTCTTTCTCTTATTGCCTTAAGCTTCTCTTTCCTTGGGTCAAACAATTTTTTTTTTTTTGGTCTTTTTTGAGACAGGGTCTCCCTGTAGCCCCAGCTGTCCTGGAACTCACTCTGTAGACCAGGCTGGCCTTGAACTCACAAAGATCCGCCTGCCTCTGCCTCCCAAGTCAAACAATTTGAATGTAGTTAGTGGTAGTAGTGAAAGTATACAGATGTAGAAAGCCCCATGCTTTATGCATTAAAGCTGGGAAGCCTGGTCTTTTCTCCTGAGGAGCTGAAGGCGAGCGCTCCTCCAGAATGTTCTCTTTGTTTTGGCATGAGGTGCCATACTTCTGGAGTGTGCAGATGCTGAATGCATTTTTTTTTTTCACGTACATTTTAAGCAATGGGTGATTTTTTTGTATGGCAGCGCCTCAATCCCACAGTGAAGCTTGTGCTGCTGGGGAGGCAGCATGCTTCTGTCCACATCACAGAGAGTGATTTTCCATGCACTTCAGCACTCTACATAACCCAGTGGCCAAAGCATTGCTGCTTGTCCTGCATATTTAGTTCCATTTTTACTTTCTCTTCCAAATGTATCACCTCTCATGTCATGGTAGGTAGCCATGTAGACTGTGCTTCTTGAACTCTACAGCCACCAACTCCTCAAATTCCTTTCTTCCATTTCTGTCTCTTACAGAGATTGTTGAATTTCAGCTAACAAATTATAGGCATACCTCATAGTGACACATTTACTCCAAACCCAAGGTTCCATTTGAAGTCTAGCTGGGCACTTATTTTTGATGTAAACCAAATTTGTTCCTCTGATTGAAAAGACATGTGTGCTTCCTCAAATTGATTTCTCTGAGTTGTGAAAATAGACTTGTGTGGTTCTGTTAAAAAGGCTACGTTTTTCCTAAAATGTTGTTTCCACGGGTTTCTCTTAGCTTCTGACCATTAGCTGTCTTCTTGTGTTGGCAGCTTAAACTGAAGTTAGACTGCTCCTAAGGGAGAGATCCATTCACTTTAATTTGGACAGTTTTTTGAGAGATTTAGAAATCAAATAGGTAGGGGGAATTCTCACACCATTCAGTCCCAGCTCACCATGCAGGCACTGCAGTTTGATTTTCTCTTTCTCTTTCTCTTTCCTTAATTTGTTGCATTCTTCCCTTCACCAGTTTCCCCATTTCTGAAGAAGGAATTACAGGGTCCAAACTGCATGCAGGGCATTTAAAAAGCATTTGTTCTGCATCTCTAATTACCTTTTTCTGTTATGTGAGGATTTTACTCACTCTGCCAAATTGCACTGCTACAAAGCCCATTAGGGATTTTAAAATCTAGGATTAGTGCATGCTGCATATTCAGAACTTCAGTTATTAATTCATTTCTAGCGGAAAAATTTTGTTCTAATTATGCTAGGCTTGTGATTTTGGACATTGGTCAAGGCTCTCAGAGATAGTAATAAAGCAACTTGAAATTATTTTAATTTTAGTCTATTTCATCCTTTCTCCAACTACATTGAGATATAATTGACAAATAAAACAGTATAAATTTAAGTAGTTCTAAGTCATTCCATACACAGACACACAGATAGACAGACAAACACACACACACACACACTGCATCTGGTGAAATAGTCACCACATTTAAGTTAATTAATATCCATCCCCATATATATATATATATATATATATATATATTCCCCTAACAATTTTTAAATATGTATTACACAGTATTACTAACATAGGCATACTTCTCATAACCCCCATTTTCTTTTATTTCACATGGAAGAAAGTTGCAGTGTTTGTTTTTCTCCATCTAGATACTGGAAGGTGCCCCGTAGGTTAATCCATATTGTGGCAGATTGCAAGATTTACTCCTTTTGGGGGGGTGAAAATATCCTGTTGTGTTTATAGCACATTTTCTTTCTTCACTGATCTGCCAGTGGCCACCTAAGTTGCTTTCACATCTTGGCTATTATGAACAAAGTATAGTAATCAATGAGCATAGATCATTTGAGACATTAATTTAATTTCATACACACACACACACACACACACACACACACATATATATATATATATATATATATATTCAAAAAATCGATTCCCAGATGTGTTGGATTTATATTTTTAATTTCTTGTGCACTTCTATAACTGTCATCTATAATGCTTGCATCATTTCACCTTTCTACCAGTAGTGCTCAGAGTTCTCTTTTCTCCATAGCTTTTCCAACACCTATCAAGATGACCATTTTGATAGTACCTCCCTACAAGTATCAGGTAATTGCTCCATCTGGTTTCACATTGAATTGCCCTAATTATTAAAACTCAGCCTTGCACCAAAGAACAATAAAAAATAATCCCTTTTATGTGTCTCAGGCAACGGATCCGCTTATTTTTTGTTTTAGAAAAACATTTTCTTGTACTTTTATTTGTATTTTATTGTTTATGTGCATGCAGATGCACACAGAGACCAGAAGAGGGCACTGGATCCCTTGGAGCTGAAGTTGCAGGTGGCTGTGAGCCACCCAGTCTTAGCCCTTTACAAGAGCAGCAAGAGTGCTTGACCCCTGAGTCATCATCTAGTCTCTCCTCCCCCAGTGCTCTTAGGGTGAGAAGGGAGGCAGAGACGGAGGAATCTTCAGAAGCTTGGGGGCCCACTTGGCTTACGTAGCCACCAACAATAACAAAAGAGACCCTTTCTAAGTGGAGGGTGAGGACTGACACCCAGGACTGTCTTCTGACTCCACAACTGCTTGATCTCAAACATGCACTCAAGTCCGTACATCATGCCATGTGAATCATGGAGAAACATGTTTACAGAAGGTCTGTCAGTGGAAAAATGTATGCGTTCAGACAAAGACAACTGGACTTCCACAGCTGCAGTAATAAGGTGTATCCAGGTGTGCTCATTTGTTTATTTCTGATAATTCTTCCAGCAGAAAGTAATTTAGATCTGTTTCTTTTTCTACTTTTCTAAGTCCTCATAGATGTTCATACAAGCACTTCTTGGATATTGATTAATTTCTCACAAAAGAGCTGCTTATGAATTGTAACCTTAAACAGTACTCCCAATTCTCAATGTGCTATAGGCAGTTGGATGTCAGAAGTTATTTGAGTGGTCAATCAGATATGACTGAGATGATGTCAGATGTACCAGTTTTCCAGTGACATATTCAGCACAGGACAGAGATACTTAGATGATCATATCACATCCATTTGAGGATTGTTCCCCTTCTTAGGTTGGCTTGAGGCCATACCAGGCCTTGAAAAGCCAGCAAAATCTACAATTCACTTCATCAGGTCGTAGTGATGTCAGCCCATCCTGTCTCACTGGCTATAAACTGAATTTCGTCCTGGACTGTGTTCTCAGAACTGATGGCAGAGCATGAGATGGCAGTTCTTATTGCATTGGCATTATTATGTTCTTTCAGTGAGAGGAAAGCATTAGGTATTCATGTACTCATTTTTAGGTGTTATGTCTTTAAACATGACTCAGCATCCACATTCAGCAGGATGTTAGGGACACTAAAGTCCAGACTCACTGAAGCTTGTCAACTTTGCATAACTTTCACTGGGTGGGCTCACAGATTGGAAGACTTTTCCAGTGTCTCCTAGTTGGAATTTTGGTACCTGAACAGAGGTTGGGAGCCTGGACTTCAGTCTATGGTGCCCCATCCTTTCACGGTCAGCACTTCTGCTCATTCAGGCCAGTCTCAATGGTGCTGTACGTCAGTGGAATCTTGATCAGGGCTCCAACATACTGTAGCTCTTGGATACAGTAACTGCTAGCTTTGAACTAGGCTCTGCTCAGGGCAGGACACAGGACTTTTTACTCACAAACAACTCACATGCCTTGGTTAGTACCTATTGTCCAAGGAGCCAACTCTTCTTAACAGCTGACCCACTCTTACCTTCTTCCACTTTTGAACATCTTTTACCCAGCTTACTGCTGAGCTTAACTATGCTGCCTCTTGATATTTCATACATGTATATAAAATATTTTGATATTTACCTTCTATTACCTTCATTTGTATCCTTCCTGCTCCTGATAATCCTATTCCTCTTTCCAGCTAACCTCTCTTCAACTTTCATGTGTGTGTGTGTGTGTGTGTGTGTGTGTGTGTGTGTCTGTGTGTGTGATATTCAGTGAGTTTCATTGGAGTTGTTTACAGGAGTGTGGGCACCCAATTACTGGTGGTTTTACACTGAAGAAAATGTCTGTTGTTCCTCTATCAACTGTTAAATGTTTATGATTCTCCAGAAAGGAGTTTGGCCTGAAGGGTCCTTACCCCTTTCATGACAAGGTATAGATAGGCCCAATCTTGTGCAGATGCTTCAAAGGAAGTCACAGCTGCTGTTACTTCCGGAGTGTAACAGCTATGTCATACGTGGACAACAGCAGTCTGCACCACTCTCTGCCCTTCCATTGCTCTTGAGGCTCCCCCAAACAGTACAGGCTATTGCCAATGTTGGTGGCTGCCCACTTGAACTAGATGGTAAAATCATATGGCTAAAGATGCCCCATGTCCTGGCCACAGTACATAGAGAAATTAAGGTAGAAATGGGCTAGAAGTTTGCTCCTGCTAGCTCTTATAGTGATATAAGGCCTTATGCAGGCTTCTTGGGGTAAAGACATCAACAGTCTTCACGTAGGTCATAAGTCCTATGTAGGACCTATGGACATTTTTTAATTTTGGTAAATGGATATAGACAATGTGTCTGTCAGATTGCTTTCTAAATAACCATGCTTATGCTCATAGATTAGTGTTGCTGTGGGCCTCATGCAGAGAAACTTCTTGTTTTGTAATGCTCAGTAGTGACTTCACAGATTCATAGCTATTAAATTACTGAGAATAAATGACTCTTGAATCCCCAGCCATAAATGAGACATTTTCATCACCTTCCTGGACCCCAAAGCTCAGGGAACACCTAGGAAGAAAGAATGGCAAATCTGTTGCCTTTGGAATGGGTGTTTTAATTCATTTTATCTTGGAAAAGATATGATCTATTTCTTTTGATCCTAGGGCATAGGTACTCACCTGAGTGTTCCTGTTGGGAGAGGAGGACTAGAAAAGGCTGCTATGGATGAGGAAAAAAACTGAAATTAATATTTCTGCAGATTATTTAGTTACCTATGTTCAAATGAAGACTGATTATCTCAACTCCAAATATTTTTCTATCAACCCCTTAAAAATGTTTGTTTATGTAGAATAATGTTTAAACATTCATGCTCAATTAGAGCAAGGACTGAAGAACATTATTACAAAACAAGCCAGTAGCAATTGAGAATATTCCTAACGAGTCTCTACAGGAAGAACATTGGTGAGAAGATGTGTATTTGGCAGTATCATATGTAAGTATTGGTACCTGCTCTTTCAAAGTGTGTTTGTTGAGAGAAGTGGCACTTGAGCATTGATAAAACTGTGAGACCAGAAGAAATAAGAGAGAAAAGTCTGCTTTTGAATAAAGGGCAATGCTTTTTTTTTATCTGTCATTTATTCATTTTGATCTGTTGAAAATTCATAGAAACTACTGACTCTTCAGAATTGAGCAGGGTACCATGCCCACTATCTGAGGTTGAAAGCTTAGGCAAAGCAGCTGGATTTGCTTTGAGACAATAGTGCAATAGGTTCTGTGCACCTGGGACTCTGTGACTGAAGAAATTGTGGATAGTAAAGACGCAAAATATAAACCTACTCTGAAGGTGCTTGAGAGATAGGTGGAACTAAGCTAGACAAGAGGGAGTTATGAGGGGCTGCTGTTTGGAACTACAAGCAAAACAATCCTGTGAGCAGAGCCCTAACATGTGATCTGATTGTGGAATGCTGAACTGCAGGGCGTATAGGAAGATTGGTGCCAGGAGAATGCTGCAGGAGATGAGGCAAGTTTTAAAGCTACCTTAGCAGGGCCATGTGTGAACTATGAAAACATCATGCTTCATTTTATAGGCAGTAGGGCATTATCAGTTACTTTTAGGCTGGAGAGCAATGAATTCAATCCTCTGGGTTAATTTTTACCTCATTTCTTCCTTTTGGTGACTTCTTATTACCTTCGGAGGATGTGTAGAATAACACTTTATAGATATATATAAATTTTTCTTACAGATATATATATATATGTATATAAAGTTATATATATAAATAATAGATATATAATATACCTTATTATAGAGATCTATGATAATTTCTCTATATATGTATTATAAAATTTATATTATTATATATAAAATTTTATATATATTACATATATATATAAGGGGGCTGGAGAGATGGCCTAGCGTTAAGAGCGCCGACCGCTCTTCAGAGGACCCGGGTCGATCCCCAGCACCCACATGGGTGCCGAGAACCGTCTGAAACTCCAATTCCAGGAGAACTCCAGTTCCAGGGGAATCCGACACCCTCTTCTGATCCTCCGCTGACATTGCACGCACGGGTGACAGACTTGCATGCAGACAATACATTCATACACATATGGAAATAAATAAAATTAAAAAAAAAAATATATATATATATAAAATATATATATATATCTGTATATAAAAATATAAATTCTTATATACATATATATATATATATATCTGTATATAAGAGGTTCCAATGATTAAGAGAACAAGTCAGTGTCTGAGTCCCTTGATTATCATAGGTCTAACAAAGAAAATGAAAGCAGAGCCAGGTGTGGTGGCTTCAACAACTTGAAAATATATTTTTTCAGTATTATTTACAATTGCAACATAGTAGAAACAATCCTGATTACTTGAGTTTAGTTGAATACATTGTCCATCCATTCAGTAGAATACTATGGAGCTGTTTTTAGAGTAACAAGATGGAAGAAAATTCCTATGAATTGACTGTTATTGAGTCCTTTTCAGGAAATGGAAAGGTCAAGTACAAAATGGCGTTTCCTTCATGATAGAAAAAGGGTATGTGAAACTGTCCATGTATCTTATTTGGAAAAAAGAATACAAGAATCATGAATTAACCAGAAATCATCAGTGAGGTAGATAACTATGAAAGTGGGTGAGGAAGAGATGCAAAGAAGAGGGAAATAACACTGAAGTCAGAGATGAGGTGGAAGCCTTGTTACAGGTATTTGAGTGAATAAGGATCTTATATTGTTAAGTATTATTAACCAGGCAGGAGAAGAGGTAAAAATCCCAGAAGTTCAGTTATTATATTGATTCCAAACTATTGAATGTTGCTTAGAATCCTCTGCATTGTCACATAATATTAATAAAAATGACCATTTGGCCAGGCGTGTAGCTTATTTGTTAGAATGCTCTCCAAGCATGCATGAAGCCCTGTGTTCAATCACCAATAGCTCATTAACCAGTTGTGGTGGTCCACACCTGTAATGCCAGACTTAGGAGGTAGAGTTTTGAAGATAAAAAGTTTGTCATTGGGAATCAGGAAGGAGAGTGAGCGAGAACGAGAGAGAGAATGAGAAGTGTGGTGAAGCTATAAAACTTTGAAGCCCACCCCTAGCAAAGCTCCACCTCCTGAAGTTTCCATAACCTTCCCAAATGGCACCACCAAGTGGGGTCCAAGTTTGAAAAACAAGAGCCTATGGGGGAAATTTCTCATTCAGATCACAACAGATGCCAAGCCTTCATGGGAAATACATAGTGGATCTGTGGGAACAATAGAATAACATGTGCCATTTGTTCCAATGTGTTGAGAAATTTTTCTAATAACCAAAGTAGAACAACTTCTACACATAAAGTTTAATTAATCAAAATGAAACTAACTTGAAACTCCACTCTACAGTCACACTTGCTGTATTGGACACCATTAGTGACCAGAGGTGGGTGGTGCTGGCCTGTGTGGGTTCAGAGAATCACAGTGAATGCCTCAAGTCTCCACAGCCCCAGTAGCTGAGGTTGGCATATTGACCTGCTGAACATGCCCAGCCCATCATGTCCTCAGCTCTGTCTTCTGCTGTAAAGTTCTGTCGCTTGGCAAGAGTATCATAATGAGAGTTCATGCAGTGGAGTGCCTGGAAAATTGTTGTTAAGTTGTGGGGTAGAACGCTCCCACTCAGGGCCTGCCGGAGCCAGCTTGTTTCTGGGCCTGGTGGAGGAGGCTAGCCTAGACTGCAGCAACCAAACACATTGCCCCAGTCAAGAGGCTAATGTAGTTCTTCGTTAGTCTTTGGCATCAGCACAGCAAGATATAACAGAAGTGCAGAAGGCAAGCTCTAAGCTCACATCATTTTGCTCAGAAGGCCTGTTGGGTTTCACCAGGGTCCCATGGTTGTCCCTAATTAACAGTCTGATTTGTTTGTCCCCTTCACGGTGCCTTTTCATTTTGTTTTCTACATTCTGGGTCCTTTCATGTTAAAAATACAAAGACTGCATTTCTCTTGGGACTCACACTGAACTCTGCTGAAGAGTGCTGACTTCTAAAACAAGGGGAGTCTAGACAAAATCCTTTGAGTGGAGTGGAACTGCCGTGGACTTGGGTCTTTCTTTCCCTTCAGCTTCGTTTTGACGTTTCATATTTTTCACTAATTTAAAAACCACAAATATACTGGTTTTATTTCTTAGTAGGGACTGGCCTCTGTTACACACACAGCTGCTAGGGTAGGAACTTTTCTTGCTACTGATTTGCATTTTTTGACAGCAGGCTTTTCTCTACCTAAGAGAAAAATAAGTGTTGAAAGCAAAACTCTTATTTCTTGACTTTGAGCATTCTTCAGGTGATGGCAAATTGTTTTGGCATAGGGGAAAGGAAAAGAGGAAAAGGAGAAAAATTGAATGACATACTAGCAATTTTAGTTAATTTGATAATAACTTAATCTATGCCAGACAAAGTAAAATGAATTACAGCCTTAAAGGAAATGACTTTTTAATGAAAATTGTTCAGGCATGCCAGTTACGAGTGTGTGTGTGTGTGTGTGTGTGTGTGTGTGGTATGTATGTTTTCCTGTTTCAGAGAGAAAAGCTGTGGAATACAAATAAAAAAACAAGAATTATTATTAAAAGGCTGCAGTAATTTTGTAAGCCAGTGTTGTGCTTTTCTCTTTAGTTTTACATATGAAACATTGGATGCAAATTATATGGGGTAAAATAATTGTTCTCTCCCTGAACTAGAGTCACAGTGTGACCTATTGCATTTGCTCTATTTACTGTGTCTGCAGCATAATTATGAAGACTTAGCTGCTCTCCCAAATAGTTACAGATGTGGGAGAAAAATAAATTACTTTTGCATGCTAGCCCTGGAAGTCCTGCTATTGTAATATAATGTAATCGGCCACGAACAAAAGGAAGTTATTCTATTCATTTATATTACTTTGAAAGCCACAGAAATGTATTCTCTTATTTGAGTCTGAAGAACCTTAATTATGCCATTGATGATTTTTTTTCCTGGTGATCATTTGGCTGTACTCTGAAGGTCAACTCAAGAGCTGGGAATAGTGGAAACTTTTCATTTGGTTAAGATAGAAACAAGTTATTATGCTTGCCAGCATACATTTGAGGACATAGAAAGAGGAGTTATGTTTGTCTTGTGTGGCTCCAAGTGGGACAGATGGGAAGGATGGATGGAAGAGACAAATTTAAGTGGAGTACAAAGAAGTGATCACTCAGTACTATCTCAATTTATGTAGTTTTCCTTGAGAGCTGCTGAGTTTCAAGTGGCCTTTCTTTTATCTATAGGTCCTTCTCTTTAAGCTCAGATGTTCTCTACAATGAGATAAAGGTGGTTAAGGAAAGAAAAATGACAGCATCCAAAATCCTTTCCCTTCTAACCCAGAGATCCATTGAGCTCAGCCTTTGGAGAAGGCATGGGTCTGTAAGCAACACAGGGTTATGAATGAGCCACTTGAATAAGACTCTAGGAAAGGTCTCCCTGCTCCTGTGTGCCTGCTTCCTTGTAACATACATATGTTGACATGTGTTTGTGTGAGCACATGGGTGCATGCATATGTACATGTGTACACACAGGATAATGATGCCTCTTCTCTCAGCACACAGAAATCTAAGTGAACACAACCTCTTGTGTAGATCTGCTAAATTTACCTGAAGAAACAATCCTTCAATATAAAGATAGTTAAGTGTTTTGTTTTTTACTTGGCCTGTGAAAGTATAAACAGAAATTGATTTCAGTCACAGAGGTATGACTAAACAATTCAATTAAGTGAAAAATGTGAAATTATGAACACTGGAATTTGTGACAAGTTTTATTGTATTCATTTTGTTTTTGTTTATAAGCTTGCTTAAATGTATTCTCACCTAAAGGTACTTGTTTGAAAATACTCACTGGATTCTTTCACAGTTTCTCAAGGTTACCAATTATATTTTCATATTTCAAACATAACTATGATTATGATTTCAGTCACTTCGTGTGTTCACATGTTCTCGCTTATTCATGAACATTTGAAGGCTGCTGGGGGCGACATGGGATATCTTCCTCTGTCACTCACCACCTTGGTTTTTGGGACAGGGTTTCTCATTGAACCTGGGCCTTGCTAGTTCAGCTTGACTGACTGGCCAGTGACATTGTGAGAGCTGCCTGTCTCTGTGTGTCGGTGTCCTGGTCAGTCCCCTGCCCTCTGAGCTGTGATCCTCCCCCAAGCTAGGATTACATACATACATGCCTCACCTTGTCCTGATTTTGTGTGTTTGTTGGATATCCAAACTGACATCCTTGTTCTTGCTCATAAGCACTTTACCTACTTAGCCATCTCCCCAGCCCTTTAGTCATGTTTTTAACTGACAGATATTATAAGCCTTAAATTAAATTTTTTTTCTATGGCTTCACTTGACTATTATAAAAAATATTCATTGAAAAAATTAAAGTGAGAAAGAGAAAAGCTATGCTTTCCAAAAGCAATTGTTTTGAATAATTTTTCTTAATTACCCACATTTTAAAATCCTTAGTGAAAGATAAGCAATTCTTGGTTAGTAACCAAACAACTTTAGTAACTGTTACCTTTTGAAAGACATTATTTGAGATTTTATTGGGTAATTGGAGAAAGCCTTTTCTCAGGAAGTCACCATGGTGAATCATCTCTTCAGCTTTCACACAGGATCCCCTGAAGTTGGCTTCACTTTGCAGGAGGCTAAATATTCTTGAAACTCTACATTTCCATTTGGGATTGTTTAACTGGAAGCTTGAGACACTAGTGATAGATAAGACTCATTCTGTTTTGTTGCTATTTTTGTTGTTGTATTTAGTTTGCCATTTGAGATTTCTATTTGAAAGACAATTTGGCAAATCTCATATTTCGTTAGTACACATGTATTCACAGTTGTGGGAATAAACATAATGGTGGATCCCATGTGTTAATTTAGAATCCAAGCATAGGAGATATTTGAGGTAAATGATGTGTTTTTCAGTGACTCATTACCATTGTAACTGATTACAAGGCAGTGAGATGAGGGGCTTCATCTGACTAGTACCCTCCATCCCAGATTGTGTGTGTGTGTGTGTGTGTGTGTGTGTGTATGTGTGTGTGTGTGTATTCTCCAGGGGCTGGGGGGGAGCGGCTTCATTAATCATAGCAGCAGGTAACCTTAGGATTCCATGTGCTAGTGGCAAGGCTGTCTGGCACTTAACTAAAGCTACATAGTAAATGGACAGTGAGAAGACTGTGGTAATTCTTTGATTGGAGAAGTGTGGGAAGTGAAAAGAAGGTGAAAAAAAAGTGAGTGTAAAATCATTTAAATTGCCTTAGATTTAAAGGATAGTGTTTGAAACAGAAAGGAAAGGCCTGCAATGCATCATCATTTGCCATGTACCTGGTTTAATTAACCTTGCATTTCCACCTCCATGGTCTTTTGGATAGATGAGGAAAAAATGCTGTGGGATAAAATTGACCTTGCCTTCCTTCACATGCATATGGAAATGCCATACAGGGACTTTACAATTAATATTGATTCAATGTCAGAAGGGCAGCATTGATTGCAATGGAAAAGACTGTGGGGCGGGGGGACTCCTAAGGTTTCATTTGGAATGTATGAAAGTGCGAGCTCTAATTATTGACTTATGTCGAGATACTCGGGGTATGTGCTGAGGCCTGTGATAATCCACTTTTCGTTTGTTATACAGGTAGCTTCTCGTACCACTTCAAAGATGCTTTCTGCATTTATTACTAAAAGGAAGAAAATATATGTGATGTGAGTGGCAGAGATCTCTTTTAAGCTGATCGTACCCATATAAGAGTGCACATGGATCCTTAGTTACAAGCTTAGGGAGAGGGCAGCCTTTTGTGTAACACATGGTTTTGGTGTACCATGGGTCTCTATCAAGGTAATTCTGTGAACAAGTAATTTAGCAAAGTCTTACATTAAATAGGCACCACCACATTCTTATTGATCAATATAATGTTCTTCTTACCTGGGGCAGATAATGTGACACAAGTCTAAGGACATTGTTGCAGGGACACTGTGGGCATGTGAACAGGTTTTATGACCACAGTGCTTAGTTAACAGCTGCCACAGGGAAGTTGAATTCGTAAATGTGTTCATCAGGGCCCTCTGTACACTTCTGCGCTCAATCGAATTACTTGTTTTTGAAATAAAAACATAGGCCATCGTGATGGTCTCCAGAGCTGGTCAGTGAATGACAATGTGTTTGGATCTCTTGAGCTATATGTGCATCCCCTGGTCTGGTAACTGGGAGTGGGAACCAGAGCTCAAACAGGATTCATGCATACAAAAATGGGAATTTTGGGAAGAAGTGGCTTCAATTTAAGAGAGCACATGGATGATATTTATACTACAGTTATCAATATAGCCATAATTTCTAAATTGATGACATTTCCATGCCATGGATGATTGGACATTTTACAGGAAGCACATCAATTGTAAAACCTCAGGAGAGGAAACCTGTTCTTTCATTGGTTAAAGGCAGGTAGTGATGGAAATCATACGTAGTACTGTTCTGTAGAACCTGCTTTGCAGGAAAACACTGGCTGAATGCTGATCTCTGCTTATTTAGACTCCAGCTCTTCCATAGTGGACAGTTCTGGGGCTGTCTAATGCCTGGGAAGTTCCTTCGTATATTTTTTTCAGTATTGATATGCAGCAATACTGCTAATGCACAGCCTACCATTCCAGCCTGTAGATTTAGTAGCTGATGAAGCATGTCTCATGTTAAGAACACTCCAGTTCCAGGGGAATCCAACACCCTCTTCTGACCTCCATGGCATTGCATGACACAGGTGCACAAACTTGCATGCAGACAGTACATTCATACACATACGGAAATAAATAAAATTAATAAAAAAATAAATAAAAAAAAGAAAAAGAACACTGCTACCAAGGTCTCATATCTGCAGAGTTGCAGCAACTGCACTGGTTTCTAACTCTGCACACTTGTGTTGGAGGGGCCACACTGAATTACAGAGGCACACAGCCCACTAGGAGTTGGCTGGTCATGACATCCTTTGCTCAGGATGAGGTGCAGAAACATCGTATTTCATCATTTCCTTGTAGCTCATGAAAGGTCTTCAGAGAGTAGGTCTTTTTCAATTAGGAAATAGGTGTCTAGAAGAATAACTTCTCTTAGACAATATGACTGTTGGTGAGTGTTCTTTGAAAAAAATGAAGAACACTAAAATATTTCAAAAGTTAAATTAAGAAAGTCATTTGGGCATTCATAAATTACCTTTTGCAGATGAAAACACCAAAACCAATCAAAAACCTCCAACATTCTCTGTACCACTTCTCTCACATTTTGGTGAATAAAATTTACTCTGATTTACCTTTTAATTTTGGTTATTTCCCAACTTGAAAAGACCTAAGGAACATATTTAAGATTCATGTTGTCTTGTTCTAGGACCCAGAGACTGACATTCATAGTTCTCTTGCAAGGCCCAAGACTCGGCGTGTTAAACAGTCATTCTAAGAAATCGCATTATAGAAAATCTAATGACAATTTTGAAAATCTTCAGTATAGTCTGCTGCTTTTGAATTTGGACTAATTTAAAAATTTATTCATTGTTTTCATGGGGAAATATGAATTATAATATTGTCTTTAAAATGAACCACTACTTGGATGTTTTAAACTATGCTATTCACGATTCTTATTTAGTTTTATTTTCTGTGCATAAGTATGAATGTTTTGCCTGCATGAATATAAGTGTGGCCATTTTGTGCAATGCCCATAGAGGCTAGAAGAATGGATGTTAAAATAGTTTTTAGCCTCCATGTAGGTGCTGGAAACCAAAACTGGGTCCTCTGCAAGAGCAGCCAGCGCGCTTAACTACTGAGCCATCTCTCTAGCCCTTACTCAAGATTCTTGATGTCTTGGCTTCTACTCTGATAACTTGAATTTTTAAAAAATATTTTAGTTATTGTTTTTTATTTTATGTGTATGCATGCATTGCCTGCATGTAGACAGGTTCACCCGTGTTGTGCAGTGCCTGCAGAGGTCAGAAGAAGGTGTCAGATCCCCTGGAACTGCAGTTATGGATGGTTGTTAGCCACCATGTGAGTGCTGGGAACTGACCCAGGGTCCTCTCCAAGAGGCACTCCAAGAGGCACTCTTAAGCATTGAGCCATCTCTCCAGCCCCTGATGACTTGATTTTTATGCATAACCATTTTATTCAAAAAGTCTTTAAAATTTACTTAAATAGCAATCCCATAGAAATTAATAGTTACCTTTCTTATTTAGCTTCCGATTTCAGTGCAGAAGCAATATCCTAATTACTTATGGATCCTTAAAAGATTTCTCAATAAACTGATAAATAAGTGAAAGAGAAGAACAGAGAATAAGCTGACCATATGTCAAATGGACTGTTTGGTGTCCAGGAGCTAATAAGTAAATGACAAAGTTATGTAAGTTAAAGAGCATCCCAAGGGCAGTCATGTCTTCTTCTGACCTTTCCTGTATGTGTTGGCACCCTTTTCTCTGTTCCTCTTCTTGTCTTTTCATATTAACTTTGGTTAGCAAACGAAGAAATGGTTCTCAGTGTGACATTTTCATACATATGTGTCAATATAATTTTTTTGATATCCATCCTATCCCTACATCCCTCTTATAATAGGACACGAGTCTTACAGAATTAGAGCCCCAATCTTATGGTCTTTATCCAGTCTTGATCATCACTTGAAGGCTCTGATACCTTGTATGAAATTCTTATATTAGGAGCTGGAGAGATGGCTCAGAGGTTAAGAGCACTGGCTGCTCTTACAAAGTACCAGGTTCAGTTCCCAGCACCCACATGGCTGCTTTTAATAACCATCTGAAATTCCCATTCCAGAGGACCTGATGCCATCTTCTAGTCTCTGTGGATATTGCATGGCAGGCAAAACACTCGTACACATAAAATAAAAATAAATATATCAAAAACGTATAAACATTAGTACTTTGTCCAACTAAAATCATACTAGAGTTTAGGAGCACAATATGCAAATTTTGGGGAGCTAGAATTCAGTGATAGTGATTGATAAATAAGTCATTGTAACATGGCTATTTTCCACATGAATTAATGGGACAACAGGGTTAAGGACAGTGGTTACTGTAAATGTGGCAAGTAATATGAGAAATAGATATTAAGAAAGCATAGTGAGGACCAATGATGCTCTAAAATCGTGTGAAGATGTTCTTGAAATAAGTCTTGAAGCTGAATATAGAATCATGGTAAATGGAGAGGTGTAGGAGACTTGAGGCATGATATGTAGAACAGGAGTCGTATGTTTAGGTATCTGCAAATGGAGGTGGTAGAAATAGGAATGAATATGGGGAAGGTGTGAGTCACATGGTAGAAAGAATCCAGTTCCGCGTCCTTTAACCACATGGATTTCGTCTGAGTAATGCATCATTAGATGGTATTGTCATTGTGTGAACCTTACAGAGTAACAGCTAAGATAGCTTTTATTTTTTTTTAAACTTTTATTTTTTTATTTATTTTTACGTGTATAAATGTACTGTCTGCATGTAGGTTTGTGCACCTGTGTCGTGCAATGCCACGGAGGTCAGAAGAGGGTGTTGGATTCCCCTGGAACTGGAGTTCCCCCGGAACTGGAGTTCCCCTGGAATTGGAGTTACAGACGGTTCTCAGCCGCCATGTGGGTGCTGGGGATCAAACCCGGGTCCTCTGCAAGAGCAGTCAGAGCTCTTAACCGCTAGGCCATCTCTCCAGACCCCTAAGGTAGCTTTTATAGGAGATGATCTTTCTGCAAAAGAGCCATGTGAATTTTGTATTATACATTGCTATAGATTGTACCTTGAAAGCCCCCTGAAGGCTTCATGCACAGCTTGATACCCTTAGGAGGTAGGAGCCTAGGTAGCTGGAGGCTGGCCCTTCAAGGGGATAGTGGAAATCCCGGCTCATTTCCCCCTTTCCTTTAACGGTTGCAATGATGTGAGCAGCTTTGTACTTATATGAACTCCTTGTGATGATGTGTTGGTTTGCTGCAGGCCGCACACCAGCAAAGCCAAAGAGCTGTGGATGGAATCGTCCAAAACTGGGACAAACAAAACATTTTTGAATTTAAGGATGACTATCTCAGATTTTTGTTGTAGTAATAGAAAGCTGACTAGCATATCTGGCATGTCATAGGAGACCGAAACTTACACACAGATGGTGGATAGTCCTGGGTTTCCTAAGACCATAAAAGGGCAAATGGATGCCACAAGCTTACATCCTCTAATGGTTAGGAGATGTTATAAGCCACTGTAAGACCCTGTCATATTTAACAGAAAAAAATGTAATTCATGGATTAACATAGCATCCAAACATCTGTGTCTATATCAAAGTAACCTACCATAGCAATTAATACTGTTTACCTATATATCTAATTGCTTGTGCTTCATTAGTAGGATCGAAAAGTTATTCCTGGACAAATTGTCAGCCCATGAAAGGAAACAACCAGAATTGACCAGAGTCCAAGACAACAATTCCAGAGAAAGTAGACTGTTTTGCTTCTCATCCACCTGTGCCACTTTTCTAAGCCTAGGGAACAATCTGCGGAAGAGGAAGTGTGGTAGAATGTAAGGGCTGTGATTGCGGTGAATGGTGAAACTACAGCAATATAGTCTAGACACTCATTTGATCAACTTGATTGAACATACAAGCCCCCCCTGCTGGATGGTGGGACCCTTGTGCTGTGTGGGTTTGGGCACAACTGCTTGCAAATTGGTTTTACATGAAGGATGCTTGTACTCATAAATTATCACTTATTGTTAAAAAAAACTGAGAGAAAGATGCAGGACAGTTATGGCAGAATGCATGATCTGGGATGGGGTGGGGTGGGGTGGGGGGAAGGGAAAGGGAAATATGCCTGAACTGAATTGGAAAATGATGTATGAAATACACAAAGCATCAATAAAAAAATGAAAATTAAAAAAAAACAGAAAACCTTTGAGTCTTCAACTGTAAATTAGGAATAGCAAAACCCCTTCTTTCTAAGAAGGTTGTGAGGACCAGTGAAATAGTGCTTATGAAATTCTTTCCATTGCACAAAAATAGTCAATGAGTTTAGTATAGGTACAAGTGACTTCAAATGTGTGAAGAATTCAGCCTCGCACTGGGTCTTTCTGAGCCTTACTGATAGAATGCTTTGCCTTGTCTTATTTGCAGTCCAGGCATGGACACCTGCACGGTCCATGTTGGCATGATATATTTGCATCTGTTTCCTAGAGTAATGAGAGAAAAAGAAAAGCACTCCCACTTTCCAAAAACAGTGAGTTCCTTCCTTTGTTTAATTCTGAGCTTTCAGCTAATGCCTTACTTCAATCAGGATGTTATCCTCGGAGGTAGTCATGTTCCCAAACTAACATTGTTTTCCAATTAATTAAAATCAGTTAAGAACAGTTTAATTGAATGCTGTCACAAGCACCATAAATCACTGTGATGGCTCATTGTCATCAACTAGCTCTGAGAAATCCCTCTTGTGGCAGGATCCTGGGCAGCTCAGAGTAACACCCAAATGCTCAGCCAGGGTAATGTAATCATCAGGTATGGAACTGTGCTTGTACCACCTGTAGTATGCTCTATCATTTAAAAATGTCAGAAATTACTACTGTAGTCAAGTCAAATATTTAAATATATGTCTAAGATATATTGTCTACCAAGATTTTAAAGAAAAGCATCATTTCTCCTTAGTGACCTTAAGGTTTAATGCCCCAGATATCCAAAAGCACCTTCCTGCATGCAGAGTAGCTTGGCTTCATCTGTGCAAGAAATATTTGGTGTGGAAATTGGATACAAGGATCTTTTGAAAGGAGCGGGGATGGGTTTGTCACAGTGGGTAATATTTCAAAATGAATTTTGACATATTCAATAGGCTTCATAACAACTGATTAGCATCTTAGAATACTTATATACTCTAGTGACACCAGCTGTCTTATGAGGGATGTCAGATCCTAGCACAGATTCACCAAAATCAAAGAAAGTGTTGAATTTGTGTTGAATTTTGCCCTCTGTTTTACACTTAATTTTTTCAACACACAGTAGCAATGCACAATAAACTCTGCAGGCATAGGACAGCACTCCATCATATAAACTTGCAATAAATTGTCACTGTTGATTTGTTTACTTGTTGCTCTGTAATCTGTGTTGTCAAGTTAATCTCTTCTAGGCTGTCCTCCTCAATCGGTAGGGCCCCAGCTCTCTTAGTATGCATTCTCTTAGATAGTTCTACATAATGGAGCAGTTTGTTAGAACGCAGTCAGTTCAGATGCATTTCTACTTAAAGAGAACCAGTAAAATTGTCACCATAGGAATAGGGCTTAGCCCACACTATTTCTTTTAGAGTTTACCTGTAAGATATCAGTATGGACTGTGCATTTTTTTTTTTTTTTTGGTGTTTTCGAGACAGGGTCTCTCCCTGTAGTCCCAGCTGTCCTGGAACTCACTCTGTAGACCAGGCTGGCCTCAAACTCACAAAGATCCACCTGCCTCTGCCTCCCGAGTGCTAGGATTAAAGGCGTGCACCACCAAGCCCGGCCTGGACTGTGCATTTTTAAAAATATTATTTTTAAATTTTTAAATTCTATGCATGTTTGTATGTGAGTATGGGTGTGTGCACATATGAGAGCAAGTGCCTTCAGAAGCCAGAAGTGTCGGACTCCCAAGAGTTAGTTTCAGGCAGTTGTGATCCCCCTGATACAGCTGCTAGGAATTGAACTCCGGTCCTGTGGAAGAGCAAAAACAAGTGCTTTTTTATGCTGAGCCATCTCTCTAGCCCATGGAGTATACATTCTTATGGAAAAGAAGTAAAAGCTTATATAAATGGCAAAAATGATGCACCACTTCAAATATTTAGAAGGACATAGATCACATAAATCTTTCTTTCTCCATTTAGTATAATAATGTTCTTTAATATAGTACTTTATTCTAGTGATCCTGTATTTGGCTGCAGAGCTGCCACAAAGAAATTATTTGAATGTATTCTACAGTCTGCTCATCAAATTTTCTCTTCCATGAAATGAAACAGAACCATGTCCCAAATGATAGAAAATTACTGTAATTATCGTATCCCACATGGAAGTTTGTGATTATCTGCTGAAAGAAAAAGCAACAACTTCTCAACTATCAATAGGCAACTCTTGATGGCCTTCCTCAGACATCTCCTCTAACCGGAATAATGACAGGAGATTGATTGCACTGGCTATAAGGGACTGTTTGGCTTGCCTCCTGGGTGGTTAGGAATATAAATATAGGTTAGGGCTACCTAGGCCCAGTCCTGGTTCTGTCACCTAAAAGCTATGGGACTTTTTTCTTTTATACTCCATTTTCTTCATCTGTTACAGGGAGATAATACTACAGTCCTCATAGGATTATTCTGAAGCTGGAATACATTTAGCTAATATACTTAGAGCAGTGTTTGACACAAAGGAAGAACTCAGGAAAATTAGCGATTATTGTCATTTTAAACTTTGGTTAATGTGAATGGATATTCTGAAATGATGTGTGGTTAGATTTTTTTTTGATGCTTCACCGATCACAAGAAAGATGTCAGGAGACTGGAAATGCTGTGCTAATTTTCTAAATTGATGGAACGTTTGGATTCTGAAAATAATAGATTATTATAGTTTCTCTTTTAAAATTTCCGGTCAAAATTGCTAAACAGATGGCTTTTAAGCACTGAAAAAAACCAGGGTGGTCAGTAGTCATCATAATGTGTTAATTAAAAGCCAGTCATTTCTAAGTAGCCTACTGTCATTTTTGGAAGGAGTTACTAAATTACTTGAGTAGGAGATGCCTTTTCTGAGCACATTAATACTTCAATGACACATTTTGATTAGAATGGTGAAACATGGGGCTGTTTCACAACTATAGTCATGACTATTGCAGTGAGGTGCTAAAGTAACAAACAGACACACACTTATGTTGCCAGTTCTGTTCAATATTTGCACAATATGAGGGCAGGAAAACCATACCTATGAGTGATTTGCATTTTAGAAGGGTTAGTTGATGTTAATCACACATGGTGTTTAACGGAAAGACAAAAAAAGTCCAATAAACTCATAGCAAACAAAATATATCAACCTCAAACCAGCAATTAATAGGAGCAATATTTGAAATGAATGAAGATGATAGGACAATATGTAAAGTTCTAATAGTTTAATTATTTATTTGATATTTTCGAGACAGGGTCTCCCTGTAGCCCCAGCTGGCCTGGAACTCACAAAGATCCACCTACCTCTGCCTCCCAGGTGCTAGGATTAAAGGCGTGCACCACCATGCCCGGCCTAATAGTTTATTTTTAAAAAATATGAAATAGCCAAATGGTCTCGGCTTAACAGAGGTATAGTTAAAAAAAAAAAAAAAACTTTGAATCTTGGAACATAAGTAATTTAGTGTCATTTGATCAATGCTCATGGGTTGGAGAGGATTGACCCAACACACTGATGTCAGAGGGGCATGCCACAGCCTCTAAAGAAGTATGGGTGAGTAGCCTGTGGAGAAGAATGGGGCAGCACAGAAATTCATCAGCAAGGCAAAGGGACTTCTTAAGGCTTCACAGTAGAGCCACTGAAAACCACTTAATGGTGTTTGGAAACTACCTTAGAAGAGGATATAGTTTAGTTAAGAGGCTAAGGATAGCTAGTGGCATTCCATCTTGATCAACTTAAAGTATTTTTAAAAAGAATATATATATATATATATATATATATATAATTTTAAAAGAAAATAGAGAAATGACATACTGCAGAGAAGAGGAACTGAGACTTGGGTCTGGTCCTAAAATTTTAATTGGTGCTGCCATGCACTGGCCAGGGAATAGTGTGCACTTCAGTAGTGTGGGTTTTGTACAAACCTCAGTAAGCCTGGGTTGAAAAGCACATTAAGACCAACATAACAAATCTAAAAAGAGAATGGATTCCAGTCAGGGGGACACTGAGCAACTGTACCCCACAGACTGCAAGATNATATATATGTTCTTTTCAAGACAGGGTCTCCCTGTAGCCCCAGCTGTCCTGGAACTCGCTCTGTAGACCATGCTGGCCTTGAACTCACAAAGATCTGCCTGCCTCTGCCTCCCAAGTGCTAGGATTAAAGGCGTGCACCACTTTATTTTGTATGTAGGGGCATAGGGTGTACATGTGCTGAGGTATCAACATGGAGATCAAAGGAAAATTTGTGGGAGTTTTTTTTTTTTTTCTTATTTCATATGGATCCTGAGGATGAAACACAGATCAGGCTTGGAGGCTGTCATTTTTCTGTCTTGCATCTTAGTAAACCTTAGAAAGGCCTTAAGAGGTGAGTGCATGATGGAGACTGGGACTATAAGCCACCAGTTGTCCAAGAGAGAACAGAATAAGAGGTAGAAGTGACAGCATTCTGGTCATTGATATGCCTGGTATTTTTGAAAATTATGTCTGTATATTAAGCCATGTGTTTGTATTTTATCAGTTAGATTTTCAGGAATAGCAAATCATTCCATTAATGTTTGGTTTAAAACTTCTACTCATGAGCCTAGGAATGACAAGAGCAATTTAGTTATCTTGGCTGGATTCATTCTTTTGGCCATTGCTCCTGTCTAGATGAACTTAGAACCCCCCCCCTTCCAGCAGTTATACTGATTTCATCTGGGGTAGTAGAGATCACTGGCCAAAGTGATTCAGGTCACTCAGTGGGTAACCATAGATTGTTCAGTCATGGTCTTGAAAGTCAGGGAGAAGAAAGTCCAGGCTTAACTATGTTCCTAATCTCTTTGGACACACTAAGTCTATGGAAGTCTATGGAAAATGACTTCCATCTTGAGGAGAGTGAAAGTGTACATGGTCAATTTTATTTTCTGTTATAACTTTAAAATTCCCAGTGAGGTCTTCGGCAGCAGGGTCTTATTGCCTCTCCTCCTGTAGGTATCCCAACCTAGAGGCAAGGAGCCCTTACCTTGAGACCACACATGCAAGTGTACAGATGGCCTCTGGAATGCCAGAGAGTGTTACCAAAGGCCACTAAACCAATAAAGCAAATATGGGTCTCCCTGAGTCCACCATCAGCACCAGCTACACCTCACCTGCCTGGAAATACTGTGCAGCAGAGGCAGCCATGTGCCTGTATATCCCAAATCTAATTGGCTATTGGCTCTCCCCTTGGAGAAATAACCCATGGCTGATGCCACAAGCTTACATCCTCTACAGGTTAGGAGATGTTATAAGCCACAGTAAGACCCAGTCATATTTAACAGGGGGGAAAATTGTAATTCATGGATTAACATATCCAAACATGTGTCTATGCTAAAGTAACCTACCATAACTATTAGTGCTGCTTAAATACCTATATATCTAATTGCTTGTTCTTCATTAGTAGGATCGAAAGGTTATTCCTGGACAAACTGTCAGCCCATGAAAGGAAACAGCCAGAATTGACCAGAGTCCAAGTCAACAGCTCCAGAGAGAGTGGACTGTTTTACCTCTCATCTACCTGTGCCCCTTTTCTAAGCCTAGGGAACAACCTGCGGAAGAGGGGGCGTGGTAGAATGTAAGGGCTGCGATTGGGGTGAATGGTGAAACTACAGCAATGTAGTCTGGACACTCATTCGATCAACTTGATTGAACAAACAACCTGTCACCCCCCACTGGATGGTGGGGCTGTAGGTGTTTGGGCACAACAGCCTGCAGATAGGTTTTGCATGAAGGATGCTTGTACTCATGGATTATCACTTATAGCTAAAAATGAAAAAAAAAATTGAGAGAAAGATGCAGGACAGTTATGGCAGAATGCATGATCTGGGATGGGGTGGGTGTGGGGGGGGAGGGAAAGGGAAATAAGCCTGAACTGAATTGGAAAAAATGTATGAAATGCACAAAGCATCAATAAAAAAAAACTAATTTAAAAATTAAAAAAAAAAATTCCCAGTGAGGCAGGCACTATTATTGTCAAACCTCATTACCTTTCTCAAGGCACAGAAAGTTATGTTAACTTGTTCTCCACCACATAGCTAATAGCCAGTCTGGGATTTTGAAGCCTAGCACTCTGGTTCAGAAGTCTGATTTTTACTTTCTGGGTTCTGTTGACTTCTTAGGGGAGATGAGAAATAGGTCTGGACCAGTATGGGCATTGTATATTGTGATAAGCAGTTGGCTGTCTCTTCTGTTGTTTCCTTTACCATGCTGAAACTTTTTAATTTAATGCAAACTCATAGACAGTTTTTAGCATTTTTTTTCCTGTGCTGTTAGAGTCTATTCAGGAATTCTTTGCTTGTGACAACATCTTGAAACGTTCCCCCTATGTTTTCCTCTTGTATTTTCAACAATTTTGTCTTATGTTAAAGCTGTAGATACACTTTGAGTTTACTTTTGCACATGAGTGATAGTATTTTTATCTTTTATTTTTCCACATATGGATATTTACTTTTTCCTCCCACAGAAGTAGGGAGGGAGGAAGAGAGAGAGAGAGAGAGAGAGAGAGAGAGAGAGAGAGAGAAAGGAGAGAGAGAGAGATAATGAATGAATATATTTTCCTGAGGCCCCAGAAACTCACTGAAGCACAGTGATCAGAAGATTGGCATTATCAGCTTGACAGCCTAGAAAAATCTGTTGTGCTCCATGATGGAAATGGATTCTAGTAGATGAAGCCTGGAAATAAGCTGACCAGCTACTCAGTATATGAGCTGAGTGCAAAATACTGAAGCAAGCCTGATGGAAAGCAGTGATGGTGGAATTAATGGTGTTATTTGAATAAGGAAATAGCATGATAACATTTCATATAAATGGGACAATATTGATGGGGTTTTAGCAACTTAGGACAATTAGAAATATGCACATGTACCAAGTTTAAGGCAACACAATCTCTATCATTTTCAACAAAGAATCAGTAATGTATGTGTATATGATATAATAAATGGTGGGAGGTAAGAATGGATATGAAAGAGTCTTATATTAGCTGTACTGCCTGTTCTGTTTCTGGAAGTGAAATGCAATGCATATATACAACTTTTTCATTAAAAACAAAAATCCTTTGTGATTCTCCTTCAGCCAACTAACTTACAGGGGTGAAAAAAAATATATATATATTTTAGAATTCTGACTTATCAGCTACTTAGAAAAATGAAGAACATTATCCTAAGTATTTAAAGTAGACGGGGATTTTGTGAATTAGTGATTCTGAAGTTCCCAATTTCTGGGAAGGCTGGTGTAAGCTGGAATGAAAATGATTAGGCTAAGTTTTTAGCCTGCCTGCTTTCCCTGTGGTAAGAGAGGTCACGGCTAACTCGGGCACCAATGGCGTCAGTTTGCTCATTGCTTATATCACTTTGGATTTTCAGGAAATGTACTGTCAGATGGGTTGGCAATGTTAGGGCCACCAGAGGACGTTCATTTAATCACTGAGAGCAACCGTGACAGCCAAGAGCCAATATTTGAAAGAAATGAAGTCATTTCAGCACAAAATAAATGTTCTGACTCTTAGAGGATAAGCTCACATTGCAACTTAAAGTGAGAGAATACTGGAGCCTCTTCTGAGGCTCAGACAGCATATATTTCAACTTCTCCATTTTATGGATAAAGACATTGAGGCTCACTACAATTACATGACTTTTCCCCCAAGGTTATGTGGCTAATTAATAGCAGTTATGGAAATAATCTAACTTTCTAGTTCCTGTTCAGTGCATCTTCCATCATCATCTGCTATTTCAATGGTCTATAGTAGTTGTGATTAATTTACCCCTACATAGTATGCGCCAGCAGAAGATTAGTATACCTGTTATGGCTAAAATAAAAAAAAACGTCTATGTGCTGATACATATCACTTTTTCTCAAAAAGTTAAATGGATTTTATAAATGTTTGAAAGAAGGTCATTTGAGTCATTTTGATCACTAGCTAATAATTAGATGATCTCCCTGACTACAAAGACTATTAAGACATTAACAGTAAATTTGTTGTGGTAGAAGGTATAATTTTTAGCTTACTTATCTAAAATTAAATTATATCAGTTTATCATGATATTTTCAACTAAGGTTGCTGAGTCACATTAACTAAACTTGAAAGAGACCAGCAGAAAGCAGAAAGCCTATCTGTTTATAATGGAGAGTGTCACCATTAGTCAAAGTAGGTCGATTCCTATTGACCTATTGTGTATACTCTCTCCTGATTCTGCAGACATGAGAAGCCATGTTTCTGGGTGAATTCAGAGTTCAGTGGTGACTAGGTACATTAATTAATGTTCCCTGAGACAGGCATATGGAATATATGTAGATATATGAGAGGGCGTTCATTAATAGGATTGACTCATGTGATTACTGATGCTAAGTCCTGGAGCAAATTTTCTACAGGACCCAAGTTGCCCATAAATGTTATGGCTCTGTCCAAGTCCTAAAGCTAAAGACCATAGAAACCAGTGGTGTAGACCTCAGCAGATGTGAGCAGCCTACAGCTATGGGGTCTACTGTTCTAAGTCCACAGGCTGAGAGCTCGATGTCCATCCATGTACAGGGACATCCTAGCTACAGGAGAGATGTGGCGCTGGTACTGAATCTCTGCCTGTTTTTCTTCCTATTGGCCAGTAGCTGATGGAGTGGTACCCAGAATGAGTCTTCTCCATGTAGACCTAAGACTTATGAACAACCTCCTCAAGAAATTCCCTTACAAATTAGAAATGATACTTTCCCAGTTTTCTCATTAACAGCTGTGTGATCTGGGGGAGTTATCTTTGTCTTTTATTCCATCCATAACATGTTATTTTTTTTAATATTTACTTTTAATTATATGTAGATGTGTATGTTTGTGCTTGGGTATGTGCTTGTGAGTGCAGGTGCCTATAGGAATCCTTCTGAACCTGGAGTTATAGGAGATAGTAAAGTGTCTGGTGTGAGTGCTAGAAATTTAACATGGATCCCCAGCAACAGAGTATGTGTTCTTTTGAACCATCTCTCCATCCCCAATCCATTAACATTTTAATGTTACCTGGTATTTAAGGTTGTTTTAGTATTAGAAACAGTTCTACCAGTGAATGGCTGTCAAAACAACTGCCGTGTATTTGGTGTTAAGTCTTATCTTCGGAGAACTTTAAGTTGATGATTTTAAAAGATAGTGAAGGGACTGGAGAGATGGCTCAGTGGTTAAGAGCACTGGTTGTTCTTATTGAAGACCTGGGTTCAAATTCCAGCACCTCACGTGGCAGCTAACAACTGTCTAAAACTGCATTTCTAGGGGATCTAATACCTTCTGTCCTCAGATATTCCATGGCATGGGTGTACTTAAACATATGCAGACATAACACTCATACACATGAAATAAAAATAAAGAAAAGAAAAATGTTTAAAAAAATAGTTTTTAAAAAGATAGAGAAAATTCTCACTGGATAAGATGATTAATCTAAGCAGTCTGACCACTTATTAGGCTCATGCTCAGTAAGAACAGGAATGTTGGCCCTAGACCCTAGATAATGCAGTTACAAAGGTGTGTCTTAGAATTAGTTGTAACCTATCTACTCAGATTATAATATACAAAAAATAATATCTTTAGAATTTTGTAGAATAGAAAATCTGCTTGACTGAGCAGATGCTTAGACAAAGACCCCACTAGTGTTTCCCCAAGAAACATTCTTTGCTCTTCCCTAGGTCTTTAGGAAAAGAAAGGATTCTATGATCATCCATCTAGTACTTCATAGCCCTATGCTGTATGTGTGAGGTACATTAAGCTGACAAGGCATCTTTGAGCTCAGTTGCACAAGCAGAACAAAGTCTGGAGTTGTTTTTTTTTTTTTTTTCCCCTCTGTATGAACTATGCAACTGAGTTTTAACTTCATATTAAAATACTTATCTTTAGGCCAGCTTATTGAGCATGTCTTCCTCTGCCCACTTCTGTCTTTCACACTGCTGGCTTGCTACAGTTTTATACCGTTCTAAAATGGTTCCTTTGTTTTTCTAATAGACTGTATTTTGATGTTGTCATTGCTTAAGCTGCATCCAGGAAGCTTAAAGGATGCAAGTGACCTGAATGCCTGATCTATGTGCACTTGAGTGTAGGTCAGGATAATCTGTATTCCTAATGAGATGATCTGTATTATGATACCAGTTATCACCTCCTTCGATGGGTATTTTAGGCAAGGCATCTACAGCCACCTCAGTTCCATGTGCTCCTGTCTTCCTCTTCTAAGATGGTGGTCATGTAGAATCACTGGAGTGAGAGCCTTAGCACTTCATTTTTTATAGCAGAAACCATAAAGATACAGAATGTATTTTGAGCTGGGTTTGGTAGCATACACCTTTAGTCCCAGCATTCAAAAGCAAAAGTGGCTTCAGGGACAGGTGGTGAATTTGAGGCTAGCCTGGTCTACATAGTTTTCAAGGCAGTCAGGACTACAGTAAAAGCCTGTTTCATTTTTTTTTTAACCATTACCTTCTGATGTGGTTAAGACTTCTTTAAACGACAGTGCATTATTGGATGTCATAGTTACTTTTTCAAAGAATCTAGTATAATACAACTTCTATTACCCACAGGTAGCACTGTCAAAAAACAGACTATACTTTGATAACATTATTTGCTCAAAAATTTTTCAGTGCTCTCATTGATCTACAGAGACTTAGAATACAGGTATGTACATTTTAACAACAATTCAATAGTGTACGTATATTTTAGTAAATAGAGCACAACAGTTATTTTAAATTAAGTTTTAAACTTTTGGCAGTTTTATACCTATGTACCATGTGTCCGATCATATCCCATCCCCTCTCTTATCTCCATCTCACTCTCCTGTTCCCGTTATTCTGAACTAGTCCTTAGTCCTCCCCTTCTTGCATTTGTGACCATACAGGCAGCTCCAGCTACTCAGTACTCAAGACTGCAGTGCTTGTAATATCAGAAGACAGTGTTTCATAGCACTCCTCTCTATCTCTGGCTTTTATATTGTTTCCAACCTCACATCTGCGATGCAGCTGTCCCAGTTAGGGATGAACACACAAAGGTCACTGAGTCTTAGCTTTGTTCCTGGTTGTATTGCTGCATTAACCAAGGCACACCACACAAACCAAGTGCAGCACTAGTCTATGTGTGTAAACAAAGGTTCAGAAGGCAGTTTGACTATATGTCCATTTTTAATCTAACCAAGAACTATGTGGTCTTTTTATTCTTTGAGGAAATGTCAATAGTACTTGGGAGCAAAAGGACCTGGGGATTACAGATCCCTCACATCAATCCCTACTTTAAGTAATGTCCTAGTTACTTTCTTTTCTTTTATTTCTTTTCTTTTCTTTTCTTTTTTTTTGAGACAGGATCTCCCTTTTAGTTCCAGCTGGCCTGGAGCTCACTATGTAGACCATACTGGCCTTGAACTCAAAGAGATCCACCTGCCTCTGCTTCCCGAGTGCTGGGATTATTAAAGCTAGTTACTTTGTATTGATATGATATAATGCTCTGACAGAAGCCAATTTAGGGAGGAAAAGATTCACTTAGTTTACCTGTCCTAATCACAGTGGCTTGCTATAGTTTTATAGCCTTCTAAAATGGTTCCATTCCATCCCTGAGGGAAGCCAGGCAGGAACTGAAGCACAGATGCTGGAGGAATGATACTTCTTGGCTTGTTCCTCTGGCCGATGCTCAGCCCCCTATTTTTCTTTAATACTGTTCTAGTTTGTCTTCCATTGCTGTGACAAAACAGTCTGACCAGCACCAACTTGGGGAGGAAAGGGTTTATTCAGCTTACATCTCCTGGGTTAGTGTTCATCACTTAGGGAGCCCAAGGCAGGAACTCAGGGCAGGAACCTGAAGGCAGGAGCTAAAGCACAGGTCATGGAGGAATGCTGTTTACTGGCTTGCTCCCCTGGCCCATGCCCAGCCTGCCCTCTTATACAGTACACACCAACCTGCCCAGGTTGGCACCACTCATAGTGGGCTGGGTGCTCCCACATTGCTCGACAATCAAGACAATACTCCACAGATGTGGCCACAGGCCAATCCAATGGAGCCAATTCCCCAATTGAGGCTCCCTCAACCCAGGTTTGTCAAGTTGACACTAAAGCTATCCAGCACAATTGACCCCTTGTCAACTTGACACACAAAAAACACATCACTAATAAACCACCAACTTTCCAGTTCTTATCCCCAAAGTATGATGTTAACATTAATCACAACCTAAGACAGTACAGCCTTAAAAGCCCCACAGTCCTTAAAATGTCCAAATACTTAAAAGTTCACAGTCTGTTAAAAGTCTCTTAACTGTGGGCTGATGTAAAATCCAAAACAAGTACTGTCTTATTTCAAAGGGAAGAATCAAGCACACTCAAACAAAACTTAAGTCCAGCAAGTAGCTCAAGGCTGGACACCTGGGATTCACTCACGATCTTCTGGGCTCTAAAGGGTTTCGGCAGCTCCCCCTCTCTGACTCTGCCTTCCGTGGCACACACAGCTCATCTCTCAGGCCCAGGCTTTCTCCATTCCACACCTGCTGCTGCTCTTGGTGGTCGTCCAATGGTCCTTGAATCTCCCAAAAGCTGGGGTCACCACTGAAACTGAGGCAGCACCTTCACCAGTGGTCTCTTCTGACCTCTCCTGGTGCAAAGCTTCAGCTTCTCTCCATGACCCCTGCAATCCTGGGGTCTTCACTGCAATTGAGGTGTACTTCTACCAATGATTTTCCTGACCTCTCACAGTGCCAAGCCTTGGCTGCTCTCTGTGACCCCCTCAAATTTCAACACCAGAACCATAGAGGAGACTCTTACACCTTACCAAGCCCTGCTTCTGGCTTGACATGGAGGCTCAGGCCCCTTTTGGAACATAGCTTCTGTGTGCTGACCCTGAAGAAATTCTTCCTAGAAGATTTCACCACGGTGATGCTGGTCTCTTGTTACTGACAGCTGATTTTTCAGCCCCAGCCAACCAGCATCAATTGTCCCAGTAAAGCAAAGGGTTAACTTCAGGTTCTGGTCTCTTGTTACTTACAGCTGATTCTTCAGTCCCAGCTGACCAGAGTCCATAGATTAAACAGTCCTGATGATCTCTGCTTCCCTTTGGAACTAGAAACTTCACAAGCCAGGCCTCCATCTTCTACAACTCTTTCAGCAAAACTGTTCCAAGTTCCACAACAATGATCTTTAGTCATTCAATGATTTTTCTAGCCCAAAGTTCCATACACTTCCACAATCCTTCCCCAAAACACCAAGGTCAGGTTTATCACAGCAGTACCCTGCTCTCGGTACCAATTTCTCTTCTAATTTGTCTTTCATTGCTGTGACAAAACACTCTGACCAGCACCAACTTGGGGAGGAAAGGGTTTATTCAGCTTACATCTCCTTCAGTGTTCTTCACTTAGGGATACCAAAGCAGGATCTCAGGGCAGGAACCTGGAGGCAGGAGCTGAAGCACAGGCCATGGAGGAATGCTGTTTACTGGCTTGCTCCCCTGGCCCATGCCCAGCCTGTCCTCTTATACAGTACACACCAACCTGCCCAGGGTGGCACCACTCATAGTGGGCTGGGCCCGCCCACATTGCTCGACAATCAAGACAATACTCCACAGATGTGGCCACAGGCCAATCCAATGGAGCCAAATCCCCAGTTGAGGCTCCCTCAACCCAGGTGTGTCAAGTTGACACTAAAGCTATCCAGCACAAATACTTATTGTTTTACTTTAATACTTTACTTACTGTTTTTACTTTTGCTTCTATGTATGCAAGCGCATCATGTGCGTAATGTCCTGCAGTGTCCAGAAGAGAGCATCAGATAGCCTGTGACTGAAAATAGACAGTTGTTAGCAGTCATGTGGGTGCTGGGATTCTAACCTGGTTCCTCTGGAAGAACAGCAAGTGCTCTTAACCATTGAGCCATCTCTCGGCTTGGTTTTAATACAACCCAGGACCAGCTGCACCAGAGTAATACCATCCATGGTAGACTGGGCTCATCCGCATCATTCGAAAGTTAAGAAAATATGTCACAGACATGGCCACAGGCCAGTCTGATAGAAACTCTCCAATTGAGTTTCTCTTTGCCCAGGTTTGTCAAGTTGACCACTGAAGCTATCTAGCACAGTGCCATGAGCATGGACTAGCCTGGGCTAAGTCCAAAGGAATCCAGGATACAAATATTATAATACAATCTAATTTTATTAATTCCCACACAGGTTGATTCTATAACTCTAATTCCGTCCTGTCCTAGCCCATCTCCCCAAGGCTGCTCACCTACATGGCACTCTCTTAGCCTCTTAGACCCCAAGGGGGTCCACACTAAGGAGTTCCAAGAAGCTGGTTGATTGGCTTAAGTGGATCTCTGTGGACCAGGTGTTGTGGCAGCTCAGGCAGGCTGGTCTGGGTAGCAGCAGTGGCCAGTAAGGTCAGCATGCACTTCAGTCAAACTGGCATCATGGGGGCAGCACGTGTGGTTGTTCTCAGCTGAGGTTTGCAGTGGCATTTCACAGCGGGTCCCCTGAGGGGGAGGAAGAGCAAAGTCACTCTACACTTCCCAGTTTATAGGCCGCAGCTGGGCATGTGGCATTTTAGGTGCTAGTCTCAGGCTTGTGCTTAGGGTCCCCCTGCATAGCAGGTGGTTATCTTTTCTGTCTGGGGTCATGTGTCGGCCAAGGTGGGGGTCCCAGGACTGGTTATGAGGTCCTTGTGTCCATGCCGCCTCTGGCCACCTAATCAATTGAGTATGGTCAGTCTTTTGGGCTCTGTTGAGCCCCTCTGTAGCCTCTCTAATGCTGAGTGCTTATCTCTGAAGCAGCCCTAAACTGGAGCAGGCTTCTTGCTGAGCTAAGTTTAACATTTGCTAATTTCTTTAAGGTTACATTTCATATATTAACTACTGTTAGTTTAATCTTACTTCTAATCCACACAATTTCTACATGCTAACTATGCTCCTAACACACAACTTTCCTGATAGCAGGCCTTACATAGAATTTTATTGAACACAGAATACTTGGTAGCAAACATTTGAGCTTTTTGCTAGCTAACTTAGGATCTGGTTCTACCTTCATGATCCCAGCAAGGACTGAACCTGGAGGATTAACTGTAGCAGAGTCAATGTGTGAAAACAAGTTCAGTGGTCAGAGACCTTGAAGTTGGAGGGGGTGGATCCAAGGGTTCCACATTGCAAGCACTGCATATGAGGTAGGAAGAGGCCAGTGTTTTACCTTGTGTATCTTCATTAGCTTTCATTTTGCTCTCCAGTATGTCTATTAACAAACATTGTGATGCAAATTATAAGAAAATATTGAATGTAGTCAGGAAACTCCTCCTATCCACAGTATCTATGTCACAGATTTGTTATGTGGAAGGCAATATAAAATTCTTTATGAAGTGCTTAACCCAGTGTCTTGAATGTAATAGATGTTACCTACATAACGAAGAATCAGTCATAGGAAAAATATTTTTGACTAGTATGAAAAATGTATATTATATCATAATAGCAGATCTCCTGGTAACAATCTTATTATGGAGTAATGAGGCAGACTTTAAAATTTCAAATAGGACAAGTTAAACTAATGAGTGACAGAACTGTATAGGTTATAGAAGGACTGCACAAAGGACTAACCCCAAATCAGCCAATAGGGTCACTACATACGGAAGATGGCACATGTCCTACTTCTTGGTTTAACACAAACGTTTTAATTTTTTTTAAGTTATATTTATTTTTGGCAGATGAGTGTTATTCTAGTTTGCCTTCAATTGCTGTGACAAAACACTCAGACCCTACTTGGGGAAGAAAGGGTGTATTTAGATTACGCCTCCCAGGTCACAGTTCATCACTGAGGGAGCCCAAAGTTGGGACCCAGGGCAGGAATCTCAAGACAGGAGCTGAAGCACAGGCCATAAAGGAATATTGCTTACTGTCTAGTTCCCCATGGCCCTGCTCATCTTGCTTTCTTTTACAATACAGAACAATCTGCCCAGGGGTGGCACCACCCACAGTAAAAGGTTTTAATTTTTAACTGCCAACAAGGGCCTTTCAACTAATCTGATTGAAGTCACATATCTCATCCTGAGGCTGTGACCTATCAGCCTTCTCTTCTTTTTTTTAAAGTTGAATAATCCAAAATTAGGGGAGGAGACAGCATTAAAACACTTAAAAGGCCTAAGCTCTCCTCAGTTGGGGGATTCTTGTTTTCCTGATCCCCCCTCCCACTTGTGGAGATCTTTGTCTTTCTGTATGAATGTGCGTATGTACCTGTGATTCTTTTTGTATGGATGTGATTCTTTATCTTCCAGTCAAAGTTTGTTTGCTTCTTGTACTGGTCTGAGATTGTTCCTGCCTGTTGATTCTTTAATTGGCTAAGAAAGCAAACCCTACCATACCTTTAGATTGATAATGTCATCTACAGTTCATGGAAGCCTTTGGAACCTCTGTCTGTCCAGTCAGTACAGCCACCCACCACCTGTAGACTCTTCTAGCATCATGTGTGGGCTGCATTCTGGCTAGAATTATGACTTGGATGAAAAAACAATCCTGTGTAAGTGTTACAGACATCGGTTTTCTTGGCTTTTAATGATCATCTGTATTTTGTCTTTTTCAGCTAAAAGGAACATGTTAAATGTATAATTAAATATTATTTACCTCCTGAACAAAAGCTAAATAAAACTGAAATCTAAGTTAGTAAAAATGTGTGTGCATCTATTTATCTGTCCTATCTATCTGTCTATCTATCTGTCTATCTATCTATCTATCTATCATCTAGCTACATTTTCACTATCTAGATACTTACATATATGGAATTAGTTGTAGGAGATACTTAACATGGGCAAGGATTTCTTGATTTAAAGTTGACGTATGTCTATTATTGGCACTCCTCAGACAAGCTAAATCCAAAATTAAATAATTTTTATGAAAAAAATCAAAACCAAGTAAGGCTTCTGAAGATCAGTCTTTGTTCTGAATGTACCCCTTTTTCTTCCTTCCCTGAGTCAAGCTGTTGCAGTCACAAATACATTTTCTGATTCCCCTAGGGGAAATTGCTTTAATCCCCTTTTCGAAGGCAGCCTTCTGCAGAGGACTTTATAGTAATGCAAATAGGAGTAAGTGTATTCCAATGGCCCTCATTTGCAATGCATGTTGTGTCTGCCTCTTTAAATAAAGTAAAGGTTAATATGTTGATTTCCTATTTATAGGTAACTTAATGCTTCTAATTTTTCCTAATCATGGCACAAGGTTTTGGCTCAGTACCTCCGATTTCTTAAATGATCTTTCTAAATCCTTATAATGATTTGATGAGTTTACTACCCTCGGAAGAGTCTGGATTGACAGGTTTAAAGAGACAAATCACACGGTCCTTTTCTTGCCACATAATATGTAGTTATATCAGCAAGCCCTTCCATTAAGCAAGATGTATTTCTTGATGATATTATCTTTACACTATTTTATTTTAGACCAGGGTTTCTGCTCTGGCAATTTACTTTTAACAGTAGGGCTAATGTGACCTTCACATATACCAAAATAGAATCAGATGCTATTTGTAGGAAAAGGTAAGCTAATATTACCCATCAGAAAAAGTGAATATTAATTTATTACATAAATTTTTGTTTATTTATTTATTTATTTATTTATTTCTCCTGGTTTGTTTGTTTGTTTGTTTGTTTGCAGAACAAGAAAACTCTTTTATCTTAAGTCCTTTTGAGAACTGGAACTTTATAAAAACTGATAAGAACTAAGCTCCGACTCAGTAGAGTGATCAGTGTTTAGTATAAAAAAGAGCTCTAAATCTGGTATCTTTGTTTCTGTTTTGTGAACAAACTTTCCCAGAAAGAAGCTATGCTTACAAAAGCAGATTGATTAGAACTTCAGTGACTTGGAGAGTTTGGAATAGTGTAGGTTCAGAGCTTAATTACAAATTAACATTGGAATGTATGAAGAGACCCTTTAAGCTTCTACCAACCCAAAGATAAAGAATGTCTTCAGGTAGCATCTCAGGCATGTGTTAGAGATGTCTCCACTTTGCTGTAACCTCTCTACCCTATGTGTTATGGGTCAGAAACCAAGCACACCAACCCTCGAAACATTCTAGCAAGTTTTATTACAGCTGTTCGGGCTGTCCCCCACTCTCCAAGCTAGTTGAAGGGTAGAGGCAACAGGAACCTTGGGGTTTGGGGATGGATATATATAGCTGTTTTTACAAGGGCACTGTTTCACAAGTCAAAGGTTAACACATCAAACCTTAAGCAAGCAAGCATGACACAGAGGCAGAGGTATGTGGTTAGCTAGTTAGCATTTAACATTTCCTTATCATGTCTGGGAGCAGAACACCTTAGTCATTGCTCAGAATTCAAGCAGAAGTATGCATTACTTAAGTTAACTCAGCAAATGCTTATGTTAAGGTCAAAAACAAAATGGATTTCTGAACTAAATGGGAGTTCACCTAGCCCACCTTATGAACTAGCCCATCTCACTATGGGCTTGAATAATGTGTTGATTTATAACTTTATTTCTTCTTTGATTTAAAACTTCAATAAAACTGCTAATCAGAAATAAAATTTTCCTACCTAAAACACTTTCATTTGGAGTGGTGGTCTCTTTCTTTGTGACCTCAAATTTATTTCCAATACTTTGACATTCCTCTCTTGAGCAGGGGCTCAAGTTCCTATGGAAATGTAGTGCTCCATAGTTAATGAATTGTACACTGTCTGCCTGTTGACTATATAGTCTGAGTATAGTCTGATCTGTATTATTTTTGAAATAATGATAAGCATGAAAAATACATATTTCTGGGCTGGAGAGATGGATCAGTAGTTAAGAGCACTGGCTGCTCTCACACCTGTGTCATGCAAGGCCCATGGAGGTCCAAAGGGAGTCAGACCTCCATGGGCCTTGCATCACACAGATGCACTTACATGCATGCAGGCAATACACCATACACATAAAATTAAAAAAAAATAAAATATTTTTTTACATTTATTTATTTTTTTTCAATATATATTTGTACAAGATTATTAAATCTAGACCGGTGTTCCCCACCCTATGCCCCCACCCCACCAGAGCTCATGTATTCTGCCAAACATGCTTTTCATCTCTTTCTGTCTTTCTCCATTTTCTCCATGTGGAAGTTGACTGTTTTGAGCAGAAGTTCACTGTTTCAGTCAGTTCTTTGATGTAGTCCTTTCTGTTGTTGTTGTTGTTTCCAATATGCATCACTCCCAACTGCTTGGACTAAAGCTCAAAGGGCCGTGCACATGAAATAATAATAAGATATTTTAAAAAAGAAAAAAACCACACATTCCCTTTATAGGACTGAGGTTTCACTCATCTCATCAACAGACATTCTAGTAGCTATTTGTGTCACTTTGTTCAACAATGGAAAGCATGTACATAGGACTTAACCTGTGTGGATTAATATTATTATACAAATTACTATTATTTTGCTTAGGCCACATGGAGGCAGGTGCTCTATCTCTATTTTAGTAATAAAAAAAGTGAAGGTCAGTGAGTGAGTTAAATACCCAGTGTGCTACTAAATAATGGACTGGAATCCTTATCCAAGTAGTATTTCTCATCATCTAGGCTGTTAAACTTTGTTTTCATTTAACCATGTATGATGATGATTGATAGTGAAGGAATAAGCCTCACAGTGTTTTTTGCTTGGTTTTCTGTTTCTATTCATGAGCCTTGAGAAGATGCCCTATGCACACAGTTTCTGAGAAAACATAAAAATAATGATGATCAGATCAGTAAATGAATGTTCACTGAGAGCCTAACTATATGCCAACTGTAATGCGACTGTTGTTTTCAGTGATTATCTTAATAGGGCTTGATAATGTTTCTTGAAAATACCAGTGAAATTTTTAAGGAGATTAGTAATGTTTTTGCGGGAAAGGTAGATAGGTGCAAGTGCCAGCACGGGACTTACAGGGAGAAGAGAGCTTGAGAAGCCATGAAAACTGTGTGGGAGACATCTGGAAACAGTAAGAGGAACAATAAAAGTATTTTTTCAGTTTCATTTGGAATTTCTATTGCTTGCTGCAGAGTTTCAAACTCTTGTCTTCATGATGTGTCCAAGTATCTAACATAGGTAACAGGCCTTACTCCAGCTTTTTGTAAGTCTATATCACTGGGCAAATACTAACTTTGGAAAATTATTTATTTATTTATTTATTTATTTATTTATTTATTTATTTATTATTTTGTGTATGAGTGTGTTGCTTGCATGTATATAAGTGTGCCTGTGTGGTGCAGTGCCCACAGAGGTCAGAAGAGGGTGTTGGAATCCCCTGGAACTGGAGTTACAGATAGTTGGTAACCACCATGTGAGTGCTGGAACTGTTTCTTGAAAATACGAGTGAGCCTTCTCTTAACCACTGAGCCATCTCTCCAGTCCCAGCAAATATTAATTTTTTTACTGATAATTTTGTGTGTGATTCTTATAGGTTCTTTCACCCATGTGTTAATTTCATTATAGTCCACCTTATGGATTAAACTTGGTGTTGATGGTTCCTGGGTGAAAGGCATTTTGTCAGTCAAAATTGAAGACAAATATTCAGTGTAATCTGACAGTATTGCTAAATGGAAATGAATCTTTTTTTTTTTAACAAATCTTTCCTCCTTTTTTAAAATTTTTATTTATTTTATTATGTGTGTGAATGTACTGTCTGCACGTAGGTCTGTGCACCCATGTTGTGCAATGCTGCAGAGGTCAGAAGAGGGCGTCGGATTCCCCTGGAGCTGGAGTTAAAGACGGTTCTCAGCCACCATGTGGGTGCTGGGGATTGAACCTGGGTCCTCTGCAAGAGCAGTCGGTGCTCTTAACTGCTAGGCTATCTCTCCAGCCCCTGGAAATGAATCCTATATGACAAAGAGAAGCTTGGATTTACTACAATTTTTCTATCAAATTAGCAATGTGGTTATTATAGAAAATAAAAGCTAATTAGTTCTCTGCTATTCGAAGCAGCAAACAGCTGTCCCAGGACAGTGTTTGTGAAGCAGCCTTATTACTGTACTATTCTTGCCCCCCTTTTTTCCTTGGTGTTGGCATGGTAACAAAGAAGAGTAAGGTAGGATTAGCATCACTGACATGTGCTAGGGACCATGTTTAACAGTCCTGCCTCATTGAGCAGCACAATTGAATCCCAGGTAGTCAGGTTTCACTGTATATACATAAATCTTGGAAAGGCAAATGAAGGGAATTGCTCTCAACCAAAAGAAAATTGAAATTGGGAATGGACTCAGAGATGAGTCCTTGGAGCCTGTAGGGAAATGGAAAAGCTGTTTTTATCCATAAATAAAGAATTCAGAGCTCTGTGGTTAATGATTAACCAGTTAACTTTAATAACTAATCTTTAAAGCATTTATACCAAGAGGCTAAGGGTTAGGCATGAAACAAAAATTCTGGTGATTATTTTAAAAGGGGCTTAAACACAATAATGCACCTTAGACATTTTTAGGGTAAAATCTTGAGAACACCAATGAAACTTTAGGAGGATCAGTTAATGAGTTTTGTAGCAAAGATAGATTCAAGTGTCAGGCCAAGAAAGTACAGGGAGCAAAGAAAGATTGAAAAAGACTTAGAACGGTATGTCAGGTAGGGAGAGAAGAAAGAATTAGCCAAAAGTTTGTGCTGGTTGATTCAGCTCAGGCGATACGAATCCTCAAGGAGAACATGAAGTGTAGTGTTAGAAATCAAATCAGCATCAATAGAGTAGTTATGTATGAGGGTCTAACCACACAGCATGTGTGGGCTTGGAACACTTAGCAGCCTGGGCACTACTTGTGAAGCTGTGGTACCCATATGAGATAGGTAGGTCACTGAGGAAGGTATTACAGGTTGTTATGGCCTTGCCCTGGCCCTGTCTGCTTCCTTATTTGTTGAAATGTGAAGAAGCTATTCCACACCCTTGCTGTCACAGAATCATCGACTCCTATTTTGCCGTAGTGGATTATACCCTTGAAATGGAGCAGAATCAGTCCTTCTCTTGTTGCTTCATGTTGGATGGATCTCTGGCCACAAAAACAGGAAAAGTAATGCATGCCATTTTGGGAAGCATGTTAAAGCAGGATCAATTAGAACATATTCCATACACTGTAACCGGTAGCTTTATGGGATTTGACTCCAAGAGCATTTGGGGAAGCAGCATAGTCCAGCTGGTATCTGAGCCTGGTGCCCTGTGAAAGAAGGGGGAATGGAAAGGAAGACTACTTACCTAATGTTCCCTAGGTTCTCAAGGTATTAAAATAACGTATCTAATCTTGATTAAAAGAACAATGCCATGGTCTTCAGAAAATGGAGATCCCCAGAGGCAGGTATTATAACAAGTCTTCATAGCAAATCCACGATACAACGAGGACCAAAATTTGGATCTTTTGAGCCTCAAAATCCATATTCCTTAAGTTCTTCACGTTGGTCTGTCCTGAGGGTTTTGAAATGAGTCCAATGGCTCAAAGCCTTAACAAACATTTAGGTTCTATCTATTTTTGAAAAAATAATGTTTTATTTGATTTTCATATTGCAAGAACCGTAGATGTCTCATTATGGAACAGTTCAGTCCTAAGAGTTCGGAGGCAGTTACGGCTGCACCTCAGGTTGCCTTCCAACTTGAAAGTGTGTGTTTCCCTGATTTTATGAACCAGGTGTTTGATTGAGAACGCTAGTGCAGGAGCATGTCAGAAGCAGCAGAGGGGAAATGCATGCAGGCAGAGGAGGGAACGGACAAAACAGAAGGGCAGAAAGCAGAAGCCACACTTTGAAAGGCAAAATGGGGTTGGCACAGTTTATAGTACAAAGGCAGAAGATCTCCAAGACAACCTAGTCTCAAGTAGGAAAGAACTAGATACAGCACATTAGTACACGACCACATTGATCTAGAGGGGAAGTCTTACTTTACCAGAATCCCTAGGGAGAATGTGAGGGACATGGGGGTGCAGTCCAGAGCCCTGGGGTGAAGGCAAATAAATGCCTGTGTTTGGCTTAAAAGAGAAGGATAGATCCCAGATGTGGCATCATCTTTAATTTGCGGAAGTTCAGCTGTGGTGGAGCTGTAATGAGCATTGCCCCCAACTGGATTGACTTGTTGGGGGAGAAATTTGTCTGAATTAGTGGACATGGCCAGCCATGTGTCTTCAGAAGGGCAAGGCATGCAGGGTGCATTACCTAGTGCCTCAGCAAAAGGAGGAACAGATAGGTTCTGCTAAAATTAGACACCCGCTGAACCCTGCCACGTAGAGACAGAATGGTATTTCCAAAAGCATGCTTCCCCAAGGATGCCTCAGTGATGAGCATCCCGCTCACTCACTTGCAACTATGTAAATTGCATCAGTTCATTTTTCCATGGACTGAATGGCCTTTGCAAATGATTATAGCCATGCTGTTTGCTCAGGAATGTTTTTCTGCATGTCTGCTTGCCAAATTGTGTACTGCTGATCCATGAACTGTCACTCACCTGTACACACCCCTGGTGTCAGCTTGCCTGGACTCCCTAAGATCTAAGAGAAAAATGCCAGTGTCCAGGGAGTGCCACATCGTCTGTACTTGGCCAGAACACTGTGGCACTAGCTCAGACTTCTCTGACCACCTGGAGTACTCAGCGGGACCCTTCCAGCAGGCAACCTTCCTCTTCATTTTATCCCTTTTCAACAAGGTGCTTCTCTCTCACAGGGACAGCCTGGGAAGTTGGTCCTAACCTGCTTAATTGACTGCAACTGTTCTTCCTGACCCTGGCTCAGGCTGCTGTTGTATAGCTAGGCTCTTCTGGTCCACAATGATGGATTGGAGGTGACAGCTTGAGTTACAGTTCTAAGTCCCCAGCTGGTCAGTTGGTTTCACAAGTACAATGTTGCAAGAATCATTTACCAGAAGTGTGAACCCAGAGATTTGGGTACTTGAGGTGACAACTGCTAGATACACTGCCCAGGGAAACACCTTGCAAAAGATGAGGATGGGCAGAGCTGTGTGAGAGGGCAGCACGCAAGCTCATTTGTTAACTGTGAAATTAGGGTAAGCAAAGGTCTCCATGGACATTTGTATGTTTAAATGTCAAGATGGCTTCTTATTGCTGCCTGCAATATCGCCAAAGACCTTGGAGGTTCCTGTGCCACAAAAACAGCAGGTATGATACTTATAGAGTGTGTACAAATATTTATTTTTAGTTTGTCTTTCAGAGATAGTCTCATTTCATTGCTCAGACTGGCTTTGAACATATGACTGCTCCTCCTGCCTGCCTCATCCCTTTTAAGTACTAGAATTAATGACATGCTTGAATTAAAGGTCTACCACCATGCCTGACCTGCATGTGCATGTATTTGTAAAAATATTTAAAACCTTAAGAAAATTACCTTTGAAATGCCTTTTTACAAAGGTTAAATATTGGTGTGTGTGTGTGTGTGTGTGTGTGTGTGTGTATGTATGGTGTGTGGTGTGTGTGTGTGTGTGTGTGTATTTGTGTTTGTTTGTGTGCTTGTGTGTGTGCTTTTAAGATGGGGCCTCCTATAGCCCACCCAGTATGGACCCCAACTCTCTATGTAGCTAAGGATGGCTTTAAACTTTTGATCCTCTTCTCTCCAAAGACTACAAAGTCAGCAACAGTTCTCCTTAGACTGGTGCTTTGTTCTCTCTTCTAGAAGGAAATAAATTAGGTCATAATTATGACAGTGTCTGTATTTTGATTGGCACTCACTTCTAGGCAGAGACTTAGGCTCAGTTTATACTTTGTGAAGGAATCATTCCAGTCACAAGGCACAGGCTCAAACTCATTTTTTTTTTTCTTTCCCACTATAATAATTATCTAAATCACACTTTCCAAATATGTAGATCTTCTTTCTTATAAACTTTAGTTTGTATTGGCTCTCTTGACATTATATAGCAGTCCCCAAGGCAGGTAAGACTTGAATTTGAGAGAAAATTTTAATACACTGGCTCAGCCATCACACATAAACTTAATAAAGTCAGATTGGTCCAAAGTGTAAGTTCTCTCTTCCATGGCGTCAGTCTGTATCGGGCTGCGCGTGGTCTTGTACCACAGGAGTGTTGTTCAACATATTGCAGCTGAGGTTTCTTTCCTACAGCTGTTTCTTTCATAATACATTTTGAAAGTAGACTATTTTTGTTTCTTCCCCAAACACACATATATCTTATTTCTTTTCCCCCACCCCGGTTGTAAAACAACATTCTTGATTTGTCTATAATCTAATCATGTTTCCTAAAATACTAATGGCTAAGTTTGTCGTGGCTTTTCCTCAGTGAAAATGCTTTGCGAATAGGTGGTTTGTTTTTTTTTTTTCTTTCTTTTTCAATCCACTTAATCTTTGACATGCGCAACTTTCTCTAATCACTATTTTTTGGTATTTATATATTTTATTATATCAAATATTTATTATATTTGATATAATAAAAATCTACCCCATGAAGTAGATTTTTATTATATCTCCTTTGTACAGGAAATTATGCTTAAGGAGGTTAAATGATGTGAGTAGAGTAAGAGCCAGGGTTTGATTGTAAAAGTGTCCACATGTTGAGCCCAGTCTACTGTGCTGCTGTCTCTAGAGCCAGCATCTCACCCTCATTTCCACTGTTGAAGATTTCCTCCTTTCGGACTTATTTCCATGTATTTGAGCATGACTAAGTTTACTATAAAGTGAAACCACTGAAATTGTTATAAAATGAACAAAACACAGGGGTCTGCCATGGAGGCCCAGCCCCATTTCTGCTGGGTCCCCTCACCCATAGAGGAATCTGGCTGCCCCTCTTCCCTGTGCTCGCCTATGCCAGGGCCTCTTGTCCTGAGCTGAATATGTTGTCATTCTTGGCTTCTCTCTTTGTCTCTGGAATGGGATCCTCAAGTCCCAGAGAAAGTAGGAACATTGTTTTTTTCCCAGTGGTCATCATAGTGATAGTTTCCATTTAATGGATCCCTACAAATTCCAAGTCCTATACTGAGAGCTTCGGTTGTAGTGTCTCATTTATTCCCCATGAAGGTCTCGGAAGGGAGGTATGCTTATGCCCATTAACCACACTTAAAAAGGAGAAATCTAACTTTAGGACTCTTAGTGACTTGTCTGAAGTCTCACAGCTGGCAGCATTCCCGGACTTCACAGGAGGCAAAGCTGGACCTGAACTCTTGATTCCTGACTTCAGAGCCCTGGTTCTCAACTCTAGTGGCTAGCATGCTTCCGTTGTCTAGGGCTAGGGTGGGATTTTCTACCTTCAGTGCTCAGTGAATGTTTCTTGAATTTAAAAAAAGAGCGTGTGAGAGATCATTTTGTTGAAATCAAAGTTTCCACTGACATCCCACAATTATGTATGGCTAACATGGATTCCATTTTTTTTTTCATCTATTAAATGGAGGAGGAGGGTTAATTTAGTTCCAAGATCTGTTCCAAACTCTGGAGAATGTAAGCAGAAGTAGTGACTAGAAGCATAATTCAGAGCAGCCAGCCTGTGCACCACAGTTCCTGGCCAAATAGCTATTGCATTATTGCAGCTGATCTTCAGTTCCGCAGTACTGGTATAATTCCATGTAGATCCAATCTAGATAGGTTTTTGCAGGGCCTCTATCATTTTTCAGAGTGTTTGAAAAACAAAATACATTTAGGCGTCTAACCCAGAGTTTGGAAATCTGAAATATACATAAGACGATACAAAAGAGCTGGGCTTTGATTACCATACAGCAGCATAGCTGGGGGCTGCCATAAAAACCTATAAAACTGAACTGGGGATGAACCATGACAGGCTGCCTTAATGTGTGGATGCTTTGGCTTTTAAGTGCATTCTTCCCCTGTATTATACAAAATATGGATGAAGTGATAAGTGAGTTTAAAGATGATTGTATAAGTGAAGAGCTCTGTGGCACTGCAAAGTGTTTGCCCCAGGGGACCAGAAACAGAATACAGCCTCATTCCCTGTGTTTTTCAGGGCTGCACAGGGTTGCTGCTGATGGGTCTGTCTGTCTGTCTGTCTGTCTGCCTGTCTGTTTGTTGTTTACTACATTGAGTTAACCTCAGCCTGAGGATTTTTGTTGTATTTCTAGTAATTTTTATCTCACCGGGGCATTTTTCAAGAAGCCAAATTAAAGACAGAGATATTGAGAAAGGTAAAAGAAAGGAAACAAGAAGGAGAGAGAATGAGAGCAAGCGATTTACAGCCTCTGCAGATATTTGAAATAGTTTAAACGTTACTGAGCTTGCTCTAAGAACAATGAGCCAAGAAAAATAAAAATACACCATTAAATCTGCAGAATTTAAGCATAAAGATAACAGGAAGCTGATGGCCATGTGGGCATGTGTGGCCTGAGCCTAGATGCTGTCCCTCTCCAGCCTCCATGGAGTGAGTTTCAAACCCCCTTTCTAAATTCTTCATCTAATCTGAAACACAAAATTCTCAAATTCTAGGGATTAAAGCAGCAATTAGAAGCAAGAGCATCGAGTTTTTTTGTTTGTTTGTTTGTTTTTTATTTTATTTTTATTTTATTTATGTGTATGAATGTACTGTCTGCATGCAAGTCTGTGCACCCGTGTCGTGCAATGCCACGGAGGTCAGAAGAAGGTGTCAGATTCCCCTGGAACTGGAGTTCTCCTGGATTTGGAGTTTCAAACGGTTCTCAGCTGCCATGTGGGTGCTGGGGATTGACCCCGGGTCCTCTGCAAGAGCAGTCGGTGCTCTTAACTGCTAGGCCATCTCTTGTGATATAATGTTCAGAGTGAAAGGATTTATTTTTTTCATTTTTTTTAATTGATGCTTTGTGTATTTCATACATCATTTTCCAATTCAGTTCAGGCATATTTCCCTTTCCCTCCCCCCCCGCCGCGCGCCTACCCATCCCAGATCATGCATTTCTGCCATAACTGTCCTGCATCTTTCTCTCAGGTTTTTTTTTTTTTTCATTTTTTTTTTTTTTTTTTATTAGTTATCTTTTTAAGCATCTTTGTAAAACCAATTTGCAGGCTGTTGTTGTGCCCAAACCCCCACAGCCCCACCATCCAGCGGGAGGGGGGGGGTTCTTATATGTTCAATCAGTTGATCAAATGAGTGTCCCAGACTATATTGCTGTAGTTTCATCATTCACCGCCCAATCCAACCTTACATTCTACCATGCCCCCTCTTCCGCAGATTGTTTCCTAGGCTTAGAAAAGGGGCACAGGTGGATGAGAAGCAAAACAGTGTACTTTCTCTGGAGCTGTTGTCTTTGGACTCTGGTCAATTATTGGGCTTGTTTCCTTTCATGGCCTGACGGTTTGTCCAGGAATAACCCTTTCGATCCTACTTATGAAGAAAGGCAATTAGATATATAGGTATTTAAACAGTACTAATAGTTATGGTAGGTTACTTTGGTATAGACACATTATTTTGGATGGATATGTTAATCCATGAATTATTTTTTTTTCCTTTTAATATGACAGGTCTTACCTGTGGCTTATAACATCTCCTAACCTGTAGAGGATGTAAGCTTGTGGCATCAGCTGTGGGTTATTCCTCCAAGGAGAGGCGCAATAGCCAATTAGATTTGGGAAATACAGACATATGGCTGCCTCTGCTGCACAGTAATTTCCAGGCAGGTGAGGTGTAGCTGGTGGCTGATGGTGAGAGTCCTTGTACTGACTCTAAGAGAGACCCATATTGCTTTTTGTTTAGTGGGCCTATTGGTAACACTCTCTGGTATTTCCAGAGAGCCTCTGTACACTTGCATGTGTGGTCTCTATACTCTTTACCACTTGTTATCGTCAGGTCTTTGGCATCAGGCTGGCCTTTAATCACCTCTCTTCTGTGCAGGTATTCCCAGCAAGTTAGAGGCAAGAACTTTACCATTTTGTGGGGCTTGGATCCCCATGGCCAACATCGTCCTTGGGTAGAATAATCCATTGCTGATGTCAGAGCTCCTGTATTAATATATTTTGCTTAAGTACAATAGCTTAAGGGACTTATATATATCTGTTCCACAGAAAAAAAAAATAGAGAATAATCCTTTTCACAGTTCCACTATGTCTATAGTCAATTAAAGAAGGCAGTTTTACTGGTTTATAAGAGGACTACCTCTATAATAGTTCGTCTTCAATTTACTAGTTGGAGAACAACTATCATCATATTTCATCTCCTTGTTCTATGGGGGGTAGGGGTCAAGAATCTCTACGTTTAAAACTTTGCAGTACCTAGAAGGTAAGTTTCTTAGGACTCATTAGTAAATATTGTTACAATCAGGATCCACAGAGGGGTTTTGATGTTGCTGTAGCAATCTGAGGCTTTTCCTTCCTTTCAATGTTCAGAACACGGTCAACCTTTCAAGTTGGCACTTCTGGTAATCCTACTCAAGCAAAGCGTATACTTTTCGTTTCTCAGCCATTAATTTTGTGGCATTTTGACCTGTTGGAACATACAAATCTTTTTCCCATAGTTAAAGTTTTAAGAATTTGATTGCAAAGTTTTTGATGAAAAGTTTCATGTCTTATCTGTATCCCCCCCCCCGTTTTTTTTTTAACCCATGAGTCTCCAGAAGACAGTTGTATTATACATACCTATAGGGTGGAATCAAGGCACAGATTTCATCAAATTCATCCATGCTGTTTTGGGAGACTATATATGATTAACTTGGGAAGCAAACTTAATTTTTATGTTAAGTCATCTTATAGGTGAAAGAGAGTGCTACAAGGTGATACGGTACAACAGAGAAATTATAGAGAACATTTGTATGTGCCATTCCCAAAGTTATTGTTCTACAGATTTTATGTAAAACAAATGTGGACAACAGCGATTTTTATCTCCATTTAACTCAGATGCATTACCGTTTTTATCAGAGCCTATAAACCAATGTTGTTTAATATACACATATTTACTTTTACTAAGTCCTAAAACACCATGTAACCTGTAGACAGTGTCTGGGCAAAACCGGATACTTGTTGAACTCACGTCAATTAAATATGCATGAAAGGATTTCATCTAGACTGCTGCTGAATGTCCACAGCTGTTTTCATTGTTTCAGTTAATAATGCTAAGTTCAGGGGCTGGAGAGATGGCTCAATGGTTAAGAGCATCATGCTCTTGCAGAGGACCTGGATCTGGCTACCAGCACACACATGGTGCTAACAACCACTGTCTATAACTCCATTTCCAGGGGAATCCACACCTTCTTCTGACTCCATGGGCATTGCACAACACAGGTGCACTTACACACATGTAAGCAATGTGATCCTAAACAAAAAGTTAAAAATAATAAATAAAATATTTAAAAAATACTAAGTTTTGATGGTAAGGAACTGTGTTTCTGTTCAAGCCTTTCATCAGGGGCTAGAGAGAGGGTTTATTGGGTTAGGGGCTTGCTGTGTCAGCCTGAGGAATTGAGTTCAGATCCATAGCACACACATGAAGTGCCAAGTGTGGCCATATTCACCTGTTACCCCAAAGAGCCATGTGTGCCCCAATCCATCTTTAATTCCTGAACTGGGAGTGGAGACAGGCAGATCCCTGGAGCTCTCTGGCCAGTCAGATTAGTTGAAGTGGCAAGTCTCAGCTTTATTTAAGGAGACCCACCCTGTCTCAAAACAAACAAACAAAAAATAGTAATAGAAAATAATAGAGGATGACATCTCATGTTTTTTCTTAAGGCTGAATGCTGAATAATCTGATTGTGTATCTGTACCACACCTTTAGTATTCATTCATCAGTTTATGCACATCTAGGTTGTTTCTGGCTATTATGAAAGGATAAATATGGATAAACAGGTATTTCTGTAGTAGGGTATAGAGTCTTTTGGGGTATATACCCAAGCATGGTGTGGCTGGATCATATGGTAGATCAATTTTGAGCTTTTTGTAGAATCTCTACATTGTGTTCCATAGAGACTGCAACAGTTTGCCCATAATTCTTTGACTGAGATTGGGGCCTGCTGCTCATTTCCAGTGTTCTGTGTGGGTTCGTCTGCTTGAGTTTGTAAGGCTCTTGTACACGCTGACACCATTGCTTTAGGTTCACATGAGCAACATCCCAGGAGCTTTATTTCCATATGGTTATGGACCTCCTTTTTGGTTCTTACACTCTTTCAGCCCTTTCTTCTGCAATGGCCCCTGAGCCCTGGGCGGATGGATTTTAATATAGGAGTCCTATCCAAGGACCCACACTATGCAGATTCATACTTTACTCTTTGGCCATTTGTGATATTTTGTGTTCCTGGCCCTCTGTTGCATGAGGGAGCTTTATTGATGAGACTCAAGGGATGTATTAATGTTTTCTTTACCCCTTGTTCTGTGTTCCATGAGCCTTAGGCATAGAGGTTGCATTACAGATGTGCTATTTAGGCTTGGGCAATTCACAGACAGTCTCTGTGTGTGAACAGTTGTGGAAATTTGTAATAATCTCCATCTTTTGCAAAAGAGGCTTCTTCAATTAGTGGTGACTGTGACACTTGTGTGTAAATATAAGGGCTCATATGTCACACAGCAAAAAATTACATTTGTCTAGGAGTGTGACAGCCTGGGAGTTTTCTCTAAGATCTGTGACCTTTCCAGCCATGTTTACAGTACCAAACATTAGTTTCTTCTCATTCAATGGGCTTTAAGTCCAATTAAATAGCTGTTGATTACCCTCAAGATAAAAGTGCTGTTGCATTTTTTTTATATGAGTGTTGTGGATCAGAACTCAGGTCCTCATGCCTGTGTAGGATGCACTTTACCAATTGAGCTGTCTCTCTAGCCACTATTTTAACTTTATGGACACTTGCCAGATACTTACTTAATTTTAATGTGTTACTTTATAGATGTTCTCAACAATTCTTTAAGCTTTATCTTTCTTAAAGATATTAAAAAATTATTATTGGCTTTAGTCATAAGTTGAGAATCAGTCTGTTACTGTTATCAGTTAACTTTAGAATATGTGATGTCTTTCCATACCTAAAAATGTAAAAGAGTAACTTGTATCAGAATTGAGATTTTAATAATATGGAAAAGTCCCAAATTTAGCACTAAGTGGACTGTACTTGTTTGATTCTCTTTTCACTGACCAAAAACAGCTTGAAGAGAATAGATGTATTTGGCTTACAGTTCACAGTGCATCATGAAGGGAAGTCAGGACAGGACGCTAGGCAGGAACTTGAAGCAGAAACCACGGAGGAACATCGCTTACTGGTTTGCTTCCCCTGGCTTGCTTAGCTACCTTTTTTATACAGCCATGGGCTGCCCACAGTGGGCTGGGCCCCAATACATCAATGAGCAATTAAGAAATAGCCTCACACATTGTCATTGTGAAAGCTGGTCTTTCTTTTTAATTCCCTTGACTGCTACTGCAACAGAAATTAGACGTTACTAGCCACTGAATACATTTTTTGCATTGACCCAATTTAAAAAGTGAATTTTTCAATGTTGTTCTGCCACGTGAAAATTTCCCCCTTTTTCTTTATAAATTGTAACAAGTAAGTTCATTATAGTGATGCATAATGTGTGGTTTTTAAAAAATGAAATGCATTATAGACATGGCCCCAGGTCAACCTGATAATTCTTCACTTGGGGTTCCCTCTTCCCAGGTTACTGTATTTTGTGCCAAGTAGACGAAAAATAACCAGCACAATTGAGCCTTTGTGAATTTGACACAAACACACATCGCTATTAAACCATAACTTTTCTTTTCATGTTTATCTCCAAGTTTTCAAGTTAATGTCACAATATAAAAGAGTGCAAGTTTTAAAGTCCCATGGTCTTTAAAAAATTCAAACACCTTAAAAGTTAGTCTCTTTAAAATAACGAAAGTCTCTTAACTGTAAGATCCTATAAAAAAGGAAAAAAAAATACTTTCTTAATTCTAAAAGGAATAGCCAGGCATACAAACAAAACCAAAGTCTTGCAGGATAGCTCAGTGTCTGGGGTCTGGGACTCAGTCATGATCTTCTGGGTGCCAGGTGGTATTAGACAACATACTCCGTACTCTGGCTCTGCCATCCAGAGCACACATACTTTGTTTCCTAGGCTCAGGCCAACATCACCCCACAACTGCTATGGTCCTTGGGGGTCAGCTCATGATCCTGGTGTTGCCAGAATCACTGCAACTGAGGCTGCACATTCACCAATAGCCTCCCCTGTTCTCACACGATACCATGTCTCAGCTTCTCTCTAATACCCCATCCATCCTGGGGTTCCTACTGCAACCGAGGCTACATCTTCTGTAATGGACTCACACATTGCCAAGCTTCAACTGCTTTCCATGCCCCCTTAATGCCTTCAAAACCGGTACCAGGTGAGAGATTTTTAAATTTTACCAAATTCAGCTTCCAGATAGAGGCGCTGCCTCCCGCCCCCCCCCAATCCCTTACTGGATTACAACTTCTGTATGCTGAATGGGAGGAGCTACCCCTAAGATTTCACCACAATGAATATTGTCTCTTGTTAATCACAGCTGTTTTTCAGCCCCAGTTGACCAGCATAAGTTGTCCCAGGAGAGCGAAAGTTTTACTTAAGAGTTGCTGTTTCTTCAATCCTGGCTGATAAGAAACCACAGATGATTTATTATTATTATTATTATTATTATTATTATTATCAATTTTATTTTATGTGTATGAGTGTAATATCTGCATGTAGGTAGGTAGGTGCACCCATGTTATGTAGTGGCTGCAGAAATCAGCAGAGGGCTCTGAATTCCCTGTAACTGGAATTACAGATGGTTGTTGGCCACCATGTGGGAGCTAGGAATCAAACCCAGGTCCTTTGCAAGAGCCGTCAGTATTCCTAACCACTAGGCAATCTCTCTAGCCCCAAACCATAGATTCTTAATTCAAAATATCACACTATCACACTGACAGTCCTCACAGTCTCTTCTTCCCTCTGAAATACCGCAAACCAGGCTCCCATTGTCCAATGCTTTCGGCATTTTCTTCCAAGTTCCCAGATGAGCACTCAATGGCTTTTCCGACCCAAAGCTCCAAAATTTCCACAGTCCTCCCCATACAATATAATCAGATTTATCATAGCAACATCCCACTCTCTGGTACCACTTTCTAAGTTTGCTTTCTGTTGCTGTGATAAAATACTGACCAGGAGCTGGGCGTGGTGGCACACGCCTTTAATCCTAGCACTTGGGAGGCAGAGGCAGGCGGATCTTTGTGAGTTCAAGGCCAGCCTGGTCTACAGAGTGAGTTCCAGGACAGCTGAGGCTACAGGGAGACCCTGTCTCAAAAAGACCAAAAAAAAAAAAGCAAAAACAAAAAATTACTGACCAAGAACAATTTGAGGAGGAAAGAGTTTATTTCATCTTACAATTAGCATGTCATAATTCATCACCAAGAGAAGGACCAGGACATAGGAACTGAACCAGTGTTCACAGAGGAAAGTTGCTTATTGGCTCCTTTCTCCTGACTTGCCTCCCCAATCTGCTCAGCTTTTGTTCTTACACAACCCAAGTTGATCAGCCTGGGGTAGGGAGAGCCAACTGCCTACATGGGCTTGGCCCTCCTACAGCAATTGGCAATTAAGAAATTGCATACAGAAATTACCACAAAGCTATCTGATAGAGGAAATTCCCCAACTGAGAGCCTTTCTTCCCAGGTGGCTAGTTTGTGTCATATTGATAAAAACAAACCAGCATGTACTGTAAGTGTACTAACTATCAATATTAATAAGATAATTCTATCAGTGTTTTACAATGTATGGAAGATATGGTGAAAAGCTTTCCTTCTGCACACATCCTTTTTGATAATATTTTATTGAACGTTCCATAATGTAAATGCTTATGATTTTTATGTAACTTCATACCCCAAGCTACTAAAGCAGCATGCAGGGAAGAAAATAGATGAAAAGAAAAGATTAAACACAGACCCATCTAGAAAGCAAAAGAAGCCGCAGTGATCAGAGACAGCTAAGAAAGGCTGAGAAGCTTCAATGAACACCCAGCATCTCTGTGGGGCCATTCTGTGTCAGGGCAGATTGATCAAAAATAAAGTGGGCTCTAAGGATTTCCTTGGTAGGGAGGTGACAGTCACTAATTAGAACCACATCAATTGGCCCTTTGTAACTTATAGAGTAAAAATAGTGTATAGAGTTAAAATAGCATCCACTATCTCTTTGTATCTTACACAGTAAAATAAGTGATGTAACATTAAAGTAACATTGAATTAAAATCAATATGGTTTTATTAAGTAGGACTTTTTATCATGTGGCAGGCTAGATACTGTTTTTGGTAAAGGGCAGAAGCTTTGTCTTTGAACTGCTTAGATTTTTTAAGAGTTAAGTGTCATTTATGTACAATAATATGCACATCTTAAGAGTGTCCAGTTTTTTTTTAGTTTTGACCAATATAGTCATCTGTGAACCATCACAACAATTAAATTCATAAAGTAGGCCCTCATCTCCAGATTCATCTCGACCCATCTGAATCCTTATCCAGTCTCTTTAGTCTCTCCCTAGGCAACCAATGATCAGTACAAGTAAGCTTGCCTTTTTTGAAAATTCATGCAAGCCGGGCATGGTGGTGCCTGCCTTAAATCCCAGCACTCAGGAGGTAGAGGCAGGCGGTTCTCTGTGAGTTCAAGGCCAGCCTGGTCTACATAGCAATCTTCAGGCCAGCTGGGACTAAAAGAGAGACCCTGTCTCAAAAAGACAAAAAAATTCATGCAAATGAAATACTATGATAATATGTTTGTACTGTGCAGCTTCTAGGTAGCTTGTTTTGAGACTCATCTCTATTGCTTGGCAGGAGTTTGCTGCTTCCCAGTCTGATAGGCTCCTGTCGAGTATGTATTCGAAAAACCTTATCCTCGACCACACACTGATAAATGTTTGGCTTGTTTCTGCATTTTTTTTTTTTATTTTGGTTTGTTTGTTTGAGACATTTTCTCCCTATAGCCCCAGCTGGCCTGGAACTTGCTAGGTAGACTAGGCTGGCCTAGATTTCACCGAGACCCACCTGCCGCTCCCTTCTGCTGGGAACAAAGATATGTGCCAGTACCCAGCTCTGTTTCTATATTTTTTACTTTTACCTAGAAAACTGCTATGAATTTTCTGTGCAAGTCTTTATCTGGACATGTTTCTAAATACTTGGATAAATGCCAAAAAGTGGAATGGCTGGGTCGTATTGTATGTAGGTTAACTATCTACTAGGTGATGACTATTTATAGTAATTACTAGTTTATAACATTGTCAGTCACTTGACCTATTATATAGGCAAATGCTTTTTTAGAATGATTAAGTGATTTGAGTCATGGAAAGCAGTTACCATTGTGCTTAATTTTTAGCTATTAAAAACTTCAGTTGCAATTACTTTTTTAGCACCTAGTTTAAAACAGAAGAACATTTCAGTATTGAATTGTCTAAGCTTTATTTCTTTGGAAAAAGGTTTTATTATTATTGTGTTTATGATGTGTGTGTGTGTTTTTGTGTGTGTTTGTGTGTGTGTGTGTGTGTGTGTGTGTGTGTGTGTGTGTGTGTAGGAAAATGCATACCACATCAGATGTAAATCAGTCAGAAGACAGCTTTGAGGAGTTGGTTCTCTCCTTCCAAGGTGGGATCCAGGGCTTGAACTCCAGTCATGCTTGTATAAAGCATGTTTACCCACTGAGTCAACTTACTGGCCCTCTAAACTTTATTTTTAGGGAAAGCCATTTCAGGTAAAGAGTGATGGTTTTATCATGCTGCAAACAATGCCTCAAACAAAATCCCACATCTACTTGTATCACTGTAGCATGAAGCTTAGAAATTGCTTTTGCTGAAAAGGATTGACTAACGTTTTGGCTCAGACAGTAAGTAAAAGCAAGCCTAGCATGTTTTTCCTTGATTTTGCACCTGTCTCCCTTACTTTGGGTTACCTGCTTGCTCTGTGTGTAGACAAGTGTGATGGTTAGTGTTGTCAGTTTGACAGGATCTGAGATCACATAGAAGGCAAGCCTTCAGGCAAACCCCCTGAGCATGTGTGGGTCAAGGACTGCATTGATTAGGTTAAGTGAAGTGGGAGGACACTTCCTAAAATTAGAGGATACCATTTCCTGGGATTGGATCCTAGACTGTGTAGAAAGAAGGCAGCTAGTTAAGCTCCACATTTATGTTGTCAGCTACCTGATTGTGGAGGGGATATGACCACCCACTTCAGACTTCTGAGCTTGCCATGGTGAATGGTACCCTAACAGCTCCTTTCCAGCTCAGAAGGCCTCAGAGTCCGAGACACATTATGTGATAAGATACTTCCTTCGCCATTCTGGCACTGCATAAAATCTAACTAGTATGCTGAAATCACGGGTAATTATGCCCACAGAGAATTTTTCTGATTGCTTAAGGAGAGGTGTAGCTTCTTAAGGCCTTTGTGTAGAAAGAAGTCTTAATGGGTCTCTGGGAGTTCTGCCTTTTTTGGTCTCCATGCCTGAAAGCAAAGCAGTCTAGTGTCCCCTGGGACACAGCTGAGCTCACAGGTTGTCACCGCTTGGCAGATCTTGAATAGAACAGCCACTCTCAGCCAGATCTAGCAGTAGCCTGGATCTGGGTTATATGCTGACGCCTTTTCCCCTAGGTTTGGAAAAATAGTGCTGGAAGAACTGACTCTTTCAAAAACCAAATCCTGGATAGATGCTGGGACAGGATAGGGTATACTTTTTATTTTTCTCTCTTCTCCTGCTTATAATTTTACTGCCTTTTTTTTTTTTGTCTGCATCGAGTGGACTATAATGCTGCACTTAAATTCTCATCTGCTTTATTTGCATCAACAGCTGCATGACCAGATGCTAGTGAGCAATGCTTTTCAGTGATACCCCATACTCTTGCACTTTCATATTTGTTTATTTTTTATATAGCCCCTTTCCCCTGAGTAATATTCAGATTGCTGACCCCATCAGATGGGTAATGATTTAGAAATCCTGCAGTGCTTATAAATTCTGATATAATACATCATAGACTTCAGCTGCTGAGTGATCTTAATTTTGCCTTTTTCAGACATGTACTTCAGGAAACATTGCTGTCTTCAATAAACTCAGGTTTTATTCCTCAGCCTCCTCACGTAGTAGCATTCAAAAGATCATGTTTGAGTCTGACTTTCAAGATCTTTGTTAATCGTTTTCAATACAACCTGGTCATTGAGGTTTCTGGGAGTCAGCAAGAACCTATGTGGCAGGTCCTTTTCTATATCATGCCATTGAAAACATTATTTTCTTCCTATTCTGACTTAAGGAAGCAATGTTGAGCTAGGGCTGACATTTTACTCCTGTGTGTAGCCTATTCAGCTGATCTGTCTGCATGGTTTGACTTCACTGGCATCCATCAGAAAAGCAGTCAGCTTTTTCTCCTGTATTAAGCGAGTATGCCCTGGCCCATGGGCAAGGCCTCTTAGCCTTTTGGTTTGCTATGCATCAAACATTGTATTTTGCTTTCTTCAGTAAGTCACTAGAATGTTTTCTCTCAAACAACCTCTACTTCATTCATCCTTGCTGGTAACACTATAAACACCTCATTCTGTGAAAATATATATGCAGATTGTAATAAGTATGTATATAGACATTTGCCTTTGAAAAGGAAAGAACAAAGAGTAAAACCAAATCAGCCAAGAAAGTCCACTGTTGGTTTAATTTCAACATTTGCAATTACCAAATCTTGATTTTAGTTATTATTGTCAGAAGCATAAATTATTCAACATTTGTGTTTGGGATATTATTTCACTTCTCCATTATCCAAATTGATTGGTGTTCAGTAAAAAAAAATTAATTTGCCTTTGCTTTCTCATTGATTTACAATGTTTGTTGAGGTGAATGGTAATATTGAAATTTTAGTGCAGTATTCATAATCAGATCATTAGTTCAGAGTTTTAAAGAAGCTGAGCACAGCAACACTTCCTTGCACTGGGACAGCCTAGGCAGGGATCATAAGTTGGAGGCCAACCAGACTAAATAACAAGTTGTCACCCCCACTCTGTCAAGCAAAACTAAACTAAGTAATTGAAAGAAAATGGAAACTCGAAGTGAAACCTCCCAAATTTTACCCATGAACTTGTTCATATGCTTTTTTTTTTCTACCAAATTTCACATGGTTGTTTAACAAAAAGTAATATATTTCCATTAGGATACAGAAATTTCTGTAGATCCAGTCAACTAAAGCACTTGTTTTTGGGTAGAGTTGCGTATATGTTATTTCTGTTCACCTTCCTTTGATTAGTGGTTCTGGGTATTGAACCCAGGGCCTCAGGCATCCCTGACAAGACTCTACCTACCCCTTACCCATACTCAGACCTCTTCATTCATTCTTGTCTTATCACTCAGATGTCTTTGCAAGTAGTAACATAATAAGCAGAAAAGCCTAAAGTAGGCTGGGCCTGGGGAAAAGCTCCTGCCTTTAGAGGGATGAATTCAAAGTTGCCTGAACTGGTCACTTAGTATTCTTACAGTCTACTGAGTTTGTCTTCTTGTTCAACATTTTAAAACATCTTTAGTTTGTTATCTTGATATAACCTTTGTACAAATACTCAGAGAATCAAGATGCTTAATAATTATGCAAATTAAGCAGAAAAGACACATCTTTGACAAGAGAAATAACTAACGGGAAACATCTTATTAGCAAGTGGCCAAAGACGTGACAAATAAATTTTGTAAATGGAATTGATCATGAAACATGCCACAGCCAACAAATATTTCTTTTTTTTTTTTTTTGTCTTTTTGAGACAGGGTCTCCCTGTAGTCCCAGCTGTCCTGGAACTCACTCTGTAGACCAGGCTGGCCTTGAACTCACAAAGATCTGCCTGCCTCTGCCTTCCAAGTGCTAGGATTAAAGGGTTACACCACCATGCCAGGCAGCTAATATTTCTTAAAAATTGGACAATCTTAATTAATTCAACCTTGTGAGCCAAAAATATTAAAACATATTATAAAGATGGTTTATACAATAACTATGTAGCTTTCTTTTTTTTTTTTTTTTCAGGCCGAGCATGGTGGCATGTGCCTTTATTTTTATTTATTTATTTATTTATTTATTTATTTATTTATTTATTTATTTTGCAGTCTTAGCAGCCCTTGAGGCTGCCTATTTACTATTTTTTAATTAAATTTATTTATTTTTATCAAATCTAGACCCATGTCCCCCCCATCCCCCACCCCACCAGAGCTCATGCATTCTGCCAAACATGCTTTTCATCTCTTTCTCATTCTTCCTCCATGTGGAAGTTGACTGTTTTGAGCAGAAGTTCACTGTTTCAGTCAGTTCTTCGATGCTGTCCTTTCTGTTGTTGTTGTTGTTGTTGTTGTTTCCAATATGCATCACTCCCAACTGCTTTGCACAAAAGCTCAAGGGGCCCTGCACAAGAAATACTTACAACTAGGTAATTGGCACTAGCATCCACAGATGAGGGATACCATTCATTGTTTGTTTTTCTGGGACTGTGTTACTTCACTCAGCATGATGTCCTCTAGCTCCAGCCATTTTCCTGAAAAGCTCATGATGTCGTCTTTCTTTACTGCTGCATAGAACTCCATTGTATAGATGTACCACATTTTCTCTATCCACTAGTCGGTTGAGGGGCATTTGGGTTAGTTCCAGCTCCTTGCTGTGCTTGTCTCAGCTGGTATCAGGAAATCTCCTGTAGCTTTCATTTTTATTTTTATTTATTCTTTCTATGTTTTCTTCCTTTTTTTCTTTTCTTTTCTTTCTTTTTTTGGTCTTTTCGAGACAGGGTTTCCCTGTAGCTCCAGCTGTCCTGGAACTCACTCTGTAGACATTTCCTTAATTATTAATGATGTTAAACACTTTTTAAGATGTTTCTCAGCCATCTTTAATTCCTCACTGGTGAAGACTCTGTTCCATCTTTTCAGTAGGTCATTTTCTTCTTTGTTTTTTGAGTAGTTTGTATAATCTTGATGTTAATGCTCTGTCAGATGTATCACTGGTAAATATTCCCTCCCACTCTGTGGGTTTTCTCTTCACCTCCTTGATTGTTGCTTTCACTGTACAGAAGCTTTTGAGTTCTATGAGGTCCCATTTGTCAACTGTTGACCTTACTTCCTGTGAAGCTGCTGTCTGATTTAGAAAGTCTTTTCCTACACCTATGTCTTATAGGTTGTTGCCAACGTTTTCTTCTAACACCTCCAGTGTTTCAGGCTTCACTTTGAGATCTTTTATACACTTGGAGTTGATTTTTGTACAGGGTAAGAGGTAGGGGTTTAATTTTGTTCTTCTACAGATGATGATCGAATTTTGCCAGCACCATTTGCTGATGATGCTATTCTTCCTCCACTGAGGCTTTTTTGCCCCTTTGTCAAATATGAAGTGGCTGAAATTGTATGAGCTCACGCTTGGATCTTCAATTTTGTTCCATTGGTCATCAGGTCTGTTTTTGTGGCAGTACCAGGCTGTCTTTATAACTATGGCCCTGTAATATAGTTTGAAGTCTGGTAGGGCAATTCCCCCCTGCATTGCATTTTTCACTCAGGGTTGATTTAGCTATTTGGGGTCTTTTATTTTTCCATATGAATTTAAGGATTTTTTTCCAAGTCTGTGAAGAAGCTCATAGGGGTTTTGATTGGGATTGCATTGAATCTGTATATGATTTGGGTAAAATGGACAATTTTACTATTTTCACTTACCCAGTCCATGAACATGGGGGGTCTTTTGATCTTTTGATGTTGTGGTGGTTTGAATGAGTATCCCCCATAGGCTTTAAGTATTCAAACATTTTGTCTCCAGTTGGTGGCACTGTCCTTGGAAGTCTTAGAAGGTGTGGCAGTGCTTGTGGAAGTATGTCATTGGGTACAGGCTTAGTGAGTTTAACAAGCCTTGTGGTCTCCATTTGCTCTCTCTCTGCTTCCTGTGCTCATTGGGAGATGTGACCCTCAGCTTGCTGCTCCAGCCACCATACCTCCCCGCCACAATGGACTCTAATTCCCTGGAACTACCAATCATAAGCTCAAATAAACTCTTCCTTTTATAAGTTCCTTTGGTCATGGTGTTTTATCATAGCAACAGAAAAGTGACTAATATAGTTATTTGGTACCAGAGAGTGGGCTGTTGGCTGTGAAGAACCTGACCATGTGTATGTTTGGAGAAATGTGTAAGACTTTGGAACTTTGGGCTAGAAAAGCTGTTGACTACTGTAAGCAGAGCTTAAGGGGCCATTCTAGTAGAAGCCTGGAAGAAAGCATTGCTGCAAAAAATGTAGTTCCAGAGGAAAATAAAGACTTAGGCAGCAACTGTGATATTTTGATAAAGAGTCTGGCAGCAGTTTGCCCACAGCCCAAATGCTTGCCTGATGCTAAGTTGAAAAGCAATGGACTAATGTCTTTGGTGGAGGATATTTCAAGACAGCCTAATGTAAAATGGTGGCATGGCTATTTGTAATGGTGAATATTTTGCAGATCTACAGTGAAGAAGAGTGGATGTGGCAGTAAACAAAATGCATAATGTACAGTTTGGATCTGAGAACTGCACTAGGAAGATTAAATGTATGGCCAAGGCATGTGAAGGAGAGAGTCCTTTGATAAGGAGATTAAAGTGATTAAAGGAGAGGCCCTCAAGATTTACAAGTAAACAACAGAAACAGTACCTTCAGGGCAAGACCACACCCCAGCTTAGCCTCCAACTTTTGAAAGAAAATACTGAAAGTGTTTTCTCCTCTAACAAGTCCAGGGCAGAGAAAATTGCAAATATTGTTAAAGTAGGAGAGAGTCCATCCTGAACTTGCCCAGCCAAATTCGGCAATTTTCATTCACATAGGCGGGCTTTAGAGGCAAGGATGCAAAGAGTGTAGGGGTTATCATTCTCCGCTGGCAGTTTCAGAGACCACAAGAGGCCGGCAGATTGCAGCAGGGGCGTCCCTGATAAAGAAGGCCCTAATAGGCCCATTGCATGAAGCTTTGATGTGAAGCCTGTTGTGCAGCGAGACCCAATAAGACATTCTAGATGCCGACCTTTTAGATAATGTTGCCCAAGGAGAGCCCTGCATACAGGGAGTGGTAACAGCATAAGAAAGAGATGTATGTTTGCAACAAAGTTGGAAGAGCTGAGCCATATAAAGCCCTTTGGAAGTCAAGTCCAGAAGTTGCATGTGGAGCGACTGGACTTTGCGATTGCCCTGCTGGTTTTCCAATCTTGTTTTGGTCCAGTTTTTCCTCACTAGGCCTCTATTCCTCCATTTTGGAATGGGAATGGGTATTCGGTTTCACTGTACATTGGGAGTATGTAATTGTGTCTTTGATTTTTACAGGAGCTTACAGTTTAGGAAATTTGCCTGAGTCTCAGAAGAGTTTAGGTACTGTAGACTTTGAATGGCATTGACACTGGTAAAGACTATGGGGACTTTTGAAGGTTGGACTAAATGTATTTTGCATTTTATATGTCAGGGGAGCATGGGCCAGGGAGTGGAATGTGGTGGTTTGGAATGAGTCCCACCATAGGCTTAGTATTCAAACATTTTGTCTCCAGTTGGTGGCAACTGTTCTGGGAGTCTTTAGAAGGTGTGGCAGTGCTTAGAGGAAGTATGTCATTGGGTGCAGGCTTAGGAGTTCAAAAAGTCTTGCTGTACCCATTGTCGCTCTCTCTCTGGTTCCTGTGCTCATTGGGATGTGACCCGCGCTTGCTGCTCCAGCTCCAGCCATACCTCCCCGCCACACTGGACTCTAATTGCCCTTGGAACTCATCAATGCATAAGCTCAAATAAACTTTCCTTTTAAAAGTTCCTTTGTCATGGTGTTTTATCAATCAGCAACAGAAAAGTGATACTATATAGTATTGTATCATGCTGTTGGCTGAAACTGCCATTAGGTGTTTAGAAATTGTGAGAGGACTTTGGAACTTTGGTAGGTTTGCTCCCAGGTATCTTTATTATTTTTGAGGGCTATGGTGAGTGGATGTCTCCTTGTCTTGCCTTTCCTTCCCCTTGTTTTTTGTTGGTGTAGAGAAAGGCGACTGATTTTTCGAGGTTAATTTTTATAAGCCTGACACTTTACTAAAACTCTTTCATTTCTAGAAGTTTTCTAGAAGTTTTCTGGTGGAGTTTTTAGCATCCCTTAGGTAAACTATCATTTTTAATAGAATTCTTTCCGTGAAAGTGGCCCTCTGTAACAGGGACTTTTTTTTTACTTCTTGGCTGTTTGTGATTACATCTTCAATTTCCTCAAATTTATGGGTCTGTTTAAACTAAACTTCAGTCTCTTCTTGTTTTAGCTTTGTTGATTCCCAGGAATTTCAGATATTTATCATTTCTTTTAGGTTTTCAAAATTAGGAGTATATATTTTTTAAGTATTCCCATATGAGTGTCTGGATCTTTTTTTTTTTTTTTTTTTTTTTTTTTTTTTTTTTTTTTTTTTATTGATTTGGAGTTGTTCTGTCTTTGTGTTTGTTGTTGTTAAATGGGATAGGAGGTTTTATTATTTTGTTGATTTTTTTTTCAAAGAACCAGCTTTTTTTTTTTTTAGATTTTGTTTTTTTTTTATGTATTGTTTTCTTTGTTTCTATTTCATTGATTTCTGTTCTGATTTTTGTTATTTCTTCTTGTCTGTTGGGTTTAGGTTTCATTTGTTGTTGTCTCTCAAGTGTTTTTAACTGCAGTGTTAGATTGTTTATTTGTTCCCTTTCTGTTTTTTTTTATTTATTTAATGTGGGCCCTTAGGACTATAAATCTCCCTCTCAAGACTGCTTTGAAATGTATCCCACAGGTTTTGTTGTGTTGTATTGTCCCTTTTGTTCAGTTCCATGAATAATTTTATTTCATTCTTTATTTCTTCCCTGACCCATTCATTATTCAGGATTGTGTTCTTTAGTCTCCATGTGTTCTTGTAGCTAGTTGGACTTATTCTGGTGTTCATATTGAGCTTTATTGCACTGTGGTCTGATAGAATGCATGGAATAATTTCTATCCTTTTTTATTTGTTGAGGTTCCTTTTGTGCCCTAGTATGTCATTGATTTTGGAGCCTGTTCTGTGAGGTGCTGAGTAGAAAGTATATTCTCTGGTATTTGGGTGGAATATTTTGTAGATGTCTGTGAGGTCCATTTGGTGTATTGTATTGTTCAGTTCTGATGTCTCTCTCTTATTTTTTGTCCTGTTGATCTATCCAAGGGGCTCAATGTGGTGTTGAAGTCTCCCACTATTAGTGTGCTAGGAATACTTTGTTTCTTGAGGTCCTACAGAGTTGTGTTTATAATGTTAGTGTACCGAAGTTTGCTGCATAGACATTTAGGATTGTGAAATCTTCATGGTTCATTGTTCCTTTGACAAGGATGTAATGGCCCTCTTTGTCTCTTCTGATTAATTTTACTTTGAGATCTATTTTGTCTGATATTAGAATAGCCACTCCAGCTTCTTAGTACCATTTTGCTTGGAATATTTTTTTCCATCCTTTCACTCTAAGGTGGTGTCTGTCCTTGAGGGTGAGATGGGTTTCTTGTAGATACCATATGGAAGGGTTCAGTTTCCTAATCCATTCTTCCCAGTCTATGCCTTTTGTTTGGGGAGTTTAGACTAATAGTATTTAAGGTTATTATTGAGAGATGTGTGTTGCTTCCTTTTATCTTATTTTTTGTTTGCATTCTTGGTCTAGGTGTATATTTACTCTCTTCTGATTTTGTTGCTTTCTCTCTTTAATTGCTTAGGGATAGTTGCTTCTTTCCTCTGTTCTTTGGATTACTTCGAGGACTTTCTGAAGTGTTGGTTTCTTAGACATGTATTCTTTCATCTTGTTTATGTTGTGAAAGATTTTTCTTTCTCCTTCAACTATAATTGACAGTTTTGCTGTCTGGGTTGGCATCTAAAGTCGTTTAGCACAGCGAATAGTTTGGTCCGTGTTCTTCTAGCTTTCATCTTTGGACTTAGAAATCAGCTGCAATTCTGATGAGTTTCCCCTTATATGTAACTTGTTGTTTCTCTGTGGCTTTCAGTATTTTGTCTTTGTTTGAGCATCTAGTGTTTGAACAATTATATGGCATGGAGAGTTTCTTTTCTGGTCCTTTCTATATGGTGTTCTATGTGCTTCTTGTATTTGTATGAGATTGTCCTTTTTCAGTTTGGGGAAATTTTCTTCTATTATCCTGTTGAAGATCCAGTCAATAGTATTGTCTTGGGACTCCTCTCTCTCCTCTATCCCTATGATGCACAGGTTTGGTCTTTTCATAGTGTCCCACATTTCCTAGTTGTTTGACTCGTGTGTTGTTGTTTTTTTTTAATTTTTTGTAATCTTTACTTCAGCTTTCTAGTTGCTCTGTATTATCCTGCAGGTTTGATATTCTTTTTTCTGTTTCATCCATTCTGCTTCTGAGGCTTTTTCCCATCCTTTCCTGGTGGTTGGATGAATGTTCAATATCCTTTTTTATTTCATCCTGTGATTTCTGTAGATTTTCCACTTCCTTCTGGAGCTTGCCATTCTCATCTTGTAGCTCCTTGGTTTGTTGGTCATTTTCTTTTTTCATTTCAGCCTGGGATCTTTTCAGCATTTCAACTTCTTTCCAGAGTTTGTTATTTTCTCCCTCTAGGTCCTTCTTGAGTCTTTCAATTTCTCCCCATAGTTCTTTTCACTGTTTGTCATTATCTCCCTCTTGGTCCTTCCCAAGTTTTTCATTCTCTTCCCTTAGTTCTCTGATTTCTTTGAATGTGTTGTTCTTCTAAGGTCAGTGTCTTGGCTTCTTTTCTTGGAGATCTCATTGTAGGGATCTTCTGTAGGGTTGGTAGAGTTTGGTGTGGATTTATTACGAGCTTTTCCCATGTTGTTTTTTTCTTTGTGTCTTTGGCATGCGGATTTGTCTGTTTATTTGTTTCTTTGAATGCTAGCACCTCAATGTTGGCTGCACAGACTATAATTACCAGTGTTCTGCCTGTTAGGTCCTCTGCACCAGAGCTCCACCAGGATGACAGGGTGGGGAGGCGGGGGTTGTTGGGTTGGGTTACTACTTTGGCCAGTATGACTGTAAGGGTCAAGGCAGATCTGCCTTGACTCACTGGAACCTCACTGACTCAGGGTGGGTTTCAGGAGTCTGAGCTGGCACTTCCGGGAGCAGGTGCCATGCCCCCCAGGGACAAGGCAGATCTACTTTGACTCACCAGAACCTCTGCTTTCATTTTTAATACTTTTATATTTTGGAGAACAAGGCAAAATATAAAATACTAGACTCTCCTAGTATGATAAGTGGTACACTTCACACCATGAGAACTGCAGATATAATTTTCTTCTCTCTTCAGTGCTCTTTGCTATCAGTATTCTAACAGTCCAAAACTTCGACTTACCCTTGATGCACTGAAGTGATTTCTCCCCCATTTACCTACCCTGTGAACACAGCACTTTGCGGAATTTGAGGAGCCCTGTGGAGCTCACAGATAGGAATCTTGTAAACAATATAAAATTCAGTAAGGCAGGTCTATGAGTTGACCTTTTTCATGATCTTAGAGTCCCAGATGGATCAGAATTTACTGAGGTCAGACAAAACAATACTTCCACCTCCTCATCCTCCTCCTCCTTTTTTTTTCTTTTGGAGACAGGGTCTCCCTGTAGCCCCAGCTGTCCTGGAACTCACTTTGTAGACCAGGCTGGCCTTGAACTCACAAAGATCCGCCTGTCTCTGCCTCCCAAGTGCTAGGATTAAAGGCATGTGCCACCACACCCGGCAGAACAACTGTTTTTTAAAGATGTGTTTTCATTTGTGTGTGTTTGTGTTCAGGTGTCCTCAAAAACAGAAGAGGGCATCAGATCCATTAGAGCTGGAGTTACAGACCAACAAAAACCATTCTGTCCAAGGCTAGCTTAGTAAACCAATGAGTTTGGGGTAACTTACAAGACACTGAGTGAGGGATTACTTTCAGATGAATGAGTGATGATTCACAAAAGCCGGATTCCAGAAGCTCCCTGCCCAAACTGCAGACAGCTCAACTGGTTGGAAAGCCTCCTCTTCCCAGTAATTACTAGGACATAGGTAATTTGTGGGAGGGGACTTTTGAATCTTATGACTTTCAAGAACTTCCTGAGCTTCGTAATTTTGGTTAACTCTCTGAGACTTAAGGAGTGCCTCTTCAGGAAATGTTTAGAGAAAATAGCTTTACAATATATGTTTCTAAAATTATCAGGTTGACTTCTGGCCTCTGTGGGCATCTTTTTTTTGAATGATCTTTTATTTTTTATTTTTATTTATTTTTCTCTATGTGTATGAATGTACTGTCTGCATGCAGGTCTGTGCACCCGTGTCGTGCAATGTCGTGGAGGTCAGAAAAGGGTGTCGGATTCCCCTGGAACTGGAGTTCTCCTGGAATTGGTGTTTCAGACAGTTCTCAGCCACCACGTGGGTTCTGGGGATCGAACCCGGATCCTCTGCAAAGGCAGTCGGCACTCTTAACTGCTAGGCCAATTCTCCAGCCCCTCTGTGGGCATCTTAACACACACACAGAGAGAGAGAGAGAGAGAGAGAGAGAGAGAGAGAGAGAGAGAGAGAGAGAGAAACATATGTGAAACCATCCATAGGTTTGATCTTCTGAATACAAGAAATGTTTTATACTTAAGAAGTCGGTCGATGTCTGTTTACCTTATTATCATTGCTGAGAATAAGGAGAACATCTAGAGCTGTATTGCTAGAAGCATACAGAAAACCCAGGCTACTTATTCAAAACTCATTCCTGGGTATGAAACTATTGAAACATACTCTCTGTTTAGGCAGTGCAGTTTTGAACAGTTGCATCTTAGTTTACTTTCTTAGCATGTGTGGTATACAGAAAAAGACATTTTATTTTTTCTGCTTCAAAGTAAGATATAGACAGACATTCTGATACTTCATTTCTAACTTGTATGAGACATTTAAAACCCCACTCTAGACAGGGGGTGGTAGTGCAGGGTGTCTTGGCACACACATTTAATCCTAGCACTCAGGAGGCATAGGCAGCAGGTCAAGGAGAGTCTGGTCTACATAGATAGTTCCAGGCCAGCTACAGGGGACCCTGTCTTAATCTCCCCAACACGACCAACCTCCTAAAGAAACAGCACCCTAATCTGCATTTTCCTCAAGCTGTAATATGAAACTCATCTTCTGAGTGGGGACCCTATATTTGAGAGTGCATCAGCATCCCCTCATGTCTTGAAAGATACCATTCCAGCACACACCTGGAGTTTCTGATTCAGTGAGATAGACTGACACTGCTGGGCTGGAGGTTCTCTGCAGTGTTATAAGCTGATGCAGCGCTCTCTCTCTCTCTCTCTCTCTCTCGCTCTCTCTCTCTCTCTCTCTGAAGCCAAACATACATAATCTAGTCTGTCAATCTTCCCTGCTTTCCTTCCTCAGATCTCTAGTAGGAGAAGGGGTCATGCTTTGAGCTACACAACATGAGAGGGCATCTGTTCCAACCATTTGTGCTTGTTTTGTTCTTGCTTACAGAGCTGAGCAATGAAGAACCAAGTGTCCTGAATAAGACCACCTTCAAACCCTGTCCAATAGTGATGCTACGGTGGCAGTTAGTTTCCCAAAGACTTCATCCTAAGGGTGTTAGAAATGGCTGCCATACATATCACATGACCTTAGTGTTATTCTATTACCACACATTTTATTTGGTGGAGGTGGGGGTGGGTGGGGGTCTCAGTGTCAGGTAGGCAAAGACAGGACTTCTGAAATAATGTTTGAACTATCACTATGTAGTGGCCTCCAAGTTATTTACAGAGAAATTGCAAGGCTCCCCTAAATTCTTTGCTTATGTGGGTTCTCTCTTACCGTGCCAGGTCTGAATACAAGCTATGCCAGAATCTCTAGAGGAGTTATTTAAAGGGAAATTATGGATAAATACCTTAAACAGGGATAGCTCAGAGAGTGCACAGCAGCATTTCCCAGAGGTCATCTGCAGGATTAGTTTCCATGGTACAGAATTCCCTGCTTCCTTCCCTTCTCTATTTCCCTTTGTGCTAGCTCTTAGTGTTTCCCAGTGGTATATGCCAAGCAAGCTGTATTATTATAGGGAAGTTGAGGCAAGACACTGGGAAGGTTCAGGAAGCGGAAACCTGGTAGAAGCCCTCACATTTTAGAGTTTGAGTAGTGAGGCAAATTTCATATCAGTTGGCTAACAGCAAAACTTTATAAAAAGCAAGTAGCTTGTTCTTGCCTGAGACAAACAGAATTGAGGAAATCTTGTTAGGATAGCAGGCAAGTAGCTGCGGCTAGTTGTGTCCACAAACTTATTAGCTCAAATTTCATGACAGTGGAGAGAGGGAGAGAGAGAGAGAGAGAGAGAGAGAGAGAGAGAGAGAGAGAGAGAGCCCATTTTTTTTTTACCAGACTTACAAATTATTAATGCCAATCTTTTGTTGCTATAACCTAGAGGTTTCATGCTTTTGTTAGCCCTCACCCATACTGGGGTGCACTTTTGCTAACACAGTTATCCTTGAGTCATGTCTTCTCTTGTGAATAATCCCTCACCCATACTCCTGTAAGTAACTGCCAGTAAATCTCATTAGGTCACCAAGTTGGACTTTAGTGGTGTCCTTAACATCTATTTTCAGTTCCCTATTTGGGGTGAATAGATGTTCACCTCTCCTCAGGCATCATTACACAACAGTCACTACCAAAGCTCTGTTGTTCTTTAGTGCATGTAAAGATTAAGGATGTGGAATAGGGTAACCCACCTCTGATATGGCCTTGTCTCTGTCTACAACCATCACATGTTGGGTGACTTTTGCATAATTTTCATGTAATTTCTCCTAACCTAAATTAAAAACTTCCCAATAAAAAATTCTACTTAACTAGAATGCAGTATCTCATCCTCTAATTGTTTTGTTTTTATCTCTAAGTTTACTTGGAGATGACAAATTTAAAAATAAACTCAGGGCAACCTGCTTCTTTTCTCATAAGGCATGGGGGAGCAAAGCATCCCAGAGATGGAGTCCCAAGAGCCTGGTATCAGGAGGAGGTGTGGTAAGGAAGGGGAAAATTGGAGACTCAAGTATACTCCATTTCAGGGTGTTCACCACACACCTCAGTTTCCCGTGACAGTATTTCAAAGTGACAATGCATCCTTTTAAATAATTATGTATACACAGTCATCACTGCTAATATATTTATAGATTCACTTACAAACTATAATTTAATTGTCTAGTCTCCTATTACTGGATATGTATAGTATTCCACATTCTCCTCTTATACTGTGATCTGAGCACATATTTATTTATAAATTTGATCACTTTTGTAGGATAATTCTGAGAAGTGTAATACTAGGTCAGAGGCTGTACTTTGAAATTATTTGATATATGCTGCTAGGTTATCTTCCAGAATATGTGTTATTCTTGGTGAGCCTCAGAGTTCCATGAGGTCATCAGACTATTTCAGTCTGCTTATCTGCTACACAAATAATGGGTACTGTGAAATTCTCTTATTTTAATGCACTTTTAATGTTTGGTTCGTAGTCTTTTAATATCCTGAGCTGCTTATAGCTTATAGACTCATATATTTTTTTAATTTTTTAAAAATTTTCTATGTGTATGAATGTACTGTCTGCATGCAGGTTTGTGCACCCGTGTCATGCAATGCCGCGGAGGTCAGAAGAGGGTGTCCGATTCCCCTGGAACTAATCTCCTGGAATTGGAGTTACAGATGGTTCTCAGCCGCCATGTGGGTGCTGAGGATCGAACCCGGGTCCTCTGCAAGAGCAGTCGGCACTCTTAACCGCTAGGTTATCTCTCCAGCCCCAGCTTATAGATTCTTTTTTAAATTTTTTAATTTATTTTTTGTGTCTATGAATGTACTGTCTGCATGTAGGTTTGTGCACCCTTGTGGTGCAGTGCCGTGGAGGTCAGAAGAGGGTGTCGGATTCCCCTGGAACTGGAGTTAAAGATGGTTCTCAGCTGCCATGTGGGTGATGGGGATCGAACCAGGGTCCTGTGCAAGAGCAGTCGGTGCTCTTAACCGCTAGGCCATCTCTCCAGCCCAGCTTATAGATTCTTAAGAGTAGAAGAAGTTACCCATTTGTTGAAACTATTTCCCACCTTGGTGTTCTGTTTTTAGCATATTAAGCTTTCACATATTTGACGCTTGGAATACTGCATTTTCAGCAAACAAACTGAACTTTCTTTTTTGCCAAGTGAGTCCCTCTTCCCTGTGGCCGCGTGGCTTCCCAGACGTACCAAACGCTGTGTGACTGCAGCACCACTTCCATCGTTCCTTTTTTAGATCCTCAGAAACAGGGAGATGTGTAGGAAGCTTTCTCTTTATGCCGAACAGGGACCATGTGGCCCTGCTAAGGGGGATGGGGACACAGTGCCCGCTTTGCAGACACTGCGGGGAGGTCAGCTGGCTACTTCTCTTAGCCCAGCCTGGATGATAGTTTCAACCCAGGCCCTTAGCCTGGACCCACCAGACACGTGTTCCACTCTTGACAGTGGCTTCTCACCTTCCCAGAGCCTCCACAGGAATTTCAGGCTGATGGCTGATCGCCTCCCCTCAGTCAATACCTACTCACAACACAAGCTACCCAGATTGGTGATCCACAAAGAAATCTTTCCAACCCACTGGCCACCCCAAGAAATGCAGGCCTACCTTAGTCTGTATGTGCGTGCAATAATTAATAAAAAATAACGGCCGGGAATTCCATGATGATGTTACTATGAAATTCAATTTCATAGTATTTTGCTACAGCCTGCTTTTATAAAATGAATGACGTCGGTTCCCAGAGCCAATCATAAGTCCCCCAGTTCTGTGCCACTGCACACCTTGCCCCACCCAGCATTACACACTTAGGCCATGCTGCTTGCTCCTCCTTGGGGGGGGTGGGGGGAGACCCTCAGCCAGGCGGTGAGAGGAGCTAGTTGGAAAGCCAGCCTGCAATTCGAGCTGGATTTCCTACAGAGATGTGTAAAGAACTCTGTTGTATAGTTTATTTGAACATAAAGAATCTGTTCTAATTCTGCACAGAGACTGCTGTCATTCTTGCAGCTTCAAGTTATTGATCTACACATGAAATTTCAAGAAAGGTTCATCTGAAGGTTGTCTATGATTTTTTTTTTTTTTTTTGAGACAGGGTCTCACTATGTAGCATTGGCTACCTTGGAACTCATTATATAAACCTCCAGGCTGTCTTCAAACTCACAGAGCTCTGACTGCCTCTGCCTCTGTCTCTTGAGTGCGGAGATTAAAGACACATGCCACCATGCCCAGCCCTAAGATTTTCTGGCCAGTGCAGAGAACAGAGCCCACTACTGCACTTTATTCCTATGGGAGACAGTGACTTAAAATGGCTCTGTTGGGACTGGAATAGGTGGAAAGTACAATAACAGTTCATGGTCAGGTTGTTTTCATGATTATGATATATCTCTTGCACTACAAAGCAATGGAAGGAAAATAAATGTCAGTGCCAGGACATGGGCCACCTGCTCATCTGCAGTTGTTGCTTAGCAGCAAGATGCTGCATTCACTGGGCCCAGGTGACCTCCTGGGCTACTCTCCACATTCTAAGCAGCTCAGTGGCTTTGAGTCCTGGGTCAAGTTTGTCAGTAAGATGATCTGATGTGGATTCTGTGGGGAGACAGTCTTGCCTCCTCCTCTATCATTATTTCAGGTTCAAATGTTTTGGTTTGGGTAATCATAGTACTGACTAGCAGGATAGGAATATAAATGATATTTATGCGGAAGTTGGGAGTGCTTTAAATATTGTGAAAACGCTGACTTTGACACATTGAGGATAATGATGCAGAAACAGTAGGCTCTTTGTAAACTGTTTAATGGCAACAATTTTCTAAATCAAAGCAATCTGCACTTCCCCATTTACAATTTCATCTCCAACTACTACGGTCTCGTAAAGAGCTTTACTGCACTGGATCTTTTGCTTTTCTGAATGGTTATCTCCCACTCTGATGTTTCGAAGCATTTGTATTTTACCTTTCAGAAGATACAAGTGAGACATGGAATGAAGAGGTGTGCCATTTGGGTCAAATCACGGTGTCTTGAACAGGTAGAAATTTATTTAAGAAATACAAGTTTAAGAACTGCAAAGTGATCTCCTGGTTATGCCACTGTTTAACAGGCTAGAAAAAAATTGCTGCTTATGTAAGTGAGTTTGTGTGTTTGTGTACAGATAATAGTAATCTACATGTGCCTCTAGACTATTACATAATGGGTTTGCAGTAGTAAATGCCCAAAGGATTACATGGGGCAACTCAATTACCTTTAATGTTTTAGATATGGCAAAGTTTAATCTATATATTAACTTTTGCATTTGCTAAATCATAGACATTTACTGAAAATGCCCATTTTTCTCCATGTGTGACCTGAAAAGAGGGTTTGTAATCTAATTACGTTTGATTGTAGCCAGTGCCGTTTGCATTTCATAATGCCTACATTCATTCTTGACCTGCTGTGTCTTCATTTAATGAGGTTTTTTTTTAGGAATTTTCCATGACCCCCTTTGCTTGCATCAAAACAGAAAAGAAGTTAACACAAAAATAATAGAAATGTGAGAGAAATGCACCTGTCTGAACAAACTGAGCCTCTTCCAAGGGACCGCAGGAAGAAGTTCCATGCAGTGGGGTCCTGCTTTGATCTTTTCTACAAATGAGAGTTCTGCTGCACTTGGCTTGCAGGACATTCAGACACCGCATCCCTGTGCCACTGAATTTCTTCTCACCCACTTCATTTTAATTTATTCAGGAAAGCAATTGTCGTCTTTAGTGGGTAGCTGTGCGAGGAGTTAGTGCAGTGTGTGCTCTGAAGTGTAATATTCCAATGATACATCTCCTGGACTTCGCTATAAACTTTTATTTTAAATGTTCTGTGTGCTCACAAAAATTTAGAGGATATGAAACACGATGTATTAGATTTTTTTAAAACCTCAAACACTGAATAAAAACTCATGCATGAAAGTGTCTAATAAAATGGATAATGTCCAAAGGAACTTGGATTTTATGGTTCTAATAGAGACCTGACAGGGGAAAAAAAGTGAAAATTCAGAGTCATCTTTTTGTGAGGATCTCCCACCAGTCAGAACAGATGATTTGCATGTTTAATTGTTGGTGGCCTCAAGTTTGTCCTGCCCTCCCAGATCACATATATGTTTTCTCTGGAGGAATCCTAAGCCATGTTGACCCTAGTAGCATGCTGAAATTCTTGAGAGAAAAGTGGGAGTGGGGGGATTGTACTTTTGTCCTTTGAGTTCAGAAGTGCTTTGCTTTATGTGAGGCTTGGTTTTGTATATTGCCTTGGGGGAAAGTGAGAGATAGCTCTAGCTGGGAATAAGGAAGCCAATCTGGGAGTCGAAGGCAAGGTGCTAGGATTTAGACTGGAAGCACTGACAGAGAAGCTCTATGTAAAAAGTTGTTCTCTTTGTGTAGATTTGCAAGCTAGATTGGAGACTATGACAGTGGCTAATTAAATATATATTTATGTGAAAGTAATGAAAGCTAAATAAGATTGTCAAAAGATTCCTTTCCAACTGTTGGGAGGAGCAAGTATGAAACACTGGTGGTTTATGAATTTCATTGTATAGTCTCATTTTTTTTAAAATGCATGGGCTATTTTTTCTACATTTTCTAAACATGGGCTGAATCATCAGTACATACTCTATAGTTGTGTAGTGTCACCATGTGGTGTTACAGTTAAAACTAGAATAATACAGCCTGACTCTTATCTTTAGTTTGTAAGAGTGGTCCTGAATTTGGAGGACACCTGTTCCCCCAGATGTCTCTTAGAACTGTGCCCTGGAACTGTGCTCCTGAGCCAGGCTTCACCTATAATTTTATTCAAAAACATTTCTCCAGCTTCAATTAGGGAATTACAAATGTGAACTAATTTTATCTTATGATAGTCTTGCCTTTTTATCCCTAGTTCTGGAATATCTCATATGCATAATGTTAACTGTTCTTTATAGTCTTCATTGTGCTCAGTGAAGATGCTCACTGTCTTTCAGAGTTTTGAAATGTTAATTTTTAAGCATACCCACATTTGTTCCATATCTTGGGGTGGACTAGCAAATTCAGGTGTCCAGGAAATAAGATCAGGTACCCAGGTTACAAGAGCACATGGTTCAGTGAGTTTGCTAAGGTTAATTAAAAGTCATTAGTCCAGATTCTGTCCATTTTATAAAAGCCATTCCTACATAGCTGGAAAAGGTTTAACTATCAAAGGAAAATGGAAAAATAGTATAAAAGGGAAGAATCGTTAATAAAAACTTTCAGAAAAGAAAGCAGTATATAGTGCCACATGTATATGAGGTCCTATTTACACATAAATGCAGGGTGTATATACACATACTATATATATATATATATATATTATATATAATATCTATATTATATGTACGATTGATTATAGTTGTTAGAATTATATAATAAATATTATAAGTTCAATCATTTTTAAGCTCAAATTGTCTAACATTGGTACAACCCCAATTAGAATACCTTTTGTTTGTTTGTTTATTATTTTTTAAGGGATTCACAATATAAGTAGCACAGTTGTTTTCAGATACATTGACGTTGCTCAGTTTGCCCATACAATTAAGTAATTGGTGCTAGCATCCCACAAATGAGGGATACCATTCCTTGTTTGTTATTCTGGGACTGTTTACTTCATCTCAGCATGATTCTTCTAGCTCCAGCCATTACCTGCAAAGCTCATGATGTCATATTTCTTACTTCTACTGCATAGAACTCCATTGTGTAGATATTTGGAAACCAGTTGGTGAATGGTGGGTGGGGGTTGGGGGTGGAGGTGGGGGTGGAGTGGGGGGTGGGGTGGCACCTGTGCTTCAGTGGTCCAAGGAAATCCCCAATCTCAAGTCTCACACAGGCCCAACTTTTATACCAGCTAGGAGGACAACTTCACCCCCACAGCCACACAAGCCAATCCAGCCAAAGACGAATGAATCAAACCAAACACTCCACCTGCCTGAAGCACCTAGCTCCTACATGTGCTTCAGGTGATCCCCCCAATTAGAATATCCTATAGTAGGGTCTTAAATATACAGTAATATCAATCTATCATACTGAATGTACAAAGTAGGATGTTCTAAATATTAATCTATTGTTGGAATTACAGTGGTTGTAACCATTCTGATTTGTGGTAAGCATGTGACTCTTATTTCATTCCTTCTACTTACTCTGTTAGAAGTTTTCATTCACAATAGCCATTTTATCTTTTTGTGTGTGTTTCTATAAAACCACATTGTACCTTTGTAGAGGAACATGGTGCAACTATGCAGATAATATAATTATGTGTAGAGCACAATTGCTGTTACTCTTTAGTTTAGGTTAATTGGAGCTCAGCAAAAGTTGAAATAAAATGAAGAAAATATAAGGGAGAATGTTCAGCACCATTAAAAGGACAGCAAAAAACAACTCATGTTTTAGAAAATGACTGCATAGGCTTGTTAGCATAAATGTGGTCAACAGATCATGTCAACTGACAAGTGAAAATAATTGGTTCATTTGAAACAGAATTAGGTTCTTTTGGGCAGAGTGCTGAAACAGTCTGACCACTTGAGCATTAGTTATGGAGGGAATTAAGCATTACTCCATGTAGTGAGTTTGTAGGATATTTATCTATCCATTGCCTTTGGGAATTTGTTACCTGATCCAAATTTTGTTATCATGTTTTGAGGTGTTGCCTACCTGTGTAATTGTCACTTGGTATCCACCAGCTGTGTCTAGTCTGTATTCAACCCACAAACGGCCCTGTGTTACTTATTAATGGGATTTGTTCCAAGAGTTCATTATTATTATTATTATTATTTTTTGCTCTTTTTCAAGACAGGGTCTCCCTGTTGCCCCAGCTGTCCTGGAACTCACTCTATAGACCAGGTTGGCCTTGAACTCACAAAGATCTGCCTGCCTCTGCCTCCCCAGTGCTAGGATTAAAGGTGTGCGCCACCACACCTGGCTCCAAGAGTTCATTATTACAGGACTGCTCCACTGAGTTTCATGGAGTGCATCATACAGATCACTGTGATTCAGCCTATCACACACCTAGGCTGTATCACTCATCGGCTGCACCTGTGCAACATATTGCTGTGCTCCATGTTATAGGGGCTTGTAGCAAGTGCAAGTACAAGGTCACTCAGAGATAGGAGTTAATTTATTCTATTAGTGATATTTTCAGACTCTCATGTATGTTCCATTGTTGGCCATGATGTCATTGTCTGTATCTGCCTACTTTTGTTATAGCTAACTGGCACACTTTTCAATAAGGTGAGAGGTATATAGATATCAGTGTAAAATTTTAAGAACATCTGGTTTCAGTTTCTCCTTGCTTTACTTGGAGTTCATTTCTTTCCAGTTTGTGATATAATTCCTTTAACATTTCATTGGATAACCCTGTCACCAAAATACCAAAAAAAATCTTTGGATAATATTTGAGCAGTATCATAAAAAGTTGATCAAAATTCAAGATATCCCTCTCTGCTAAACCCACACCTGTGAGTGGTAGGAATAAGAGAAGGTGACCTGGTCTCTAGAGTCCTCACTGTGCCTGGAATTCTATGGTTGCATTCCTCATTATTCATTTTTCAATAATGTCTGGAATTATCTTGAACATTCCAGAGAGTAAAAGTAGTCTTTTCTAGAATTTAGTGGCCATTTGTTAAACATGACCAACAATGTTGCATGAATTAGAATAAAGAACTGTGCTTAGGACTACCAAAAGCCTACTAGAAGCAGAACTGTCAGTAACCTCTGATTGGAACTCAGTACAAAGAAGAAGCGCTCAGTTCTCTTTCAAATTTATTTGGATTTCCTTAACCTACAAATGTAGTATGTCTCTGTTTTATCAAGTGAAACAAAGAAAGAGGGATAAAGGGAAATTGATGCTTCTCCCCCTTCTTTGTGGCTACCTTCCTACTGACATGGCTAGCGGCCAGCAATGACATCTTGCAGTTTATGTTTCTCCAAATTTTAGTTGTTTGTGCAAATATACTAAGTACATTTCGAGTCTTGGGTCACTGGTGGTACTTCAGTGAACTAAAATTATTTTGTGCTCATACTTGTCTTTTTTTTCCTGGTCCTCTGCAAATAGCAGACACTGTTTTGAATTGCTGAACCATCACTCCAGCCCCAAGAGTAGGAATTTGAAGAGTACAAGGAAGTATTTCTTGGCAGTCAGAATGACCAACATTAAAATATCTGCTATTTCCAAACACTGAAGAAACTATAGATAAGCACCATTTTTACCCACTACTTTATTCCATTCCATTTTCCAGATTCCTTATGTAGCTGCTCTATTGTTGACCACTATGTCACTCTCTGCTCATGTCTGTGCAGGTCAGCATTCATCAGAGCTAACTGGCATTCTTCATGATAAGGAGAGGTCTCTTCCAAATTTCAATGTAACATAGCCTGAGTGTGCAATAGGCTACATCAGGGAGGTCTGGAGGACGCACTCCATGAAGCTTACAGGGCCACATAGTTAAGCACTCTTGGAGCAGATCCTATTTAAGAGAGTCTGGAAAACATTTTTTTTCCAATCTAACAAAAGTGAAGATGTGTACATTCTAAATCTGGTGCTTCTCAACTAGTAGTGTGCTTTTGAACTGAGTTTTTCAAAGAGTTTCTACTTAGAACTCTTTAGAATCATAAAAACCCTTGATAACTCCAAAGAGCCTTTTCTTAAGACATTAGCTTCATACATCGCTATTTACCACAATTATACATTAAATTGTACAATTTTAAAGCAGTTACAATAGAAACAATGAAAACATGTGGGCATAAATGCATATTTTATGAGGAATAGCCACTTTTGCAAAAAAAAAAACATTTACTTCTAATATTTTAGCATGAAATTGTTTCATATAATTCTGAATTCCTTAAAAATATGCCTTAATAGAAGATAGTTGGTTTTCACATCTGCCAAGTGTCTCTGGGCTGTGATGATGTGGCCTTTTTTGTGGTACCACATCATGAAGATTCGGCCTTGCTCTGGTGTGATCCTGACAAAACAACAACTGTTTTAACCATCCTCTCCAAGATTTACGGCCTGCTTTAGGTTCTGCCCTGAGGCTTCTCCGGTGGGTGGTAGTTTCTTTACTGCAAGGAGGAATATGAATCCCTGTGAAAGCACGTTTTGCACCCTTTCTGTTCTATCAGCCTGCACTTTGTGTGTATCTTCATCCATGCATAATTTTGTAATATCAGGGAATAGTCAGAAAATATTGGTTCTCTGCATTATACATATGTTCCAAGTGCTGACACATTTCATGATGCAAAGTGAAGACTTCTTCTGTTAATATTACTACTAATTTCCTCTGGAAACCACATCATTGGGAGACTCTGGAGTAGCAAGTACACTGAAACAAAATCTGATTTAAAATTGGAAGTGCATGTTATCACTGGCAATGAATTCTATGTGTTTTCTCTTTTCTTAAGTGGTGTTTTGTTTCTTACTGAGGATTGGACCCAAGACCTTGTACATAAGCTCTGAACTACACCACAGTCCTCTCATTATTTTTGTTTTAAATAATGTTTGTATTAATTCTTTGGTAATGTCATACAATGTGTTTTGATCATATCCACCCCTCCTCCAACTCTTTCCAGGTCAGCTCCACATCCCTCACCCCCATAGTCATGTCTTCTCTCTCTGCTTTTTTAAAAGGCCATTGACACCAATTTGTGTCGCCCAAATACTCTTAGGTGTGGGTCCATCCGGTGGATCTCAGTCAATCCCTCCTTAAAAAAATTGTTTCTACCTCTCCCAACAGCTATCACTTACCCATAACTTCTCACCTACAGGTATGACTTCAGGCCTACTTCCCTCCTTGCCAGGATTTTTTTTCTGGCTTGAGCAGGCCTTGTCATGCTGTTGCAAGTGCTATGAGTTCAGATATGCACCTGTCCTGTTGTGTCTAGAAAACATTGTTGTGGTCATCCACTGTTTCTAGCTCTTCAAGTCCTTCTGTTCCATCTTCCACAAAGATCCCTGAGCCTTTGGGGAAGGAGTGATATAGATGTCCCATTTAGGGCTGAGTACTCTTAAATCTCTTATTCTCTACATGTTGGTAGGTTGTGTGTCTCTGTGTTGATCTCCTGCAAAAAAGAAGCCTCTCTGGTGAAAGTTGAGAGATGTACTAATGTATGCCTAGAGCAATGCCATTAGGAGTTGTTTTAACATTATGTAAGTTCTCCCCTAAAGTCTATGACAAAGTCTATGACAAAAACGGTGGCACCTGCCATTATTTTTGAGAAAAATGCCTGCTAAATACCTTTTTGAATAAGTTCAATTTTCGGTCAATTTTTCAAGTAAAATGTGTTACTTGACAAACACAGCCCACAATTAATGCATACTTGCTGTTTTAATAGGTTTTTCTAAAAATTACCATTGCATATTCAGTATGCAGTAAAATGGCTTTTTGCCTGATTTTTGTACTTAAAAATACACATTCAAGGGCGTAGGGGTGGAAGCATTGTTTTCACTGTGTTTGTTGACCTGAAACTGGGGTTTACTTGAGTTATGGCTGAAATGTGTACTGGATCTCTATCTAGTGAGTTCCAAGTTACTGTTTCTCTTTGTTTTGGTGCTGGAAGTTTTACAGACCATTGATTTCAGATCATCAGTATAATGAAAATGTAGGGAAAAACACACTCATACACTTTTGCATTATCAGTAAGTTTTTATTGCCTGAACCTCAGAGAGTCTAGGAATCCACATCCGAGAACATTTAACCTTAGAAAAGCCAGATAGGTATAGAGTGTTTACAGAACCATTATATGTAATAAGAAAATACTGAGGGAAAAACTCAGATAACCATTACCCGAGGATGTATCAGTTGCAGTGTATGCTTCCACTGAGGTTCTAGCTCAGGAACATTATGTTAGATGGAAAAAGGAAAAGACAAAAGATGATGGTAGTCTGATGTTCCTGTTAAGGTGGGTCTCCATTAGGTGGTTTCTTTTTTCTATTTGCATGTACATGTAAAGTGCCTAGCATATATACTAGCATAAACTAAGTATATGTTTAATGCATGAATTGTTCTCATTAATATGTTAAACAACATGCAGGACTAGGACTGGAGTGATGGCTCAGTGGCTAAAGCTTCTTGCCACAGGCCTATGGAAACTGACTCCCACAAGGTGTCTCCTGATCGTCCCATGAATGTTGTGGAATGAGTGAGCCCCCCAGACACTAAAATACATTTTTAAAAATAAAAAAAGTGTAAAACTAAAAACAAATGCTGAGAGAACACTGAAGGAATACATTCTTCCTCCCCTTTGTTTTTCCGATTTCAAAACTTGTTTCTACTTTTAGTACTGACTCAAAAATTTAATTTAGACTTGTCCAAATGGCTATTTTGTGCATAACTATTTAGAAACAGTCAAATTTTATATTCTTTTCCCCTTCAAAATCTCAGTGGATGTGCATTTTGGGGTTCTTTTAATGGAGACATGGGAAGCATTGTGCTTGGGAAGATGTTTGCAAACATGCTGTCTCAATGCTTGGGGGTTTATTTTGATTTCCAACCTGTGTGCACTCTCCTTTCATGACCATCTAGGGTGCGAGATTGTTGTGTTTTCTGTTGTTTTCAGCACAATCTCTTATCTTCATTAAGTAGGCAGTGTTTGTATTTCACTTAATTGGAAAGATTGTGAAAATTAACCTAAAAAAGCATGTCTTGAGAGTTACTTGCTATTTCTAGTGAGGTTATCTCCACTATCTTTAAACAGCAGTGTGTGCATGTGCATGTGTGTGTGGGGGGGGTGTTAAAGTTAAAGGCTGTGTAGTTGAAAGCAGTAACATAAATATAACCAACTCTTTGATGGCCAAAAATTAGATGCAGGATTCCCCAATGTATGTCTGTACTTTTAACAGGTCTTTCACTTTGTTTGGTTAAAACATTTTTCACATTTATTTATTATCTATCCCATTCTATCTATCTATCTATCTATCTATCTATCTATCTATCTATCTGTCTGTCTGTCTGTCTGTCTGTCTGTCTGTCTGTCTATCTATCCCATTCTATCTATCTATCTATCCCATTCTATCTATCTATCTATCTATCTATCTATCTATCTATCTACCTATCTATCTATGTATCTATCTCATATTCTCTCTCTCTCTCTCTCTCTCTCTCTCTCTCTCTCTCTCTCTCTCTCCGCTCACCGCTCTGCCACATGCCTGTGTGAATGACAACATGAGTTCAACATGTAGGCATGGTTCTCTTCCTTCCACCATGTGGGTGCTGGGGCTCAAACTCAGTTATCAGCCTTACTGGCAAGAGCCTTTACCACTGAGCCATCTCAGGCTGCAACTAACCTGGTTACCAGTTTCAAGTACTTGAGACTAAAATTAATAAAGAACATCACTGCAACTTAATTTTCCCCTATCTATCTAATCCCCTAGATGTCATGAACTTTTTTAAACATTAGAAACTTTTGAAATCGGAGGAGGTGTTGTTATAGAGGGAAATCTGTATATGATTTCTAATAATGATATGTTAAACAGCCAAACTAAGACTCTGAAATATACCGTTGAATGCTATTTTGGAGAGGTATACAGACTAAATAATGCTACTATGTGTTTAATAATGCTAGTATATGTTTAACTTTTGTATACTATACACCTGCAAGATAGTACATTTCTTGCTTCTAATTATGTCCGGTGCCATCCTACCTATGGTGAGCTTCAAGAGTCTGGAAAGAAACAGCAATGGTTCAACATATAAACACTGAGTATTGCTATCCCTGAGGAAAGCAAAGGGTCATAGGACAAATCTGCTAATTTCAATGTCTCAAGCCTAGTAGACAGCCTTTAGGCTGTTATCTGTTACGAACATGGCTTGTGTAGGTGGAATTATAAATGATAAATGTTTATTTTAAAAGTTATTGACAATAATTGAAAAATGCATATTGTTACTTGTGAAATTAGCAATGTTATGAGTTTGATGACTGTTGCTAGTGCTGGTGCTGCTAAGAAGATGGGGATGTAGTACACTCATGCCACGCTTCCTACAGGCAACTAACCAATAAGCATTTGTCTCTTTTTTTTTAATTTATTATTATTATTATTATGTATTAGTATATTTTTTTTTTAGTTCTGTATGTGTATGAATGTATTGTCTGCATGCAAGCAAGTCTGTCACCCGTTCGGTGCAATGCCACGGAGGTCGAAGATGGGCGTCTCGGATTCCCCTGGAGCATGGAGTTTTCTTTCCTGGATGGAGATTAGAGGTGTTCTTTGGGCCACCATGTGGTGCTGGGGATCGAACAACGGGTCCTCTGATAAGAACGTCGGGCGCTTTCTTGAACCCTAGGCCATCTCTGCACAGCCCTGCATTTTGGGCTCTTAAAGTGACACACACATTCCACTTTGAAAACTTTCTAAGAAACCAAAGAAAAAGGCAAATACATAAGTATATAAGGATACATTAAAATTTTTCTTTTTAAAAACTTAAATTAGCACTGTTAATAGCCGATGTTGGAGGGTTAAAATATTAATTATTATAGAGGAATAGTATTTGTTACAATTGTTGTCCCCAGGCTTATAGTTGGGCTGCTGTCTTAGCATTTTGTTAGTTTTACAAAGAGAGTAATATGGACCTTCTCTAACTGGGCTTGTATGTGTGCATCATTACTAATTTAAAAAGTAGAGCCGGGCGTGGTGGCGCGAGCCTTTAATCCTAGCACTTGGGAGGCAGAGGCAGGCCGATCTTTGTGAGTTCAAGGACAACCTGGTCTACAATGTGAGTTCCAGGGACAGCTGGGGCTACATGGAGACCTGGTCCTCGAAAATACCAAAAAAAAAAAAAAAAAGTAAAATTAAAACTTTGCGGCACCTAGAAGGTAAGTTTCATTAGGACTCATTATAAACAATTGTTACAAGTAGGATTCACAGAGGGGTTTGATATCTGTAGCAATTTGAGGCTTTTCTTCCTTTCAACATTCAGACGGGCCAACCTTTCTTGGCACTTTCTGGTACAATCCTACACAATGCAAAGCTGTATCTTTTCTTTCAGCTGTTAAGTGGTGACATTTTGACCTGTTGGAAACATACAAATCCTTTTCCTGTGTAGTTTTAAGATTTGAATTGCAAGGTTTTTGACAAAAAGGTTTCAATATATATCTGTATCCCCCTTTTTATTTTAAGGTTTTTGTTTTTTTTGACCATGAGTCTCAAAAAGGGCAGTTGTATTACACATACCTATAGCTGGAATCAAGGAGCGATTTCATCAGTACGAGAGAATTCTTTTTTTTTTTTTTTAATGATTTTAAATTTTGTTGTTTTTATTTATTTATTTTTAACAAATCTAGACCCGTGTGTCCCGCTCATTCCCCCACCCCGGCAGAGCTCGTGCATTCTTCCAAACATTCTTTCCATCTCTCAGTCGTGTCTAATATTTTTCCATTGGGAACGTTGGGACTTTTTGGCATAAGTCACTGTTGTCAAGTCATTGCTTTGAATGAGTTTTTTCTGTTTGTTGTTGTTGTTTCCCAAAATGCATTATGTCCAACTGCTTTGTACATAAGCTCAGGGGGCCCTACACAAGAAATACTTCGCAACTGGGTAATTGGCACTAGCATCCACAGATGAGGGATAAACCATATTTCTCGTTTGTTTTTCTGGGACTGTGTTTGACTGTCACATCTCAGCATGATGTCTTCTAGCTCCACCATTTTCCTGCAAAGCTCGTGATGTTGTCTTTTCTTACTGCTGCATATAACTCATTGTGTTAGATGTAGCCACATTTTCTCTAGCCACTCGCAGTTGAGGGGCATTAGGTTGGTTCCAGCTTCTTTGCTATTGTGAAGAGAGCTGAAAGAACATGGCGTGCAAATGTATCTCTGTGGTGGCGTAAGTCTTGAGGGTACATGCACAGGAGCGGTATGGCTGGGTCAAGGGGGCAAGTTCATTCAAGTCTTCCAAGGGTTCTCCACACTGCTTTCCATAGTGGCGTACGAGTGTACAGTCCCACCAGCAGTTAGGAGTGTTCCCGTTTCCCCACAACCTCTCAGCACTTGATATCATTTTGTTTTCTTGATTCCTAGCCAGTCTTACTCTGAGTAGATGATATCGTAAGTGGATTTTGGATTTTGGCTTTCCGTTAATGAATTAAGTGATGTGTGAGCAGTTTTTAGGGGTTTCTTCGCAGAACATCTCTAATTCCTCCGCTTGTGAGTCTCGGGTTCAGTTCTATGCTCCATCTATTGAGCGGGTCGTTTGTTTTCCTTTTTTTTCTTCTTTGTTTGTTGAGTAATGTATATATTCTGGAAATCATGCTTTGTCAGATGTATCTGCTAAGGTTTTCTTCCCACTCTGTGGGATTTCTCTTCACTTCCTTGATTGTTTCTTTTGGATGTAGAGAAGCTTTTTTGAGTTTGATGAGGTCCCATTTGTCATTGTCCGACCTTAATTCTTGTGCAGCGCTGTCTGCGGCTGCCTGATTTAGGAAGTCGTTTCCTACGCCTATGTCTTGTAGTCTGGCTGCCAACTTTTTCTTCTATCAAATTCACCATTCAGATTTTTGGGGTTCACGTTGAGGTCTTTAAAAAATCGCACTTGGAGTTGGCTTTTGTACAGGGTGAGAGGTAGGGTTTATTTTCATTCTTCCACAAGTGGTGATCCCAGTTTTGCCAACACCACGGGCTGAAGATGCTGTCGTTTCTCCATTGTGGGTTTCTTGGCCCCCTTGTCCAAATATGAGATGGCTGAAATTGGATCTTCAGTTTTGTTCAAGTTTGGATCTTCGATTTGGTCCATTGGTCAACAGGTCTGTTTTTGTGCCATTACCAGGCCCTGTTTTTATACTATAAAGCCCGGTAGTATAGTTTTAAAATCTGGTATAGAGAACCCCTCCTGGGAGCTCTTGTCACTCAGGATTGATTTGGGGAGCCTATTGCGGGGTCCTTTGTTTATCCAAATGAATTTAAGAACTTTTGTTTCCAAGCCTGTGAAGAAACTCTGTGGATTTTGATTGGGATTGTTTGCATAAATCTATACAAGAGTTTGTGGTAAGATGGCATTTTTACAATGTTAATTTTTCCCAATCCATGAGCAATGGGAGGTCTTTTTCCACTTCTGAGGTATTCTTTCTTCAATTTCTGTCTTTCTTTAAGAAGGGTTTAAAATTTTTTCTTGTAGAGGTCTTTGTATCTTTGGTTAGGTTTTTCCTAGGTATCTTATTGTTTTTTTGAGGCTATTGTGAGTGGGAAGGTCTCGTCGTTGAATTCTTTCTCTTCTCCAGTTTGCTTGTTGGTTGTTAAAGAAAGGCCATTGATTTTCTAAGGTTTAATTTTTTGTATCCTGCCACGTTGCTGAAGCTGTTAAAATCGTTTCTAGGAGTTCTGGTGGAGTTTTTTTGCATCCCTTAAGTAAAAGCATATCATCAGCAAATAGGGATAGTTTTGACTTCCTCTTTTCCAATTAGTACTCTTAATATCCTTTTTCTTGCCTTAAGTTGCTCTAGCAAAGTGTTTCATCATCAAGCACTATATGGAAGAAGAGTGGTGATAGGGGGCAGCCCTGCCGGGTTCCTACCTTTAAGGGAGTGCTTGTCCGTCATTTCCCCATTTTAGGAGATATGGCTGTGGGTTTTTCCTGTATATGGCTTTTTGATTACTGAGGAATGATCCATCCAATCCAATGCCTTCTAGGGGACTTTTAGCATGAAGGGATGCTGGATTTTGTAAAGGCTTATTTCAGCATCAAGTGAGATGAATGGTGTGGTTGTTGTCTTTGATTCCATTTAATGTGTTTGATGATGTGTATTGATTTCGTATGTTGAACCCATCCCTGCATCTCTGGGATGAATCCAACTTGGTCATGGATGGATGATTCTTCTTGAGGTGGGTCTGTATGCGATTTGCCGTATTCTGTTTTAGAATTTTTGGCATCTGTGGTCATGAGGAGATGGGGCTATAATTCTCCTTTTATTCTGTCTGCCTGGTGTTTTGGTATATATTTGAGGTTTTGCTTCATATAAGGAATTTTGGGAGAGTTCCCTCTGAATTGTATACTTCGAAACAGTTTCAGAAATAAAGTGTTTGTTATGTCTTTTGCCATGTTTTGTAGAATTCTGATGTGACACCGTCTGGGCCTGGGTTTATTTTTAGTTGGGAGGCTTCTTACGACATCCTCTATTTCTTTCTTCATAATGGTTTGGGTCTTTTTAAAGATGGCTGGTCCCTCCTCTTGGCCAAGCTTTGTTGATTCCCAAGATTTCAAATATATTCAGTATACCACTTTCTTCTCTAGATTTTCAAACTTGGTAAAATATAGGTTCTTGTAATAGTCCCATATAATTTTCTGACTTTTCTTTGTCCGTTGTGATATTTCCTTTCATCACAGATTGTAATTGATTTAGGGTTGTTCCTTCTTTCTTTTTTGGTAACTGGGTTAGAGGTCTGTCTAAGCTTGTTTATTCTTCAAAGAACCCAACTTTTGGCTCATGGATTTTTGTATTGTTGTATTCTTTGTTTCTATTTCATTGAATGCTGCCTCTGATTTTTTGTTATTTCTTTTCGCCTGTCTGTTTGCGTTTTTAAGTAAGGGTTCATCTGGTGTTGCCTCTCAAGTGCTTTTTAAGCTGTAGTGTTAGATCATTCACGTGTGCTCTTTCTGTTTGTCTAATGTAGCCACCCAGGGCCATAAACTTCCCCCTTAGGACACTTTTAAGGTATCCCCTAAGTTTTGTTGGGTTGTAATTGTCCATTGTTTAGTGCCAGGAATGTTTTTTATTTCTTTCTTCTCTCGTCCTTGACCCATTTCATTTTCAAGAGTGTGTTGTTTAGTCCCATGTGTTCTTTGTAGGCCGGAGGGCTGTCCTGGTGTTGATGTGGCTGAGCTTCAGTGAAGCTGTGGTCTGTAAGGATGCATGAGATTATTTTTCATCTTTTTGTATTTGTAGAGGTTTCTTCTTTTTTCCTTCTGTGTCCTCCAAGTATGTTGTCATGTTTGAGAATGTTCCGTGGGTGCTGGAGTAAAAAGTGTATCTCTGGTATTGAAAGGATGGAATTTCGGTAGAGGTCTATGAGGTCCATTTGTGTATCATATCTATTCAAGTCAGATAGGATCTATCTCGTCGCTCTATTTATTTGTTTGTCCTGTTGACCTATACCAAAGGACTCGTGGTGGGAAGTATTGAAATCTCCCACTATGAGTGTGCTGGGGTTGTCTGTGGACTTGTGGTCCTGGAGAATTGATTCTGTATATAAAGTTTGGTGCACCAGATTGGGGCATATATATTCATAAATTTGTGAAATCTTCTTGGTGAGATTGTTTCCTTTATGAAAATGTATGGCCTTCTTTGTCTCTTCTGATTTCTTTTGACTTTTGAAGTCTATTTTATCCGATATTAAAATAGCACACCTCTTTCTTTTGGTACCATTTTGCTTGGAATATTTTTTTTTCCATCCCTTCACTTTAAGGTGGTGCCTGTCCTTGAAGGTAAGATGTGTTTCTTGCAACAGCATATGGATGGATTCTTGTTTCCTAACCGTCTCCCAGTCTAATGCTTTGATTGGGGAATTTAGTCCATTAATATTTAAGGTTATGACTGATAGGTTTTGTGTTGCTTCCTTTTGCCTTATTATCCATCTCCATCTGGCGGTTTTGATTTAGGTTTTTACCTCTGCAGTTATGCTTTATTGATTTCTCCTTTCTAGTTGCCTGGGGTTGGTTGCTGCTCCTTTTCTGTTCTTTGGATTGCTTCAAAGTATTCTCTGAAGGTTGGGTTTTCCGGACATGTATTCTTTCAAGTTGTTAATGTCATGGAAGAATTTCCTCTCCCTTCCACATAGATTGACATTTTTGCTGGGTATAGTAACCTGGGTTGGCATACCATTGTCCCCACATGGGAATGCTTTGCTCCAGGTTCTCTTGCCTTCATCGTTTGCTGTGGGAAGTCACGTTGTTGTCTGATAGGTTCCCCTTATAGGTCACTTGTGTTGTTTTTCTCTTGTCGCTTTAAGAAATTTTGTCTTTGTTTTGCGTGTCCAGCATTTGTAACTATGATGTGGCGTGGAGAATTCTTTTCTGATCTTGTCTGTTTGGAGTTTTCTATTGTGCTTCTTGTATTGGTATGTGGTTTGTCCTTTTTTAGTTGGGAATTTTCATCTATATCTGTTTTGAAGATAGATCAATACCTCTCTTGGGATTCTTCTCCTCCTCTATTCCTATATGATGCGGAGGTTTGATCTTTTCACATTCCAAGCTTTCTTATGTTCCATTTTTGTTAAATTTTTTTTTTAAATTTTTTCAAATCTTTCCTTGAGGTTTTTAGTTGTTTCTGTGTTGCCTCCAGGTCTGATATTCTTTGTTCTGCTCCTCCAATCCTGCTTCTGAGGCTTTTTTTCATTCCTTCCCCTCTTGAATGGATGTGTTTTGGATTTCTTTTTCCTTTCCTCTTCTGATTTCTTTAGTGTTTCTATTTTCTTTTTGGAGCTTCTCGACTCTTTTTGTAGCTCTTTGTTTTGCTGGTTGGTTTCTTTTTCTTTGTCAGCATGGGATCTTTTCAGTGTTTCTACTTCTTCCGGAGCTTGTCATTCTTCTCCTCTCTCTCTCGGCCTCATTCTCTTTTCTTAGTTCTTTAATTTGTTCTTTGTTATGATCTTTAGTTTTTAAGTGTTTTCCCAATTGTGTTTCTGGATGTCTGTGTCCTGGGGCATCCCGGGGGGATCCCACTGCAAGGAGTCACCCATAGGTTGGTAAAGCGTGGGTGGGATTATCCTGCCCCTTCCAGTGTGTCTCTTCTTCAGGATCCTGGCATATGGGCTTCTCCTTGCCTGTACCAATGTGAGTCCTAAATGCCTCTTCACACGGTGTGAAGGCGTGCTTTGCTTGCCTCCTTCAGATTCCTCTTCGTAACTTCAGTTGGCTTGGTGGTGGGGGGTGGGGGGCTCTTCAGCCTGCCGGACCTCGCTGGCTCAAGAGATCTCAAATCGAGAGAATTTCTCTCCTTCCCCCCCAATAGAAAGGAGAAATATGATGAGATGAGGTCGTTCTCTAAACTGTAAATTGGAGCCAACTGTTATAGAGTAATCTTTTATAAAACCAGTAAAACTGCCTTACTTTCATAACTAAATAGACTAGGACCTGTGAAAAGGATTATTCTCTCATTCAGAACCAAATATATACTAAAGTCTCCTCAAGCTATGCACTTAAGCAAAATGTATTAATAAAGGAGAGCCTGATATCAGCAATGGATTATTCTACCAAGGAGATGTTGGCCAGGGGATCCCAAGCCCCCACAAATGGTAAAGGCTCCTTGCTCCAAACTGGGATATCTGCAAGGAAGAGAGCGATAAGGCCCTGCTGTTGAAGCATGATAAAAACATGGCAAAGATGTATGGAGACCGCACTTGCAAGTATACGGATGGTCTCTGGATGACCAGAGAGTGTTACCAAAGACACTAAACCAATTAAAGCAAAATAGGTTCTCCTTGATCAAGCAAGACTCCTCCGTCAGCACCAGCTACGCCCCATCTGCCTGGAAATACTTGCAGCAGTGGCAGAATATGCCTGTATATCCCAAATCTAATTGGCTATAGCTCTTTCCTGGAGGAATAACCCACGGCTAGAACGCCACAAGCTTACATCCTCTAATGGTTAGGAGATGTTATAAGCCACAGTAAGACCCTGTCATATTTAACAGAAAAAAATGTAATTCATGGATTAACATACCATCCAAACATCTGTGTCTATACCAAAGTAACCTACCATAACAATTAGTACTGTTTAAATACCTATATATCTAATTGCTTGTGCTTCATTAGTAGGATTGAAAGGTTATTCCTGAACAAACTGTCAGCCCATGAAAGGAAACAGCCAGAATTGACCAGAGTCCAAGACAACAGCTCCAGAAAAAGTAGACTGTTTTGCTTCTCGTCCACCTGTGCCCCTTTTCTAAGCCTAGGGAACAGTCTGTGGAAGAGGGGGTGTGGTAGAATGTAAGGGCTGTGATTGGGGTGAATGGTGAAACTACAGCAATATAATTTGGACACTCATTTGATCAACTTGATTGAACATACAACCCCCCCCCACCCCGCTGGATGGTGGGACCCATGGGCTATGTGGGTTTGGGCACAACAGCCTGCAAATTGGTTTTACGTGAAGGATGTTTGTACTCATAAAGTATTACTTATTGTTAAAAATGAAAAAAATAAAGAATAGAAAAAAAGAAAAATTATCCTCAAAAAAAAGTAAAATTAAATACTTGCTTTCATTTTCCAACAATTCATTTGTCACAGTAGCCAATAGCCTAATGGTTAAAGACAGTGGGATTTTCAAGTATTTTGAACTTTTTCACTTGTTTTAAGTTCTGTTTTGACTAGGTATTAGATAGCCACTCAGATGCGTGGACTTCTATAGTTATTAACACAGAAAACTGCTCTTGTTATAATGTTAAAATTGAACAACCTAGGGGTTGGAGAGATGGCCTAGCAGTTAAGTGCGCCAACTGCTCTTACAGAAGACCCAGGTTCGATCTCCAGCACCCACATGGCAGCCGAGAACTGTCTGAAACTCTAATTCCAGGAGAACTCCGGTTCCAGGGGAATCTGAGACCCTCTTCTGACCTCCGCGGCATTGCACGACACGGGTGCACAGACTTGCATGCAGACAGTACATTCATATACATACAGAAATAAATAAAATTAAAAAAATTGAACAATGAAGTTCATTTTTTTAATTGAAAGCTGCATATAAACACATGACAAACACTACAGGGAAGATACATGTGAGTTGTCATTGTGATCCACTATAGAGAAATTTCCAATGATTTTAACTTGATTTTATTCATGGTTATTCTATTTTTGGGTTTTTCCTAGCAATTATTTATTGTATATGTTATTACAAAGAAAGAAAATGCTACCAACATGAAAAATGATGAGGAAATTGCTATTGTCTAGTGAAAAGAAAGAAGTTGTGTCTGTTTTTTATTGCTGTATAATTACATTGATCTGAGGGTTGCTGGAAATAAATTATTCATTAATAAGATCTTAGGAGACAGTTTTTGTTCTATAAAGATTTTCTCAATGATGATGTTTCTCAATAATGACACTTGACCAATATAATTTTGCCTTTAATGGAACACAAAGTGCACACTTTAAAACAAAGTAAATCAACAACCTAGTCTTCACAACTGTGACCCAGAATGTAAAAGCTGTTGAAAAGTTTGAATTCAACTGTGTTTAAAATTTCTCACAAAAAAATCCAGCAATCAAGAAGTTCAAAAGCAATTCCGAAAACTAAATTATGGAACTCCTGTCACAGGCAAAGGGCCATTGCCTCTAAAATAACGAACTTATTAGAAAATCAAAAGGACAAAACCCAACAACTCAGGAGAGAAACAGATGAAAGGACTCAGTATTCCCAGTGTAGGAAGTGGGAATTGCTCAAACATGAAGGAGAAATAATAAATTACAAAATAAAACACACACTGCATCTCTAATCCCAGCACACTGGAGGCAAAGGTAGGTGGGCCTCTGTGAGCTCCAGGACTACATGATAAGACCCTGTCTCGACCTTTCCCCCAAACCCCCAAATCACAACCAAAACCCAAGTTTTTGCTTCTCTTATTGACAAAAAATGTGAATATTTAGTATACTTAGTATATGTCATGTCTAAGGATAAAAATCAATCAACTTTAAGAATGTAACAAATATAACTTTAGTTCTATGTCAGTGAAATTTACAGTGATTATCTAAATTATGATGCATATACCCTTTAATACAGAACTTTCACATTTTGGAAATGCATCCTGTATTGAATAGTACAGAATGGGGTACGTGTGTAAGAGGTCCTTCAACCCAGCACTGTTGTTACTGGGCAAGAACTGCAGGCATCCTGGTGTCCCGCAGGCTTCTGGTTCAAGACAGAGCAGCATGCTATGTATTATTGAAAAAATAAGATACATCTGTATGCATTAATATTTAAAAAATCTCCAAAAATATATTGGGGAAAGGAAGGATATTGTATAATAGTTGTGTAAAAAACTAATTTTTAACTATTATAGGAAAAGTGACCCCTAGTTACCAATCAACCTATAATTTATATAGAAGATATGGACATATTTATATAGATAGATAAGACCTTTATTTTTAATATTATTTACATAAAATATTACATAAATAATATTTACATAATATTCTTTACATTTGCTTCCATTTAGTTTATACTGGAGAAAATATTTCTAGCTATATGCACAGGACATTCATAGTATTCTTTTGCCTCCAGGGAGGAGTGCTAAGTGGTTGGAAATAAGGCTAGAAGTTTGACTTTTAGCCTGCTCTTTACAAAGCTTAGAGTTTGGATAATGTAAATACATTACTTAGCCTGAAAGTCAATGAAACACATACTTAAAATGCAATGTGCCCAACATCTTAATATCACTACTTATTGCTGTTTGTTTTGGGTGAATGCAGTAGTATTTGGCAAAGGATTTTGTACTGAAGACGAGTCCTGTTGTTTTCTTTTTACTTCCTTAAAATCATTATCTAGTGTCACATTACCAAAAAAAAAAAAAAAAAAAAAAGTAGATAAGGCGTAGTGGTCTGTTCTTTCACCGTCTTCATGTGCTTTCCGCCTCTCCTCTTGCTTTGTTTGCTCTATTAAGCAAAGCAGAAGCAGTTCAAATGTGAGTGACAGACTGTCACTGAGATGGTTCATGTGGGAATTTTTATGTTTCTAACATCTTTGTTAATAAGTGCTTAATATTTATATCTGATATTAGCAGCAAGATGCTGTAAACCCCAGTGCTGCAGGGGCTATTTCATATGTGATTTTCAAGACAACTGAGCTTTGCCTTTTCATTCTGCATAAATTATTTCATTTTGCTTAATCTGTGTATTACCAACCTATAACATCAATGAGGCTTATGAGAGGTGATCTCCTAAAGCCAGAAAAGCAGTTCTGCACTTAAAACCTTTCAAAGAGTGGCCTTGTTTCCTTAGTCCACTTAAAATTTTGTCCCAATTGTCCTTGGTTGCTCCACAAACTACCTGTATGCTTAGTGGCTTAAAGGAATCAGTGTGCACAACTCCTGCTTTCCTGGGTTAGGATGTTGGGCGGGACTTAGGTGTGGCGTTTGTTTTTGATCTCTCTGTGTAGTAGCTCCCTCCCTTCCCGGGGCTCCTTCCTCTACATGGAATCTTCTCCTCCCTGTCTTTTCCATGAGATTTAATCTGCTCACAGAATGGTGGTATCAGACTGGGAAGTCACACTTCTGCTGCTGCACCTTGTTTCCACCAGTGAGTGTTTTCTGAGAAAGGAAATTAGAGCTGATGGTGACCTTGGGCTCCCACTGGGACACCTGAGTAGAGTCTCTTCTGTCATTGCTCACAGGGAAATGCAGCTTGTCAGAGGCAAAGACAAGAAACAGATTTCCACCTCTAGGTGGGAGGTTAATCAGTGAATTTGTGGCCAGTTTTAAGCATGCTTACCCCTTTCTTGGGAAAGACTTGAACATGATTCTATAGACTGTACAGGAAAGTTTTTGAAATTCAACATTTTGCTGAAATTGGCAACGTACCTTTCTCTTTTTTAACGACTGACTTTTGCTTCTAAACCCAAGTCAGTTGAATTCCTTTTGTTTACCTTGTTAGGAAACAGCTGTCAAGGAAGGAATTTGATTGACTACAGACTCTATTCTTCCTCTTAGTTTTAGCACATCTGAACATGATTTGTAGTATCAAATTTGGCTTATTCTTTTCCATGAAAGTAGATCCTTGGCTGAACTTCTTTGTGTCTCAAGCAGTCAGGGTAGCCCCAGGGAACCTTGGAATGTGATGTCAGTACAGGCTGGGTGTTCTTCGTCCAAGATCTTTGCTACTACAAGCACTTTAGATTTCAGTTTGGGGTAATGGGAATATTTGCATACTCTTCTACAGGTTGAGCATCCCTGATTTAAAAAGTGAAAATCCTCCCAAATCTAAAACCCCTTGAGCATATTCTGCCATCAAAAGTTAGTATTTGGGAAGTTTTAACAAGGCATGTTAAACTTGTCTTAACAAGACAGGGATTTATTTGTTTCTTCATTCTCTCAGCACTTTCATCTGAAAGCTCCCCCTCCCTCATTTCCAGTATTGATCTTTACTCACTAGTGTGGTAGTTTTAAGAGCTAGAACCTTCAGAAGTAATTCAGTAAGTAATAAGAGTTGAGTACTCCTGGACAGGACTAGAGACTTTCTATATCCGTGTTGGAAGCCGAGACTTGCCTCTTACCTGGCACAGAATCCGTGGTTTCTTGATCTTGGGTGTCCTAGCCTGCAGGTTGTTGAGAAATAAATATCTCTTCTGACTTGTCCAGCCTCAGGTGTTTTGTTACTGTAGCGTGGTGGACCTGCCCAGCCAATACTGCATAAAGTCAGGCTCTGCATCTTTGCCAGCACAAGGAGCTTTGGGGATAATGTCTGCATGGAGTGACTCAGCTGTGTGAATGAAAAATTGGGAAGAAGTTTCACATTAAATTCCCATGAAAATGGCCAGCATTTCCTCTGTTCCCCTCACTTCTCCCTCTGCTTTGACTCCTGCTATTTCGTGTCTTGTGCATCCAGAGGCTCCTCTTTGATATCACTGTGTTCTCATTCATTTCCTATGTTAGAATTAAAGTGAGAATTTTAAAAGTTTTTTTTTTCTTTTTGCATATGGACAAAAATTCTTTACAAAGCTCAAACTTCTAGGTGATTGCCAAATCAATGTTGAGTGGCCTTCACCTCCTGGATTATAAGTCACCTTGGATATGTCTTTGCAAATAGTCACAACCTGACTAAAGTATATGGAGATTGAGGATCCTGTGGCAATCACTGTGGAAACATTAGGATTCCTCGGCATGAGCCAGATTTTGCTTAATTTAATGTCTTGTTTGCTAAAGATAGCATTTGCTGATTCACAGTATGGTATTACATCTAAATTATAAGCATAAATTATGTTATCAGAAAAATCCTGGACATATTAATGGGAATTTCCTGTCCATTAGCTGGTGTTTCCTTACTTTGTCTGTAGTAGTTGAAATTATTCTACTTGGTGTGTAAACCCAAATATTGATGTGCTAGGAATGGGGTCTGTCTGAGAGAGTGCTGTCATGTTCTTGTTCTGTGAGCAGTCTCCCTCCTGTCCTGGAAGGCTTTGTTTTCAGCTACTTTATCCTCCTCAGGAGGATGCTGGGCTTCTCACTATACCCAGCCATAAGTGATGTCTCTCTGTTCCTGGCCCAGGCAAATTTGGATAAGCCCTTCCCAAAGATTATGACTTTTGAATTCTCATTACAGTTGCCTGAAGCTCTCATAGGTTGCTGCCTCGCTCATATAATCTATGAACCTGAGTTTTTCCCAGTGCTTCTTTCCTTTCAGGCACTGTGGACTTCATAGTTCCAGAGTCACAGAAACATAGCATCTGACCTCAGGCTTTGTTCAGCTGCTTACTGGCTTGTTGGGCAGATTCACATACTGTGCAATTCGGACTGTGCTGTAGTCTGTCTTGTTGAGAGCTCTATAGATGGGTTCCATTCATTACTTGGAAAGAAAATTGTCCTCTCTGTTTCACATTTCTGAATTCCACTGCAGTTGTTTTCCAAGTTAAGTGTATGCATGTCTGCATTCCATCAATTAGTTTTTCTTCAGTAAGTACAGATTTTAGGAGCACGGTGGATTGTATGGACATGGTGGGAGATCCAAACTCTATCTGTATTCATATGAGTAATTTTCAAGAGGTGGCATGAAACTGTAGATGTATTCTTTAAAAATTCACAGTCTCTTTCAAGTATAGAACTCTTGGTAAATTAACCAGGCTCCATACTGAAGGATATTTGGGGTCAAAAATCAGATTTCATAGGACTTAATATATATATATATATATATATATATATATATATATATATATATATATATTCTCAGACATGAAAAGCACATTATTTGGGGTCATATCAAAGAAGAAAAATAAATTTAATGGAAGATAAATTGAAGCCATTAAAATTTCAGTGGATGGCAAACCATCTACAAATAGCATGCTTGCAAGGGTTGTGATGAAGGGTTATGGATGAGGCCAGAGTGGATGTGTGATTGCAGGTACAATATAAGATTTAATCTTCTGTGTGACTAAATCAAACTCATTTTAAAGCAGGACATTGGGGATCTGGGTCTACTTCAATCTCTCCTCCTCCTTTTGTAAGGAAGTTATTAGTGTCAACATTATTGTTATAAAATGAGGTGTTTCATCATGTTGCTTTCATAGCTGCGCACAACAAATTCTGCTCTACCCATCCCCTTACCTTTTCATTCTCCTGTCTTCCACTTGTCTTCCTCCCCACACAATATGTCTTCTTTTACTTGTAAGTCTCCTTTAAAAACATCTAGGTTCTACATTTGACAGAAAACATGATAATTTGTCTATCTAGGTATGGCTCATTGAGCTTCTCAGGATCTCCAGTTCTGCCCCTTTTCCTGAAAATGGCTTAATTTTATTCTCTTTTATAGATAAATAAATTCCATTGTGTGTATATGCCACGTTGTCTTTATTATTTTCCGATTTGTTGCCAGGCTGTTCCATACTTGGCTATGTTGAGAAAGTACTGCATTTAACATGGATGCGCATGTATCCTTGTGGTATGTTGACTTAAAGGCCTTGAGCTATATACTCAGGATTATCATAGCTGCCCCATATAGTAGTTTTCTGGTTTCTGTTTTTCTCAAGGCATGGTGTCACTTCCCTGTGTAGCCCAGAATGGCCTAGAATACATTATGTAGCCTAGGGCAGCCTTGACCTCAGAGCAGACCTTCTCCCTCAAGCTCCCAAGTACTGATACTGCAGGTACGAGCCACCATGCTCCACTTTGTATTTCTAGCTTCTTGGGGAACCTCCATTCTGATTTCCTTAGTAGCTGTATCAGTTTGCCTTCACACCATTTCTCCTACTCTATTTCTTTGAGTAAATATTCCCACCTCTATGTATTCTTTGTCCCAATCTGTGGAGTTAGATTGGGGAAAATATGAGCCTAGTTATGGAACCTCATACTGCCCTTGACTTTGATATGGGTACCAAACAAGCAGTGAATAAATAGGGCAGGTAAGTCTCTGAGACTGTGTGTCCCCTAAAGAAGAACTGATGTTGAGGACAAAGCCCACAAACTAGCCAATTAGCTCACTCAGTCTTCAGGATGTCAACTTTGAATGGTTAGATATGTATTCTTGCTGGATCAATTGCTTTCAGATGGCTGTTCATTATTGGTGCCATAACAGAGGACTAATAGAATTGAAGAGGTGTATGAGAAGATGCTAAGCTCCTGGCCAGTAGAATCCCTGGAGGAGCCATTTGTATTCCAGAATCACATGTTAGCTTCCCTAACATAACTCAGAGCTGAGATTTTCCATTATTGGCCATCAATATGACTCTTAGCACCATTTTCAACTGGATGTCTACTTCAGGTAATACTTTTTAAGACAGCTTTTAAGGGAATATCATTGTATGTAGAATGTCACCAGTTAATGAATATATTTATAAAAGATGTAACTAATATTACAAATTGACCACACATTGAGTGGGTACTGTGTATTTATTGTGTGTCACTCAAAGGCACACATTTTTGGATTGAAACATTTCCGAATTTGGGGTATTTGCAACCAGTAATTCCTCCAATTTAAAATGACACCCACTTTTCAGTAGTAATTAATACACTGTTTTATTTACTCTGTGATATCTTTGATTTGATGGGTAATATTGTTAACCTTTATCCTCGTTTTCTTTAGATAGTATCCATAGACACAAAGTCGCCATCAACTTTGCCACATGTTAGGCATGGGGAAATTTTACTGCAAACAACTCTTTCACAAGTCACAGTTCACCACTGGTCACCTGTCCCATGCTACCTTCCATGACACCTTCTGTAGCCTTGTTTGTTCACTGTACCAGCAAGTAGAAAGTGTTTTTATGGAGAACTCCTTAAGTAAATGGGTTTTCCTCTTTGCAACTGCACTCTCTTACAAGAAAATAGGTGTAAAGCTCTCACCCTGGAGCCTCACAAAGAACAAATGGTGAGCACGAAGTGCCATCTGGAGAGGGTACTCTTCAGCTAAGTGCATGGCTTTTGCATTTTCATATTTAGCCCTTTGTGAAGGGATCCAGCTCTCACCAGGGGCAGTGAGGAACCAGCCTTTAATCCGGTCAAGGAAGCCTCCATCTTACACATAAGTGCCCACATCCACAATGGAAACATCTAGGCCCAAAGGCATATGTGATTCTCAAATTTTTCATTTTGAAATATTTTCAGACCAATATTGCAGTTGCAAAAACAGAATTCCTATAAATCTTCCTCTGAGAATTCTCTAAGGTGACATTCTAAGAACTACAGCACACTTTTCAAAATCTTGACACTGTGATGTAATACTATTTTCAGATTCAGCAATGAGTGCTGAGTGAATAAAAGTTTTGGCCCCATGCAGTGTAGAGATGCTACATTAAGGTGGTGCTGGAACAGAGAAAGCCTGTCCTGACTCAGGTAAAACCCTTCTGAGAACTTATTCCAAGTTCTCTTGGAGCTGTTTCCCCAAACATAGGACTTGCTCCATATTTATTGGAGCAGTACATCCAGTGTGGCATGGGAAAAGAAAAGAGGAACTTGTCTTATTAAAGGATTTTCCCTTTCTGACTCCTACTGACTCAGAACAGCACAAGCAACCACAAACGGATGTTATCAGAAATAGGGTAACTTATTGCTTTTAAGGATATTCACTCCTTTCAGCACTGATATTTTTCCAACACACACACACACATACACACACTACACACACACACACACACACACACACACACACAGAGGCATGCATGCATACACTCATGCATTGTTCTAAGTCAGGGACAAGGAAGGGTCATGATGGATTAAAATTATGTGCTTAGCTTATAAGAGGAAGACAGGGCCTATTAAGATTGCTTATATCGTAAACAAGCTGAAACATTGTTAAATGATTTTTTTTTTTTCTTTTTGATACAGGGTCTCCTTATAGCCCTAGCTAGCCTGGAACTTACTATGTTTACCAAGCTGGACCTGGAATTCAAGAGATCTGCCTGCCTCTGCACCCTGAGCAATGGACTTACAGGCATGTGTCATTATACTCAGCCATGTTAAATGATATTAAAACATAAGATTAACTTTTATTACATGGTTAAGTAGGTTCTCAACTTTTATTACATGGTTAAGAAGATTCACATCTGAAATAAAAGGCATTCCTAGGAGAATCATCCTCACCACTCTGCTGACTGTAAGACACTGGTGACTACTGCTTGTGTCCGTGCTTTGTAGTTTAAGAAGAGCTGTACCAGATACTTGAGTGACTGGAAAGTGCAGTGTCAAGAAGTGAGGTGATCAGCCAGCCTGAGTTTCCAGTCCATAAGATCTATGAACCTAGGACTAGAGAGATGGCTCAGCTGTTTAAAGCACTGGTTGCTCTTGCACAGGACCCAGGTTCAAGTCCCCAACAGCCACATGGCAGCTAACAACTGTAACTTCAGATCCAGAGGTATCCTTCACACCCTTTTGGTCTCTGCAGGCATTGCATGCTTGTGGTACACTTACATACCCGCAGGCAAAACACTCATGCATATAAAATAAAAATATACAGCTCCAAAATCAATTTTTCAAAAATCTATAAACCTTATTCATGACAACGGTTCTCCCACTCAGCCTTTCTCTGGTCTGTGGCCCCGACCCAAGCTGCATGTTTATGGTACCGTTGTTTGTCCTTAATATCTGACTTGGAGCTCTTTCTAAGTTCATTTTTGTATTTAAGGACTTTGAAACTTTACGTAGTATCTTGTCATATCATAGACTGCCAGTTTCTGCTTTTCTGGTATCTCCTTGTGGATGGATTTAAATTGGATTTTCATTAGGCTTAAATCCCAGAGAGTATCATGACCTAGTCTGTTTATCATCTTGGGAAGCACATTATCAGTGTGCTGCACTATTGGATAATATGTCATCTCCAGGCTTCTAGACTGCAAGCTCATTCATTTTCTAGTTGTAATTTAAAGATGATTATCTTCCCTTTGTAATGATCACATGAGGAGATAAGCACAATTTTCTTTTATACTTCAGCTTCCTGTTTTAGTGTCCCTTACATGATTCTTTCCTTAGTCTTAGTACCCTGACTTTTTGCCAAACAGTTATGTTTTATTTTTCTATCTAGTTTCCCAATTATCACTTGGAATATATTGCAAAGAAATGCTTTTTCTTATTCCTTACATGTTTAAATGGGTTTGAGCTATAGATTACAGTTTGATACCTTTGATTAAATTCTAGCACATTGCCATCAGTATATTTTTTTTAAACTATCTCATGTGTGGCCCCTGAGTGACCCCTACAGTTAGCTGCTGTACCCCTGTTCATATTTTTGTAATTTTAATAACAATTTTCCTCATTTATGCTGCCACCCAGATATGCTAAGCTCATTTTGAACTTTCTGTCTTTGGCTCTGAATTCTGGGTATTTTACTGCAGATTTCTGTTTTCTTTTATTAGAGTAAAAGAATATTTAGAAGCCAGGATCAGAGGCACCGTGCGTTGTTATTAATGGCCTGCCATGGTTCTAGGACCTGCCAGAAAACAGAACTAGAAAAATACCTGTACAAACATATGTAGAGATTCATACACTCTATACTGTCCCTATGTCTGCTAGTATGTATTGGAATTCATATGTTCACATCATTACCTCTTATTTTAGTAACTCTAACCAGGAATATGCCATTTCTGTGTTCTGATCTTATTTCTAATAAGAAAGTTTGTCTTCCGTTTTCTATGATGTACTTCATTTCTTATTCAATCAAAAAGGCATTATTGCAATTTGTAATTTGTGAAAACAAACCTACTGTTTAAACATTCTTGTCCTTAAGCCTTAAACTCTATCATCAGTATATGATTTTTCAAGTTATGTTAGCCAGATTTCCATCACTCATAAACCATCTGGGATAAAGATCCTAAGGAAGAAGGGTGTATTTTAGTTCTTTTTCGAGAGTTTCAGCAATGATTCCTTTTTAAAAAATATTTTATTTTTATTTTAAGTGTATGTGTGTTGCCTGCATGTGTGTAAGTGCACCCATGTTGTGCAATGCCCGTGGAGTCAGAAGCCATCATGTTCCCCTGGAACTGTAGATGCATATTAGCCACCATCTGGTACTGGAAATCAAACCGTGGTCCTGTGCAAGAGCAGACTGTGCTCTTCACCAGTAGCTATCTCTCCAGCCCTCAGCCCATGATATCTTGGGCTTGTGACCTTAGGGCCTGTGGTAGCACAGCTCTTCCTGACTCAAATCAATGATAATCAGAGAGAAGAAGGGTTCAGGCACCCCATTATTCCTTTTGAGAGCATGCACCCAGGAATCCAACTTCCTTTTACAAAACTCCTCCTCCCCAGGTTTCTGCACCTCCCCACAGCATTAAAGGATAGCAATCAAGTCTTTTACAAGGGCTTTCCAAGGACATTTAATTTTTCAACTCTAACAGTTACCTACGTTGTTTTTCCCACTTAATGTGATCAAGCTATTGATTTATAATTGCTTTATTTTTAGTCATTGAAAGGCCACCCACCTGTCTTTATTTTAATTATTTATTATAAAATAATGAAACATTACCATAGTTCTAACATCAGAAATGGATGAAAAGGTAACCTTTTCATCCATTTCTGATGTTAGAACTATGTTAGAGGAGAGTCAACCTCTGCAACTTTCCTTCCACAACCACTCTTATTCATTCTTTCTGCTTGGTTCTCACTTTTCTCGTGGATGTAAAGCCATCACAGTAATATCTGGTGTACATGCCCTGTGTGTCATGTTACACAGTTTCCACTTTTCTCGTGTATGTAAAGCCATCCCAGTAATATCTGGTGTACGTGCCCTGTGTGTCATGTTACATGGTTCCCACTTTTCTCGTGTATGTAAAGCCATCCCAGTAATATCTGGTGTACGTGCCCTGTGTTTCATGTTACACGTTTGAGCTGATAATATCAATGTGCTTTTTATTCTGTAAATTGAACCCAGAGATTCTGCATGTTAAGCACATGCATGACTGTTGAGCTGTATATCCAGTGTTTGTGCTATTTTTTTTAATTATACATTAGTATGTTTTTCTTCTTTTTTTTCTTTATTGACGTTTTGTGTCTTTCATTCATCATTTTTCATTTCCGTTCAGGCATATTCCTCTATCCATTCCCCTCACCCCACCCCATCCCATCCTAGATCATGCATTCTGCCATAACAGTCCTACATCTTTATCTCAGTCTTTTTTTATGCTTAGGAATTCACATTTTCCGCCATTAATTTCATATTACTCTAAAATATGGATACATACTCTCCACCCATATACAGTAATTACAGAGTCTGAAAATAATTGGTGGGTGGATTCTAGAGCCCATTGAGAGATTCACATTATAACAACAAAGTTGCTTTCAGATAAACAAAAATATAACCACTACAAATGAGGGAAACCATTCTCCATTTGTCTTTCTGGGACTGTGTTACTTTACTCAGCATTATGGCTTCAAGCTCCATCCATTTACCTGCAAAGTTCATAATGCCATCTTTCTTTACTGCTGAATAGTACTCCATTGTGTAGATGTACCACATTTTTGTCATCCACTTGTCTGTTGAGGGGCATTTGGGTGGGTTCCAACTCTTCACTATTGTGAAGAGAGCTGCAATAAACATGGATGTGCATGGATCTTTGCGGTAGGATGAGTCTTTGGGGTATATACCCAGGAGTGGTATGACTGGGTCAGGTGGTAACTCATTGTGAGTCTTTTAAGGGTTCTCCACACTGCTTTCCATAGTGGTTGTACAAGTTTACATTCCCACCAGCAATGGGTGAGTGTTCCTCTTTCCCCACAACCCCTCCAGCATCTGTTGTCCTTTGTTTTCTTGATCTTAGCTAGCCATACTGGAGTGAGATGATATCTGAGAGTGGTTTTAATTTGCATTTCCTTGATTATTAATAATGTTGAACACTTTTTAAGATGTTTCTCAGCTATCTTCAATTCCTCACTGGTGAAGACTCTGTTCAGCTCTTTGCTCCATCTTTTCAGTAGGTCATTTGTCTTCTTACTTCTTTGTTTTTTGAGTAGTTTATATATTCTTGACGTTAATATTCTGTCAGATGTGTCACTGGTAAAGATTTCTTCCCACTCTGTGGGTTTTCTATTCACCTCTTTGATTGTTTCTTTTGCTGTACAGAAGCTTTTGAGTTTTATGAGATCCCATTTGTCAACTGTTGACCTTACTTCCTGTGCATATGCTGTCTGATTTAGAAAGTCTTTTCCTACACCTATGTCTTGTAAGTTGTTGCCAACTTTTTCATTTATCACTTTCAGGGTTTCAGGCTTCACTTTGAGATCTTTGATACACTTGGAGTTGATTTTTGTACAGGGTGAGAGGTAAGGGTTTAATTTTGTTCTTCTACAGATGATGATCCAATTTTGCCAGCATCATTTGCTGAAGATGCTATCCTTCCTCCATTGAGCATTTTTTTTGCCCCTTTGTCAAATATGAGGTGGCTTAAATTGTATGAGCTGAAATTTGGATCTTTAATTTTGTTCCATTGGTCAATTGGTCTGTTTTTTGTGCCAGTACCAGGCTGTTTTTATGACTATGGCCCTGAAATGTAGTTTGAAGTCTGGTAGGGCAATCCACCCTGTATTGCATTTTTCACTCAGGGTTGCTTTAGCTATTCGGGGTCTTTCATTTTTCCATATGAATTTAACAATTTTTTTCCAAGTGTGTGAAGAAGCTCATAGGGATTTTGATTGGGATTGCGTTGAATCTGTATATCAGTTTGGGTAAAATGGACATTTTTACTATATTAATTTTCCCAATCCATGAGCATGGGAGGTCATTCCATCTTTTGATGCCATTTTCAATCTCCTTCATCAGGGGTTTCAAATTTTTGTTGTAGATATCTTTGGTGTGTTTGGTTAGGTTTGTTCCCGGGTATCTTATTATTTTTGAGGCTATTGTGAGAGGGAAGGTCTTCTTATATTCCTTCTCCACTTGTTTATTGTTGGTGTAAAGAAAGGCTACTGATTTTTCTAGGTTAATTTTGTAGCCTGACACTTTACTAAAACTCCTAATCGTTTCTAGAAGTTTTCTGGTGGAGTTTTTAGCATCCCTTAGGTAAACTATCATATCATCTGCAAAAAGGGATAGCTTAACTTCTTTTCTGATCAATACTCCTTTAATTTCCTTCTCTTGTCTTATTGCCCTAGCAAGTGTTTGGAGCGCTATGTTGAAGACATGTGCTTGTGCTATTTTAATGCACTGTGGAATATTCACCAATAATAAATGAATATGGAGGTCTTTGTAGTGCAAAGGCTGTGTCTGTCACACCCAGCATCACCTGTGCCTAGTGCAGTATTAACCACCCAGAGTACATTTGTTAAATTATTTATTTACTTATTTTTATGTGCATGAGTGTTTTGCTGCATGTATATAAGTGCACTGGTGCCATGTAAAGCCTGCAGAAGCCAGAAGAAGGTGTTGAATCCCCTAGAACTAGAGTTATAAACAGTTGTTAGCCACCATGTGGGTGGGTGCTGGGAATCTAACCTAAGTCCTCAGAAAGAATAGTGAGTGCTCTTAATTGGTGAGCTATGTCTCAACCCTATCCACAGTGCATTTGTTAAGTGAATGAATTCACCAACAATTCAATGATTTAGGGTGCTATGCAGTGTTAAATACTGGGTCCTTTTCCCATAACTAATTTCAAGGCTGTGAATATAATTAGAAATATATGGGAAAACAATAATTAACATTCTTTAAGATGTATTGCACATTTGCAGTCACATGATAGACAACTCGATAAAAAGCCTAATCATCTAACAGTAATGGGAATTATTTTCTTAACTCATGTCATAATAGAGATTATCAGTCTAGTGTAATCTTCTTTTGTATAACTCCAAATGGGATAAGATTAATAAAATAATTTGAAATATGTAGCTATTTGACATGCCTGGAGTGGTTAATTTAGTTAAAGCAGGAGCCTGCAGATCTCTTGACTTAAAATGGTGCTTGCAGTTTTGTAGACCTGTCAGGCTCTCCCTCCTCAAAGTCTCAGAGGATTCAGTACACAGTGTTTCCAAGGTGACCATAGAGTACTTGCTGCCTTCTCCCATTGTCCCGCTCCTAGAACAGGTCCCGTTTCTCTCTGCTAGTCTCCTGAGTGACTGCTGTGTTCTCATCTCTCCCTTCTCTTTCTTTTATGTCCTTCCCAATGTCTGCTGTCCTTACATTTCCTCCCAACTTTTCTCTCTGCTAGTCTCCTGAGTGACTGCTGTGTTCTCATCTCTCCCTTCTCTTTCTTTTATGTCCTTCCCAATGTCTGCTGTCCTTACATTTCCTCCCAACTTTTCACTTCCTTCAGGAAGGAAAAAAAAAAACAAAAAAAAAAAACACAAGAGAATATTAGAAGAAGGCAGGAAGATTTCGGATGTCCCCTGTGGCCAAAGAAGAAATCTTAGTCATCCCCAGACAGGCCAGTTGTTGGGGGTGCTGGTATGCATTTGTGAGAATGCCCCTATAATTTCCCCTAAGGTGGGAGGAGGTGGTTTGAATGCAAAATATCCCCTATAGACTCAGGTATTTAAATGCTTGGCCTCCTCTAGTTAGGAGCACTGTTTGGGGAGGAATTGTTTGAGGCAACTTAGGAGACATGGTCCTGTTTGGAGAAGTATGTCATTGGCCAGGATTTCGGAGTTTGTAGCCACATGATGCTTTGAGTTCTCTCTCTCTCTCTCTCTCTCTCTCTCTCTCTCTCTCTCTCTCTCTCTGGATCAGTCAGCTTCCAGCTCCTGCTTGCTGTGCTGTCCTTTTGCTATTGTGTCTCCCCACTGTGATTCACTCTCATCTCTCTGGAATCATAACCCAAAATAAATCCTTTGTTTTATAATTTGTCTTTGGTTATAGGATTTTGTCCTTAAAGTAGAAAAGTAATTAATACAGGTAGATTATTTGTAATTATTGGACACATAATCGATCTCTTGAGCATGCTATCTCAACAACATAAAATTCAAAGTAGTTTTGCTTCTCTAACAGGTGAAAACAGGAGATATGAGCAGGAGTAGTGTCAAAAACGAAATAAAATATTCCATTAATAAGAGACTTCCATAAAACAAAGCAGGCAGGAAGAGTGAATTACAGTGACAACACTTCAGGCGTCTGGAGCCTTGGAGTGTGCCTTTACAGGCTTGGCTTAGTGGGCTTAGCTTGTTCTACAAATGAACCAAAGCAGTTCATCATTCTGTCGTGTGGCCTGGGACAGAACAAAAGGTTGCCAGTACATAAGTCATTTACAGTGCCCTTTGTGCCTGCCTCTTTCTCTGACTCATTTGTTTCTTCCCTGTCTCCCAAGTCTCTGTACTTCCCTCCTTTTTGAATTTATTAGCAAAGCAGATTCCTTGTGAATGAAGTATGCCTGAGAACACAAGTGGAATCCTACCTTGCTTTTATCTTTATGTTATAAAGTATTGAAAAATTTAAATTAATTTTTATGTTAGCATACAAAGTGATGGGTTTTATTCTGGTTTGCTTTCCATGACCAAAAGCATCTTGGGAAGGAAAGGGTTAATTTCGGCTTACCCTTCCACAGTTTTCCACTTCCACAGTTTACCACTAAGTGACGTCAGGGAAGGAACTGAAGTAGAATCCCTGATGCTTACCCGTGTGTGCTTGAAGCCTCAGGCTGAGTTAGCTTTCTTATGTAGCCCAAGCCCACAGTGGCAGCATTAGCCATCCCTCAAGAGAATCTCTACCAGACCTGGACCCGAGCACGTCTGATCTAAAGAATCTTCTGTTGAGGTTCCTCTTGCAGAGTGACTCTAGATCGTGTCAGGCTCACAATGCAAACTCAGCAGCATTGGCTTCATTAGGATGTTTTCAGACCCTCTATCAGTGCACTTCATGTGGAGGTCAGAGGAAACCTCCGTACTCAGTTCCCTCCGTCCACCACGTGGATCCAGAGATTAAACTCGGGTTGTCAGACTTGATGGCAAGCATGTTGCCCGGTTGAGCCATCTCCTCAGCACCCCAAGGCCCCTTTCTTACTGGTTTCCTTCCCCTAAACAGTTTCCAATCCTGTGTATTTCATGTCCTTCTCTTCCTTCCACCCTTCTCTCTATGCAGATTTCTCCTGCCCCTCATGGTCCCTTTTCTACTTTTAGGTTAACCTTCCCAAATACACATACACATTTTCATTCTCAGTACCAGAGAAAATATATTTCTCTTTCTGACTCTGGTTTATTTTGGTTAATATAATAATCTCTAGTTGCATCTATTTTTCTGTAAATATCATAATTTCATTCTTCTTTATGGCTGGCAAAATTTTATTGTGCATACACAGCACATTTTTAAAAATCCATTCGTGGAATAAAACAGGTGAAATCAGGCCCATTAAGTGACAGTTCCAAATTCCTTGTAAGAGAAACAGAAACTTTAATGTGATGCCACTATTTAAGTGTTATTTAGATTTAAAACACCACTTTGGTTAATTTATTATTATCCCCAATTAGAGATACTGAAGAAATAGAGCAAAGAGCACTTGGATTTCACTGCCTCATTCAGCTTCACAGACCCTCAGTACTATATTTGCTTATGCATACAAACAGTTTGTTTTAAACTTATTCTAAGGGAAATTTCCCATAAATTTAATTCATTGCTGAGAACTTCAACTTCTATTTCCTACTGAAATTAAAGACATGCTATTCCAAAATCTTCTGTGGAATTCAATTGCGACATATACTTGTGAATTGAGACAGGGTCTTCCTGCACTCCCAGCTGGCCTGGAACTCTTTATGTAGATCAGGCTGGCCTTGATCTCACAGAGATCTGCTTGCCTCTGCCTCCCAAGTGCTGAGAATAAAAGTGTGTACCACCAGGCCCAGCCTATTTACAAAATTTAATATAAAGCTACTGAGTGTAGCATAAATTAAGAGATTTAACATAAATCTAAAACAATATAGATACTTTAATTATGTGATAAGTTGAGGCCATATCCCTTGATGTGATAGTTGGGGAGATGGTGCCCCTTGGGAGATAATTAGGGTTAGTGGAGAACATTTGGGTAGGGAACTGATGATTACATTTAGTGCTGTCGTGCAGACACCAAAAGGCTCACTCTTGTTCAGTGCTTATCACTCAGCGAAAGGCCTTGGAAATCCCCAGTGAGGAGCAGCCACCTGCAGGCTTAGTGGAGAGTTCCCACCAGAATCTGACCATGTTGGTGACCTGAACTTGGAAAACTAACCTGCAGACCCATGACAACCTAAATTCTTATGGTTAAAACCATCTGTTCTGTGGTATTGTGTTATAGTAGTCTGAGCTATGAAAATATGTCTATATATTACAATAGATGTAATATTTCCAGTAATACATATTTTTCCTACTTTAGTCACATTTTGTTTATTGAGTTTGGATTTGACACCAGTGTGTGTATTAGACTAAGCTCTGTGTTCTTTCTTCTTCTCCATTTGAAGGTAAGTGCCTGGATTTTTGTGTGTTTGCTGTTTTTGCTGAGCTAGCACCCTTGCCAAGTGTGAATTTCTTAAAGTTAGAAATCAGAAGCAGCACTGATGACTTGAGGTTATATAGATAGTTCTGCTCTTCCTGAATAGGTTTTATTTTTCCTCAGAACAGTCTATATAGAGCTTTATTTGGTAAAGATTCCATTAGATTTTCTCTCAGGAATTTCTGGTGTCTTAGTCCATTTTCTGTTGCTATAGCTGGATGTAGGAGACTAACTAATTTATAAAGAACACAGGTTTACTTAGTTTGTAGTTTACATTAGGACAGGCCCTGCCTCTGCCACAAATTGTGAAGGCTTCTTGCTGTATCAGAGCATGGTAGATGCCACATATGGTGAGAGAACAGGGAGCCTCAGATGGGAGTTTCTCCTTTTTTGCATAAAGCCACTAAGACAGTTATAAAGACTTCAGCCTCAGGACCTTATTTAATACCAATCATCTCCTGTAGGTCTTACAAATAAAGGTCATGGATAGGTGACCCTGGGGACTAAGATTCAATGTGAATTTTGGAGAAGATATAGACCACAGCAGCTTGTGTATCTGTATTTACAATGACAGTGGAGCAGGGCAGGAGAATTTAGCCCATTATGCGTGTGCTGCCTTACAGTCTTCTCCGAGTTAGCATTTGTGTCTCTTTCCTTGCTTATCCCCCTCCCCCATCTTGGGAATACTATAAAAGAATTTCCTAATTCTTTTGATGTTTCTTATCATTTCAGGCTGGTTTTCCAATGAATTTTCCATATATCATGTCTATGAAACCTCACAACCTCTAGGGATAAGGCTTTGTCTCATTAAGTTCCATCTGGGGTCTTCCTAACTTGATCCTAGTGAAATGTGACGCTGATAATACTATGGAGCAGGATACATGCCATGTGTTAACCGTGGCTACACATCTCTAAGAAAGGATTGCAAATAGGAGATCACAAAAAGGCATGTGTGCTGTGCCCGGGCATATGGCAATGCAAAAGAAAGAAAAAAAATATAGTTTGTAGTGACAGATGGATTGGAACCACATTTGGATCTGTTGAATACTTTTTAATATTTAATTTACAATGAATCTTTAATATAACATTTAACTAAGTCTTCTGTCATATTCATTTGAAATGTATGAAGCCTTGTCAATGTAATTGTGTCTAGGAGATTTTCTAGGAATATTGAGTGCTTAAAATTAAAACTCTTATGAAAAAAATGGTAATTTTTCCTAGATTTTTATGGCTCACTTATATTTGTGCTGTTTAGAGTGTTGTATATATTTTTAACAGTCTGTCAGCCTTTTTATTTTCTGTTAGCTGGAAAAAATGGAATAAAATAATGGAAGTAACTTTTAGCTATGGAAATGCAGTCATAGGTGCCAGCCGCCTATGGCCTAGAATCTGTTCTGTTGGTGATGTGGAAGGAATTCCAACAGTTAGCCAACCCTGCCAGCAATTGTGGTTGTTGCCTAATCACAGACACTGTGCTTCCTTCAGTTAGACTGTGTAAATGAGGTTACTAAGTAAGTAGTAAACAGGCTTATCACTCTTCTCTGAAGATTCCCAGGGATGATTTCCATAGAATTTATTTTTTTTCCCAACTTGGAAAAGGTTTTGACTTTTTTTAAAACCAGGCTTCTGGCAATTTATGAAGTGTAGGTTGCAAAGACATACACTTCATACAAGTGGAAGCCATTAAGGGAAGTACAGAAATAAAAAACACATGAGACGTAAAGAAAACAAAAAGTTATATACAACTATATCATATATGGAAAAACTAGAGATTTAACTCAGTCTGCTATCCTATATGAGGTGCTAAGAAAGATTTTCCAGCTCAACCCTCAACCCAACAGAACATGAAATTGATTAAATCATCCAATCAAAGACAGAGATTAACAAACAAACATTTTAGAAATAATCCAATATATCTACTTACAGGAGAAATATTTCAGATTTAAGTATACAAATGGGAAAGTGGCATAAAAACATAAATCATGCAAATAACGAATCATCTAAATAATGGCAGGTACTAAGTTTATTCATGTGTAGCATCATGCTCAGACAAAACAGACCTTAAAACAAAAATGTTAGTACACCTACATCAGTAAATGCTGTTTTAACTTTAAAATTTTTTTAAATTGAATATTTGCATATTTAATATCTAACATCTCAGTCTTTTTATACAATATTTTTATTGATTTTGCATATTTCATACATCATTTCTCAGTCCAATTTAGACACACTCCCTTTTCCATGCCCCCCTCCTCACCCCAGTTCATGCATTCTGCCATACAGGTCTTGCATCTTTTTCTCAGTCTTTTTAAAGGTTTTCTATGCAGAGGTTTATTGTTTTGGGCAGAAGTTAACTATTTCAGTCAGTTCCTTCACCCAGTGCTTTTGTTGTTGTTGTTCCCTCCCTTTTGTATTGCTCCATAATATATATTATATATATTTATATATATATAGGGTCCACAATATATCAAAAGTAATAACTTCTGAAAATAAACTATCATGTTATCGCTCCAAAGTTTTTAGGAATTCACTTTCCCTTTAAATTTTTATTGCTCTAAAATAGAATACATACTCTCGAACCATAGACCGCAATGTACAAATCTGAAAATGAAGTGGTAAGTTAAATATCTAAGCCTGTTAAGGATTAAATTAATAAAGCAAAGTTGCTTTCAGATAAAAAGAAATATAAACATTAAAAATTGCTCGCTTTGTCTTTCAAGCTAACAGGACTTGTTGCTAGCATCCACAAATGAGGGATACCATTCTTCTCCTTTGTCTGGGACTGTGTTACTTCACTTAGCATAATGGCTTCAAGTTCCATCTATTTACCTGAAAAGTTCATGATGTCATCTTTCTTTACAGCTGCATAGAACTCCATTATGTAGATATACCACATTTTCATTATCCACTCCTCAGTTGAGGGCTATTTGGGTTGCTTTCAGTTCTTTGCTATTATGATGAGAGCTGCAATAAACATAGATGTGCATGTATCTTTTCTTCGGTAGGATGAGTCTTATGGGTACATACCAAGGAGAGGTATGACTGGGTCAGCTGGTAGGCTCATTTTAAGTCTTTTAAGGGTTCTCCACACTGCTTTCCATAGTGGTTGTACAAGTTTACATATTCCCACCAGCAGTAGATGTAATATCTTAATCTTTTTTTTATTAAGTTTATTTATTTCTGTATGTGTATGAATGTACTGTCTGCATGCAAGTTTGTACACCCGTGTCGTGCAATGCCGCGGAGGTCAGAAGAGGGTGTCGGATTCCCCTGGAACTGGAGTTCTCCCGGAATTGGAGTTTCAGACAGTTCTCGGCCGCCATGTGGGTGCTGGGGATCGAACCCGGGTCCTCTATAAGAGCGGTCGGCACTCTTAACCGCTAGGCCGTCTCTCCAGCCCCACATCTTAATCTTAATCATATATACAACTTTAATTATGTTGAGGCGCGTTCCCTCCAGTCCAGTTCTCTCTAGGACTTTTAACATAAATGCATGTTGAATTTTTTCAAAGGCCTTTTCTATATCTATTAAGATGACCATATGATTTTTGTCTTTGAGTCCATTTTTTATGATTCATTACATTTATTGATATATGTATATTGAATCTTCCCTGCACCTCTGAAATAAAGCTGGTCATGGTGGATGACCTTCTTGATGAGTGTCTATATGTGACTTGCAAGTGTTTTATTAAGAATTTTTTATCCATCTATATTAATTAAAGAGATAGGTCTATAGTTTTCTTTTTGGTTGTATCTTTACCTGGTTTTGGTATTAAAGTGATGCTGGCTTCATAGTAGGAATTTGACAGATTTCCCTCAGTTCCTATCTTTTTGAATAATTTAAGTAATGTTGTTTGTATATCTTCTTCAAATGTCTGGTAGAGTTCTGCTGTAAATCCATCTGGGACTGAGATTTTTATTTAGTTGAGAGTTTTTTGTATTACTGTTTCAATTTCCTTATATGTTATGGATCTTTTTAACTTTGGTGATTCCCCTGATTTTAGATATTCATCCATTCCTTTTAGGTTTTCAAAATTTAATAGAGTATAGGGTTTTAAAATAATCCCTTATAATGTTCTAAATCATTTTGTTGTCTGTTGTGATGTTTCCCCATTTCATCTCTAATTTTGTTGATTTGGAGTTGATGTTCCTTTCTTTTGCTTAAGCGGGCTAAGGGTCTCTTAATTTTGTTCATCTTTTCAAAGAATCATCTCTTAGACTCACTGATTCTTTGTTTTGTTTCTTTGTTTCTATTTCGTTAATCCCTGCCCTGGTTTTTGTAAATTCTTCTTGTCTGCTGGGTTTGGGTTTCATTTGTTGTTTCCTTTCAAGTGTCTTGAGGTACAATATTAACTTATTTATTTGTGCTCTTTCTGTTTTTTAATGTAGGCACTTAGAGCTATAAACTTCCCTCTTAGGACTGCTTTTAACATTTCGTAAAGGTTTTGTTGTGTTGTATTGTTCTTTTCATTTAATTCCAGGAATACTTTAATTTCTTTCTCAATTTCTCCTTTAATTCCCATTCAGGAGTTTGTTATTTAATCTCCATGAGTTTGCATAGTTATTAGGGCTTCTTCTGGTGTTGATATTAAGCTTTGTTGTATTGTGGTCTGATATAATGCATGGAATTATTTTATTTTTTTTTTTTATTTGTTGAGGTTTGTTTTTGCCCCAGTATATGGTTTGGAAGGCTTGCTATGTGTAGGTGGAAGCTTGATTCAGGTGCTCTCAGGCAGTCTGCAAAGGTCTGGGCCCTTATCAAAATGCTGAGGGGTCCAGACTTGCAGCAGCATGAGGTGCTTCAGATGGTCCCCAGACAGGAAATTGGGGATGGTGCAGTTTGGGAAGCTCACCCACACGTGGAGGCTGGATTCAGGCAAGCTCAAGCAAGCTGTAAATGTCTGGACCCCCGATCTCACAGAGGCCAGATTTAGGCACTCTCAGGCAGGCTGGAATTCTCTGGACCTGTGCCAAAGGGCAGCGTGACCTAGGCCTACAGCAGCCTCCATAGAATTCCTTATAATGTACTTGTCAACCATTTCAGACAAAATTCATTTTTTAATGTGTGGGCCCGAGGGCAGTACAATGAAGATAGACTCTGATTTCTGCCTCCTGTTGCTTTACCATAAGGTCACTGCATCTTTATCATGATTGCGGCACCTGGATCCAGTAATGTGGAAGAGAAAAATGTTGGACAGTGTTCACACTTCCAGCCAAGATTTATTAAACAGTTCTTTCGCTCACAGTTGACGATTTTCTGTGTTTTGGTGCATGTTGGTCTGACATGATGATTTTCAAACATTCAGAGGGTGAGCGGGCTGTTGATGGCATGTGAAACTTCTCAAGGCTTATGGATCAAAGTCAAGCGGTTGTCTAGTAAGCACCTGCTGTGAGAGGCAGTGATGTTGATGTAGGTCTGTTTTTCTGCTTTTCATAAAAGGAACTTGAACTGAGCTGTGGGTGATTATGCATTCCTGGCTGTCGTCAATTCAGAAGTCTCACTGGGGAAAGGAAAACAATCGGTCCAGGTCAATATTCTGTAACTGTATCCCTGGTGGTTTCTGATGTCTTGATTCATAACTCTGCCTCATAGATGCATTTTGTTTTTATTTCTATTTGCTTCCCTATGCCTGTGATATTTCCACAGTGGAGTGCATATTTAGAGACAATTCCACAATCCTTCTTCTTAATTAGGATCTGTAGGTGGTATGGTCCTTTTGAACAGAGATGAGCAGATGTGACTAAAGAGGAGTTTTCTAACTGGATGTGCTAGAGTGGAGTTATGCCAAGCTCACACCATCTTCTCTTTGAATCTTTGATCTTAGCCTTGATCTGAGACTAGCTAATCTTTCATTTTTCTCCCCTTTCCTGACCATTTGATAATCACATGGCAAAGCATATTATTTGATTTGATTCATCATGAGGTTTGCTACTGTGATTGTAGATTAACCTCCATATTTAGGCTGTAGTTTTGAGTGTATCATGCCTGTGCTGCCTTCCATGAGATACTCTTCCCCCCTGGGCCAGGGGCAGAACTCATAGAACTTGGGTCTAAGCCCTGGTAGGGAGGGGGAGGATTTGGAAGCAAGGCCCAATAGAATAGGAGAGAGAGAGAGAGAGAGAGAGAGAGAGAGAGAGAGAGAGAGAGNAGGGCTGGAGAGATGGCCTAGCGGTTAAGAGCACCGACTGCTCTTACAGAGGACCCGGGTTCGATCCCCAGCACCCACATGGCGGCCAAAAACCGTCTGAAACTCCAATTCCAGGAGAACTCCAGTTCCAGGGGAATCGAGACCCTCTTCTGACCTCCGCTGCATTGCACGACACGGGTGCACAAACCTGCATGCAGACAGTACATTCATACACATACAGAAATAAATAAAATTAAATTAAAAAAAATTAAAAAAAAAAGATGGAGGAAAGAAAAACAGAGAGAATGGTTTTTTTTTGAAACATAGTCAGCCATTCTTGACAAGGATGAAAAGTTATTATGAAAAATATCTCCTGGGGAATTAGAAGTATGTGCTGTCCACATCAGAAAATGCACAGCCCATTTGTTTACAAAGGAGGGGGAAACTGTGGTTGAGCTAAGTTGGGCTCGTAGAAACCAGCCTGGTAGAGGCTATCAGGACTTATCAGTACTAAGCATCTTGTCACCACTTTCACATCTCGTGTTCAATACCGATGTGATCCCAAATATTTATTTGTTTCTGTTTGGAGGATGCACTAAATTCCTGTTCTGTTTATGCTTAGCCTTCCTCTGCCTTCGAAAAGAAACTGCAGATGTACCTGTAGGTCTCCATTGATTCAGACCCTGTAGGAGGGAAGTAGAATTGTTGACAGTTTCAAACAATAGACTTTTAGAAAAACAAAAAGCATTTTTTTTTGGTCTTTTCGGAACACGGTCTCCCTGTAGCCCCAACTGTCCTTGAACTCACTTTGTAGACCAGGCTGGCCTTGAACTCACAAAGATCAGCCTGCCTCTGCCTCCCAAGTGCTGGGATTAAAGGCATGCGCCACCACTAAAGGCATTTTATGGTTGTGTGATAGACTGCGAATTAAGAGCTCCATTTTGCCTAGGAGACTTTGAGACTTGATTTGTTCCTTTTTCTCAGCACTGGAAATCAAGCCCAGGGTCTTGTGGATGGCAGCAAGTGCTCTAGTGTAGCTGAATCTCCAGCTCCAAGGCTTGGTTTCAGTGAGGGAGGCAGTCTAGTTTTAATTTACAGATCAAATCTTCACGTATATGTGGAACTTCCAGTAAGAATGACAAAATATCATCATAAGGAGCTATATTACCTATACTTATGTGGCTGCAATAAGACATCATGACCATGGCAGCTTATAGAAGGAAGAGTTTATTTGACTTTGATTTCTAGAGAGATAAGAGTCCATCATGGTGGTGAGGCATGGCAGCAGGCCACTGGATCAGAAAGCTGAACATGGCCACCCCTCTAAATGTTCAATGAGGGGCTGGAGAGATGGCCAAGTGGTTAAAAGTGCTGACCACTCTTACAGAAGACCCGGGTTCGATCTCCAGCACCCACATGGCAGCTGAGAAATGGCTGAAACTCCAATTCGAGGAGAACTCCAGTTCCAGGGGAACCTGACACCCTCTTCTAACCTCCGCGGCATTGCACAACACGGGTGCACAGACCTGCATGCAGGCAGTACATTCATACACATACAGAAATACATAAAACTAAATAAAAAAAAATTTAAATGTTCAATGACCTTCCTTAAACAGCACTGTGAACTGGGGACCAAGTGCCAATACTTGGAGCCTGTGTGGGACACTCATTCAAACCACCACAGGAACCAAATGTTAGTTTGATAATTCTTCCTAATTTATTTATCTTTAGTCATTTTTCCTTCATAATAATATAGCTAGAACCCAACAAGTGCTCTGCCACCAAGCTCATTCGCTGCTCCTGATAGTTACTTCCAATCAGCTAAAATGAAAAAGTGATTTCAGTGAAGACTTATCTTCTGGTTAGTTTATTACAGATGGTGGTCAACAGCTGGAATCACTGAGATAATTTTATAGGGAGAATATTTTAAGTTTAATCTGGAGTGAAGAAAAATCTTTGTTTCCATGTAGGTTCCTTTCATTTCTTTAACTTGGACAAGTGAGGGGAAAACTTTCCCTCTGAGAGTTTGCTCTTTTTATGTAAGTCTTTGCACAGGACTGTTACAGAGTTTTTCAAGTATAAAGTATCTGTAACCAACACTCTATTAAATGGGCTAAGATATTATTGTGAGTCACCAGTGTATCAATTTTGATGTTGCATACCTTGTAATTGTAACACTTGCTGGCGCTCAGGGAGAAGAGAAGGGACAAGGAAGTGTCATGACCAAATCCTCAGGTAGAAATCAGAAATGCTTAATGCTTTTATCTAACAAAAAAGACAGTATGGACACCAAAAATAAACATGAGTTACCCTACAGACCATGCTCAACGATGGCAACCCAATCCTCATATAATAACAGTAGCAACAAATAAGATTAATGGTGTTGGCTTTACAATCTATATTTAATTTTAACAGTGGAATTCTATTTGCTACAAATCAACAGCATTTTAGAGAAAGCAATAGAATAAATAAAGGTCATTGAGAATTTTCTTTTGTAATCCAAACTATTGATTTAGCTGAATTTCATGGAGTCGGCAGTTCCTAAAGCTGTAGAGGAATTGCTAGGCAATTGAATCTGTTCCATTAGTTCAATTGTACTTTTTTGGGGAAAAAAAAAAGAGGAATTATATTTTTAATCCCTGTAGAGCAGGAGCCCAAGGCAGCATTTCGGAATCTCAAATGCTGATCATTTTTAGATTTGCTTTCAATAGGAAAATTCTAGGTCTAAGCACTTCTTTGTGCATTCTCCCACCTCCCAATTCAAGGAAGAAATTTAAGATGTTCCCAGAAGATGGTTTTGACCAATTATAGTTTGTACCTCATTGTACTGAAAAATTCTTATATTGTGCATTTTTATCACACAAAAAATACCTGCCATTTTCGATCTCAAGTAAAATTGAGGTTATAAAAATGTAATAAAGTATGCTTTCCTGGAGCTATTTAGTGGGTAAAGTGAGCTTATTGAATACCATCTTCAGGAAGTCTTTGGGTCTGATGAAGTCTCATGCATTGTGCACTCTGCAGGAATAAGCAAGCGAACACCAGCTACCAAAGTTAAGCAGAGTGTGCCTCTCCTGAAAGACCTGTACCTAGAAGGAGGGCTTGTGCCTTCACTAAGTAGACAGAAATAATTTCTCCTGAATGAAACATACATCTTACAGTCCCCGTCTGTACTGTAGAGAATTATTAAGATTCTTATTGACACAATAATTTGTGAATGCTCAAATCCACAGTGTAAAAATAGTGTAACCTTGCCAGGCGTGGTGGCGCACGCCTTTAATCCTAGCACTTGGGAGGCAGAGGCAGGTGGATCTTTGTGAGTTCAAGGGCCAGCCTGGTCTACAGAGTGAGTTCCAGGATGGTGGGGGCTACAGGGAGACCCTGTTTTGAAAAGACCAAAAAAAAAAAAAAATAGTGTAACCTATACTTAGAGCCTTTACATAGCCTCCTGTGTTCTTCATCACTTGTAGATTATTATGACATAGAAGCAGATACTGCTTAGATACTACACTAAATGGTTTGTAGAACAATAAAGAGAAAATTTATGTATGTTAAGAACAAATGCAACGTTTTTACCATGGCTGATTTATTCTTTTGATACATAGCTCTACAAATATAGAAGGTTAACTTGTATTTAATTAGGTACAATCTCTCCTACTCATCATCAGTTCACAATCATCATCCTCTAAGTACCAGCAAAATATTTCAACTTTCCCTGGTTCAACTTTGGTTGTCCATTGGCTTTACTTTTCCTCTGGTGTTTGCCTTGGATCTATCTATCTTGTACTTGGATCTGTGGCATTTCCACAAAACACCATGCACTGTATCACTCGGTCTCCTACTTGGGACATTGTAATGCCTTGCTACCCATCAGTTCTTTGTGTGTGGCTGTCTGGGCCACTGCCAGACCTTCATCACAAAATTATTCCAAGCATCCTGTCTATAATGGGGCCCAACAGCACCTCACCTGTGTAAGAGGGTGACACTTTCCAGGAAGAGTGACTGTGTCCTTTGAGGTGTCTTATCTGCATCTGTAACCTTCAAGAAGCCTGTGAATCCAGCACTAGCTGAGCAAGAATTCCAGTAGAGCACAGCAGGTGCTTCGAGGGCAGATGAGTGGTATGTCTCTGCGGGATCCGGGTTTATGGTTATTAAAGCAGAACTTCTCTGTAATTGCAGCTCAGAGGGAAAGCTCACCAGGCCACCTTCCAGTCTGCTGACCCCAGCTTCCTACTGAGCAACCTGGGAATATATTAGTAACCTGCCACCAGACTTCAGGGCTAGCATGTGGTCCTTTGATTCATCTGCTCTTGTTCCTCTGGTTTATCTGTGTTTACATGGAGAGGTGATGGGAGGTATTAGAGAAATCTCCGGGTAAGGCTGAGGAAGACTGTTATATGTGTGGGTACTGCTGGCTGCCTGTGACATCTCAGGTCACTTTTTCTGAAGGACTGAGCAAAAATGCTGTATGTGGGACTGTTTTATTATTATTTTTTCTTTTTTCTTTTTTTTTTTTTAAATGAGCTCTTAATGTCTTGATGTCCTTTGAGGTCTAGTTTCCCTCTCAAGGAAAGTGTCAGTTTCAGTTGTATGCATTTTTGGCTGCTTTTGTATTTAGTGACTGTTCTAGTTTGTCTTCCATTGCTGTGACAAAACACTCTGACTGACACCAACTTGGGGAGGAAAGGGTTTATTCAGCTCAAATCTCCTGGGTCACAGTTCATCACTCAGGGATCCCAAGGCAGGAACTCAGGCAGGAACCTGGAGGCAGGGGCTGAAGCACAGGCCATGGAGGAATGCTGCTTACTGGCTTGTTCCCCTGGCCCATGCCCAGCCCGCCCTCTTATACAATACACAACAACCTACCCAGAGGTGGCACCACCCTGGGTAGTGGGCTGGGCACTCCCACATTGCTTAACAATCAAGACAATACTCCACAGATGTGCTCACAGCCAATCCAATGGAGCCAATTTTCCAACTGAGGCTCCCTCAACCCAGGTGTGTCAAGTTGACACTAAAGCTCTCCAGCACAGTGATCCATCTTTTATCTTCACCATATTATAAGCATCCCAGTGTCATCGGAGGCTTTTGCTGTCTTTGTGCTCCCTTCTCCCATAGTTCTCTATGATGTTTGGTGCCCAGGGATTGGCTACTGACATATCTGGAATATTTTCTGGTTTCTTACTTCATGTCCATCTAGAGTCCCAAAACCCTTTTCCAAACTATATAGAGAGGATAAGCATGTTGGTCTCCTCACCCCTCCCCTGCCTTCTTGCCTCTGCCTTGCCCGACAGCCCTTCTTGATAAGTGTGTTGTACATACTTTCCTTAGCTAAATCTCTTTTTAGATTCGAAGACTTGTATGTGTGCCCCTTTTTACCCAGATAGGAAGTTTTGCCCACTCATTTCTCACTTGGTCTCCATCCCCAGTACTTGTAGTACTTCTCTGAGTGTTCAGCCTCCCAGAGGGCTTCCAAGCAGAGCAAAAGAACTCAGAAATTGGACTAATTCTCAAGAGTCAGGCAAGCTTTCTGTGCCATTTTCTTAATGGGTCCCTCACATGACATTGAAGGGGAGGCCCCATCCTCTGGCATCCTTAGTGAAGACCTGGGGTACTGTTTTTCCTAACGTACCTTAATTGCCTGTTCCTGTGATCCAGGCTGTTGTCTGGCCTTCCTGGTTGACACTGACTCTGGCCTATGATGTGAATTACAGGTCAAGGTTAAAACCTAGAAGTTTGGCTCCTCCAGCGTAGCCTCTATTATAGATTGGCCGATCTTGTGGGTGTGTCATAGTCACACATCTGCTGGAGTTGTGAATCGTCTCTCCTCTTCAACCTCCTTTGACTACAGTACAAGGCTTTTCTCCTTTTAGCTTCACTTACTGATCCTGGCACAGTCTCTGATTTTCTTTCCTCCCAGAGGGTACATGGCCAGCCAGGACTTGATGTCTGCACCATTAATCCCTTATTTTCTTAATTCCTTCTGCCACATTTATGAAGGAAGCAGAGACAGTTGAGGTATCTTACATTTGGTCTGTAAAGGCCTTGGAGGAATAACTAGGCAGTGCTGCAGGAAAAATGGGGAATGCAGCAGGTATATTCTGGAATTGTGTGCTGGGTGGGTGTGCTGGACAGCTTTAGGGTCAACTTGACAACTGGGGAACTAGGCAGATTGTATAAGAATGCAGGCTGAGGATGAGCCAGGTGAGCACACCAGTAAGCAGCATTCTTTCAAGGCCTGTGCTCCAGCTCCTGCCTCCAGGCTCCTGCCATGGGTTCTTAACCTGGGCTCCCCTAGTGATGAGCTGTGGCCCAGGAGGTATAAGCCAAACAAACATTTCCCCCCACCCCAACTTGGTATTGGTCAGTGTATTTTGTCACAGGAAACAAAACAGTGGGGGTTTCTGTACTAGTCCCTGTCAAATTGCTTTTCATTGCCCTCTGTAATACTGAAACAGTAAGAGACAGTATCTCTGGTTTTTCCAGGCGTAGGCATGGAGATGACACAGCTCATGTCCTCGACCATCTGGAGAGCTCTAGAACATGAAGTGGCAGAAAACTCTCCCCTTGCTCTTATTTTTAGAGCACCCTCCTAGGTCCAAGATGGGTGTTTCATTTGTTTGCTTGTTTGATTGTTTGTTGTTTATCTCCTATATGACTGATGGGAGAGAGAAACGAGAATGGTAACACTAGAAATGTATTCTCGTGAGCTGAGGAAAGATTAGAAATCATCCCATTTAGCCTGCTTATTTGGTGAGTGACCATGGACACCTAGATGATTTGTCTGTCCATGAAAGATCAGACTTGCTCAGTAAGGATGCCTCCCCACCAGTGCCCTTTCCATTTCACCCTAACTCTGTTCTGTGATATCTCAGCTCAATTCCCACCCACCTGATCAGTCCATCCACTTCTGTCTCTGTATTAATGACATGCTCACTGCCTCTCTGACCCCCCCAAAATGGAGGTCTTAACTTTTTCTTTATTCTTTTTCTTATGATGATGTTACTAATCTGCCTTGATTAGACTGTAGCACAACTGTCCAATCTCCTCTCTCTTCCTATATCTTTGTAGTCTTGGTACTTGATGCTTAGGACTGCATGACCTCCTCCTTAGAACACATCCATTGTATTTCCTTCATTCTCATCATGTATCCAGCCCAGAATTTCCCTGCCAAATCCACCTGTCAGGTGCATCTGTGTTCCTAAGCCCCCTATCTCCTGTCTCCTAGGACTGAGGCCTGAGACACTTAGCTAAGGAAGACCAGCAGCTTACTGAAGAAAAAGCAAACTACAGTTCATGTTGGCATGAGGTTTACACAAAGAACACCAAAGAAGTATTGAGACAGAGTAGTTTTGCTTTTTTTTGACTAGATGCCTTAACAACATCCATTTAGATATAAGGCTCCCTTTTCATATATATACATATATATATATATACACATACATGTATATGTTATATATGCATACATATATAACATATATATGTATATATTACATAGAAACATATAACATATATATAACATATATACATAAATACATATATACATAGCATATATACATACATATGTGTGTGTTACCAACAGTCATATGTTGTCTAATGAAGCTTCAGTCAACAACAGACTCCACACATAGCAGTGGTCAGTAAGATCACTTTGAGTGGTAAGGCTGTAACCATCTTAGTGTGTGTAAGCATATTCTGTGGAGTTAGCACAATGACAGTGGTCTACCAATGTATTTCTCAGAATGAATCAGTTAGTGAAGCTAGTCATATTGTCTTGTTTTCTCAAGCTAGTGTACAGAATACTATAGATGGAGGGGTAGAATGTCCTTAAGCAGCAGAAGTTCCTTCCCATATTCTCAGGATGCCTAAGATAAACTTGCTAACCAGCAAGGTGGTTTTGTTCTGAGGACTTTTCTCTTGCAGATGAACCCTACCACACTCCGTGTGCTATTGAACTCTTCTTTGTGTGTTTGGAGGGAAGGTGAAGACAAGAAAGGAAGGAAGGGAGAGAACAGAAAGGAAGGAGAATGTAACATATATATGAATGTTGTATATGGAGCACATGAGTTTGCTTCCAAGTTTCAAGGACTGACTTTCTTTTGTGAGGCAGTCTTTTTCATGAAAGCTTCCTTGGGTGTGATTTGCAATACTGATTTTCCTTTTCATTATAATTTCTTGCTGTTTAGATTCTACCTTCCAGAAACAAAATTGCAAGGGATTTATAGTTGAACTTGATCTCTTAAAACAGAGGAAGCAAAACTTTGTGTGCAAAACTACAAATTAGGTGATAGAGGAAGAGCTTGTATTTTTTTACAGTTAGGAAGGGCATGCACTCAGCATTTCAATTCTTCAGTGTGCTTTACACCTGACCTGATCCTATGTGTTTACTAGAGTCATAGTCCTTAAGCCCAGAGCAGTTTTTATGTCCATGTCAGAAAGAAATCCTAAATACAAAGTGATTTGTCTCATCTCCCACCTCACAGGCTTTACCTTCGTGTATCTGGCTCATAGATCTAAATGTATTTGAATCAACCAAAATGTTCACTGAATGATGAATAAAGGAAGAAATACTGAATTTTGTGGATGACTGCAAAGGTGTGTATGTGTGTGTGTGTGTGTGTGTGTGTGTGTGTGTGTGGTGTGTAATAATCAGCCCCAGAAGTAGTATTGATGCAGTAAAATGTATCATGTAGTCAAATAGGTGTGATAACCAGGATTAAAAATCAGCTTCTTAACGTTCCAATGAATGGAAGTGAAAAGGCCTAGGAATTTGAATGAGATCTATGTGGGTCGACTGGGATGATCAAGAAAGATTTTATGGAGCAAATGACACTTAAATTTTTGCCTTTAGAGTCCAAATAATTTATCTTGTTCCTTTTACCTCTGCCTCTTCCGGGGCCTGAATTCTAGATGATTTATGACTAGAAGCTCACTTGGAGAAGCTTGCTGGCTGCGTTAACATCCCTTCCAGCCACTGTATCACCCAAGTCCCTCACTCAGAGATTCAGCTTCCTGGAGAGCCACACATAATCACCAGCTCCACTGCACAATCTTCTGCAGGACTTAGCTGTGTGCATGATTATGTATTTTAACTGTTCTTATTTAGAGTGACTAATTTAATTCAAGAGAAGATGATCTATATCTTTTAAGTTTCATTAAGTACTCATTAGAAGGTTAACCTCATGCATCTTGCTTTTCCTTTCTGAAGCATGACCATGGCCTGGATAGGACTTACTAAACTTTGAGCTCTTTCAAGCCACTGCAACACCATGAAGTATGTTTTGCTCCTTTGATTCTAAGCTCCTAGACAGGAGCTTCCTATCCCCTGGCTGAGCTTTGGCCACAACTCCTGCTGCTTTGTTTTGGGCCTGAGTCTTTGCTTCAAGTTGTCTTCCTTAACTTTAATGGTGAGTGGACATGGTTCAGCGATGGTGCCAGCAGTAGGTATCAGCACCCACTGGGAGGCTGCCTGTGTCATCAGAAGTGAATGTTGCATGTTTTAAAAGAATTCATTTACCTTTTAGGACAGCAAAACAACCTTGTGATTATGGATTTTTTTTCAGTGCAGATACTGTTTTAAGTATCAAGTGCACCCATATCTTGACAGAATAGAACCAGCACAAAGCAATCTCAAATAACCATGAGGTGTTCTTTATGGTTCTGTGCAGATGGAGATAAAATCTGTCAAGGTGGATTGAAAGGCATGTCAGAGTCTGGAGTTGAAAGTGCTGTTTTTCCCTACAGCAGTTGGTGGCCAGTTTTGATATGGAACTCAGGCTACACAACTGTATTTTTCATCCTCCTTTAGGTATCTGTGATGTAGTTAGCCCCAGAAGAAAAGAACATTGGAAGGATGTTAAGAATTGCCTCAAGTCACTTTTTCTAAGAAAAAAATCTCAACTCATTCAGGGTCCTTGGCTCCCCCAGCTGTGAATAGAAATGATCATTTTGTATTTTTTTATTAAAAAATATAATGTTTAATGCTTTCTTTTACTGATTTGGGATGTTAAAGATATATATTATTTATAAAAAAAAACAATTCTTCATTCACCTTAAACTTTACTGGCAAAAATTCTTTATCTTTTGTATTGTCTTGAGACTGAGCTTCAATATTTCATTGGCAATAAATTCTGGAAGCTGAGTAAGGTTCACGAAGATGGCATTTTCTTTGCAGATTTATGGTGAGCTGCTGGACTTGGTTCCTGCTGTCAGATTTCTGGAAGGGTGTTCTCACGCCCCAGTTTCCATTGCTTGTTTATGGAGCTCAGTGGATTGGTAAGGTTCTAGGTATCCCTTGACTGAAATTGGGGCTTTGATGCACCTGAGAAATTTGTGTGTGACTTCTTGATCACAATTACTTGTCTAGCTTATAGGAACTGTCAACATTTTAAATTCATTTACTTTTGACTGAAAGTTCCCAGGAATTCTGTGTTTAAAAACTGCACAGGCTTAGTAAACAATCAGTGTTGAATGCAGTCTTTCTCAAGATACTTCCTAATACAAAGTAGGAAACAATCTTGTGTGATTAGTGATGTTCAGATATCCCTTAGCAGATTAAAGAATTCCTTCATATCAGCATCATGCTTAATGATAGAATGAGAAAACATCTTCTGTCATCCTGATTTTGGATTTGGGAAAGTTCATCACAGTGATATTAAACAGTGGACAACAGATCACCATTAGCAAAGCCACATCCCCAGGTCAAGTGCATGCATATTTATTGATTTATTTGCTTATTTCCTGTGGTGCTAGGGCATAGGTTAGGCGAGTGTGACGTTCACCTTCATCCTTAGCTCTTGCTTTTTGTTTTGAGGTCAGTGTTACTTTTAGTGATCTGTGTCATTTTCTGCAATATATGCCTTGGACTAGTGTTCAGTTAAATGCCCTTGTGAAAAGTCAGTACTCTACACATAGTATGGTAATTTACTTAAACCCTTGAGGTCCCACATGAAATGGGCAGAATGGAAATGAGAATTGTTACTAAAATCAGACTGACTGATGCTGGCTGAGAGGCTTCCAAGAAGATGATCATTCAGCAGGGGCTTGAAGGATGAGTAGGCTGGCACCTTAGCAATGGTGGATGGCAAGGCAGAAACATTGCAGCAAGAACAAACGTGGCCTGTGCTTTCACAATGGAAGAAGTGGTGGATGGAAAGGCTGAATAGGAGGGCCACATGTCAGTAGCAGATTACCACTTGGCTTCCAGTTAGGATCTTTTGTTTTATGTTAAAATGTCCTTACATGTTTGTTAATTGACAAAGCCAAGTTCATCACACTCACATTATATATGATAATGCTAGAATGAAGCCAATATTTAAAGTCATATTGTTGTAGAAAATAATTGGTGTGTGTATTAATTCATAGTGTTTGGAAGAGGTTGTGTACATAGAACAAAGGCTCAATGAATATTTGGCTTAATTTTCTAAATATGGATGGCTACAAATACGTGCATTCAAATGTGCTGTGTCATATGTCCATTCGGTCTCCTTATTTCCATTTAATGTGGAAGTCCCTTCTTTCTTCACTGTCCATTCATTCTAAAAGAGTTGACTCTGAACATCGCCTCTCATCCCCTCAAGCACTTTATGCTGCCTCATGAAATGCAGAGCTCTTAATCAAAGTTATAGATGGTGGCAGTTGCAAAATCCCAACCTAGGACAAAGGAAAGAAAGAGGTGAGTTGCTGACCCAGATTTATTCTTTGTGCTCAATAATTGCCAGGTGAAACTTTCAGTTTATTTCTTTTTCATCTTTAGCTCAGCAGGCTGAAGGAAAACATCTTCCCAGCAAGCTTAGGTATGTACTATACTATTCCCTGGCTTAAGATGACCAAAGGCTTGCATTTTTTGGAAAAATGATAGCAGTCTGGCAGCAGTGTGGGAGGATCCAGGCACAGTGGAAATGGTGGGACTTTACTTTGGAATTGCCTAGGAAGAACTAGCCCTTGTATGATAGGTGCCATCAAGGAATGGTGCTGTGCTTGAGGTAAGAAAGTAAGTCCAGATCTTCCATGCTGTGTGTTGAAGACACAACCCAAATAGTACCCAGGGGATGTCAGTACAAACCCGAAAAGGCCATGGCAGGAAGGCACCACCCAGAACAGACTCTGCACTGCAATTCTCTTGGCATTGCTAATTCTATGAATTTCTAGAAACAAAGGTATGACAGTCTCAACACACTGCCACGGAATGGGAATGGATCCTTAGGATTCAATCTCTAGTTCTTCATCCAGTCCACTTTGAAATGATTTGAGTGATAAGCTGTTGATCTTCCCCAAGGGCTGCATGCCTTTTGAATTGTTTAAGCTGTCATTCTGTATACAAACTTTTGTAGAAGGCTGTTAAGATTCCTGCACCTCGTGAATCCTACATGCCACAGTCTTTCCCAGGGCATGGCTGATCTAGTAGGTGGGCCTTTACCTGATTCTTCGCTCCCATCCCTTTGTCCACTTGTATCCAATAGACTGCAACAGCATCTTCAGATATAGACAGAAAAATAAAGGGATGAGGGTGTTGTCATCTTTCTGGTTGAATTTTTTTAGTTTCACAGTAAGTTCCCTCCCTCCTTTTTCTCTTTCTTTTTGGATATTCCTGGGAATGGATCCCAAGTCATTGTCCTACTAAGTAAATTAGGCAAGTATTTTACCACTGAGCTCTATCCTCAGCCCGCTTTTTACTTGTTTGAGACAGGGTCTCTCCCTAAATGACCGAAGGTATGTTTGAACTCACAGTATAACTCAGTCAGGCCTTTTACTCATAATTCTGACTCAGCCTCCTAAGTATCAGGGATTACAGGCCTGCATCATCAGACCCAGCACACAATAATTTCTGGCAGAATCAAATGGGGCCAGCAATTTAGATTTGGTTAGCATTGATTGCCTTAGTTTCTTTTCTTTTTTTTTTTTAATATTTTATTTTTTTATTTATTTATTTTTTTCACATAAATTTATTTATTTATTTTTAACAAATCTAGACTCATGTTTCCGCTCATTCCCCCACCCCACCAGAGCTCGTGCATTCTGCCAAACATGCTTTCCATCTCTTAGTCTTTCTCAATATTTTCCATGGGGAAGTTGACTGTTTTGAGCAGAAGTTTACTGTTTCAGTCAGTTCTTTGATGCAGTATTTTCTGTTGTTGTTGTTGTTGTTTCCAAAATGCATTATGCCCAACTGCTTTGTACAAAAGCTCAGGGGGCCCTACACAAGAAATACTTACAACTGGGTAATTGGCACTAGCATCCACAGATGAGTGATACCATGCATCGTTTGTTTTTCTGGGACTGTGTTACTTCACTCAGCATGATGTCCTCTAGCTCCAGCCATTTTCCTGCAAAGCTCGTGATGTCGTCTTTCTTTACTGCTGCATAGAATTCCATTGTGTAGATGTACCACATTTTCTCTATCCACTCGTCAGTTGAGGGGCATTTAGGTTGGTTCCAGCTCCTTGCTATTGTGAAGAGAGCTGCAATAAACATGGCCGTGCATGTATCTCTGTGGTGGCGTAAGTCTTGAGGGTACATGCCCAGGAGTGGTATGGCTGGGTCGGGTGGCAAGTTCATTCCAAGTCTTCCAAGGGTTCTCCACACTGCTTTCCATAGTGGCTGTACGAGTTTACATTCCCACCAGCAGTGGATGAGTGTTCCCCTTTCCCCACAACCTCTCCAGCACTTGGTATCATTTGTTTTCTTGATCCTAGCCAGTCTTATTGGAGTAAGATGATATCTTAAAGTGGTTTTCATTTGCATTTCCTTAATGATTAGTGATGTTGAACAGTTCTTGAGGTGTTTCTCAGACATCTCTAATTCCTCACTTGTGAAGTCTCTGTTCAGTTCTTTGCTCCATCTATTGAGTGGGTCATTTGTTTTCTTTTTTCTTTGTTTTTTGAGTAGTTTATATATTCTGGAAATCAATGCTTTGTCAGATGTATCTGCAGTGAAGGTTTCCTCCCACTCTGTGGGATTTCTCTTCACTTCCTTGATTGTTTCTTTTGATGTACAGAAGCTTTTGAGTTTGATGAGGTCCCATTTGTCAATTGTCGACCTTAATTCTTGTGCAGCTGCTGTCTGATTTAGGAAGTCTTTTCCTAGATATATATAAACATATATATATATATAAATATATATATATGTTTTCTACAAGGGCCTTTGTAAAGAAACGGAAAGGAAAGTGTCAATCATTCCTTCCCCATCGTCTCAGATTTAGTCATTTCTTAGGTTTAAGTATAATTTGGAAACTCTCCTGCATGCCACTTTTGATAACAAATAACCCAGGAAACTCTTCAATGCCACATCTTCAATTATATTTTCTTTACTGCTCAAACAAGATAAATGGGTGGAATCCAACAACCATTTTTCATAGGTCAGGCTTCAGCAAACCTGGTTGCAGACAGAGCTTGGTTAAAATCTTAGCGATAGCTCTCCAAAATACAACTTCGGCCCCCCCCCCCTTCCTCAGGCTTTTAGTCGATTTCCTTTCACAGCACTGAGATTCTCTTCACACACAAAAAATAATTAACAGAAGAAATCATTCAGTCTCCCAGTTAAAAAAAACAATGAGGTAGTATTGTTACAAAGACGAGCAATTGATTCACAGGCTCTCAGAGCTGAGTGATCTCCTTATTTAATTCTGGTAAATACATGAGACTGTGTGCTTGTGTGCAATTGTATGAGTGCATGCATGTGTTTATATGTGTGAATGGACATGTGCGTGTGCATGCACATGTGCTTCCAGAAAAGATGCACCATATTTATGCTCTTAGCTAACACTGAATAATCACTTATTGGAAAGCTGATCTTTAAATTGTAGGATATGCTGCTCTGACAGAGTTTGGGTTAACTGGAAATCCATGACTACTGCCTCATTCTTTCTATCCTTGGAATTTTTACTGAAGAGAAGAAAACAGGATATGATGATGAGAGAAAAAAAGAAAATGATAACTATTTAGCCATGAATGTTGGCATTTTAAATTGAGAATAATCTTTAGCTGACCATATACATTTCATCCTTTAATTCTAAACTAAACATGACAAATAAGTATCTTAGAAAAGAAAAAGTGCATGGAATATCATGGAGAAAGCTGGAAGGAATAAGGGCAGAGAGGGGGAGACATGTAGGAACTGGGTGTCTTGGAGAGCTGATTGTTGATCCTTTGGTCCTGATGTCTTTGGCTTGATTGTCATTGTGGATGTGAGGTTGGGGTTTTCCTCCCAGCTGGGATTAAAGTGTGGTCTTTGGCTTGATTAGATCTAGTGGGATGTGGGGGCGGAGTTATACTCCCAGCCGGTATTAAAGACACACTTTTGTGACTCTTGAGATTTGAGATTTTTGAGATTCTCCTGAGCCCCCAGCGGGGCCAGGGTGCCGGGGCGTTGGCTGACGAGCCCCCCCCCCCCCCCCCCCCCCCCCCCCCCCCCCCCCCCCCCTCCCCCCCCCCCCCCCCCCCCCGCCACTGAACGATTACGAAGAGGATCTGAAGGAGGGAAGGAAAGCACGCCTTCAACACATTGTAAAAGAGGCATTAGGACTCACATTGGAATTACAGGCAAGGAGAAGCCCCATATGCCAGGATCACGAAGAAGAGAACACTGGAAAGGGGCAGGATAATCCCACGCCAAGTGTTACCAACCCTATGACGACTCCTGCAGTGGGATTCCCTCCGGGGATGCCCCAGGGCACACCAGACATCAGAAGAAACACAATTGGGAACTTACTTAAGAAACTACAAGACTATAAAGAACCAACATTAAGAACTAAGAAAAGAGAATGAGGACCGAGCGAGAGAGAATGACACAGCTCGGAAGGAAGTAGAACCACTGAAAAGATCCCATGCTGAAAAAAGGAAAAAAAGAAACGACCAGCAAACAAAAGAGCTCCAAAAAGAGATCGAGAAGCTACAAAACGAAATGTAGAAATACTAAAGAAATTCAGAAGAGGAAATGAAAAAGGAAATTCAAACATTCATCCATTAAGAGGAAAGGAAATTGAAAAAAAGGCCGCAGAAGCCGGAAAGGAGAATAGCAGAACCAAGAATATCAGACCCTGTGAGGCGAACACATGAATAATAACTAAAAACCTCAAGGGAAAGATTATGAAATAATTTAAATAAAAATCACAAAAACTCAGAACAACCAGGAGCTGTGGTACACTATGAAAAGATAAACCTCCACATCATAAGAATAGAGGACGGAGAAGAACCCCAAGAGAAAGGTATTGATCAGATCTTCACAGACTAAATAGATGAAATAAAACTGTCCCAAACTAAAAAAAGGACACAACAATACCAATACAAGAAGCACCAGATCTCCCAACAGACAAGATCAGCAAAGAAAATCTGCACGCCAACCCTCATTATAGTAAAAATGCTAGACACCAAAAACAACGACAAAATTCTTAAAGCACAAGAGAAAAACAACTTGACCTATAAGGGGAAACCTATCAGACTAACAACGGACTTCTCACAGAAAACGATTGTAAGGCAAGAAGAACCTGTAGCAAAGCACTCCCAGTGTTGAGGGACATATGGATGCCAGCCCAAGTTACTACACCCAGCAAAAATGGCACTCGTAGTGGAAGGCGAGAGAAAAATCTTCCATACATAAACAACTTGAAATTAAGGACTACATGTCCGGAAAACCAACCTTCAGAGAATACTTGAAGCAATTCAAAGAACAGAAGAAAGAGCAACCCACCCCAGGCACCTAGAAGGAGGAAAATATCAATACAAGCATAACTGCCGGAAGCAGAAACCTAAATCAAAAAACGCAGATGGCAATCTAAGGCAAACGGAAGCAACACCAACCTATCCAGTCATAACCTTTCACATATTAATGGACTAAACCCCAATCAAAAGGACATATACTGGGAGATTGGGTTAGGACACAGAATCCATCGATATGCTGTCTTACAAGAACCACATCTTCTTCAACAGGCACCACTTTAAAGTGAAGGGAAGTGATGGAAAAAAAATATTTCCAAGCAAATGGTACAAAAAGGGAAAGAAGGTGTTGCTTTTTAATATCGGATAAAATAAAATCTAAAAAAAAAAAAAAAAAAAAAAAAAAAAAAAAAAAAAAGGCCATTACATTTTCATCAATGGAACACTCCCCAAGAAGAATTCACAATTATGAACATATATGCCCAAATTCTAGTGCACCAAAACACTTTATAAAGACAATTCTCCAGGGACCACAAGTCACAGACGAAAACCCCAGGCACACTCATAGTGGGCAGACTTCAATACCCCACTGAGAGTCCTTTGGCTAGTGTCAAACAGACAAACAAAATAAATAAAATAAAAATGTTTCTGTACAGCAAAAGACAATAAAGGAAATGAACATCACAGGTATCTTCCAAATATTCCACCTTAATAATAGAGAATACACTTTCTATTCCGCACCCCACGGAACATTCTCCAAATCGACCACATCTGGGACACCTGATAGAAAACCTCTACCAAATACAAAAGATTTGAAAATAATAATTTCATGCATCCTATAAGACCACCGTGCAATAAACTTCAACATCAACACCAGGACAAGCCCCTCCTGCCTACAAGAAACACATGGAGGACTAAACAACACTCTCCCGAATAATAATATGGGTCAAAGGAAGAGCTAAGAAAGAAAAAAAAAAACATTCCTGGGGAACTGAATGACAATGACAATACAACACACACAAACACTATGGGATTACCTTAAAAGCAGTCCTAAGAGGGAATTAGACCCTGGGTTGCCTACTTAGAAAAAACAGAAACAGAAATAGCACAAGTGAATGATATGATCTAACACACTAGCTAAAAGCACTTGAGAGGCAACAACCAGATGAACCCTAAACGCAAACAGACAGGAAGCCGACATAACAAAAACTCAGAGCAGAAGTTATTGAAATAGAAACAAAGGAAAACAATACAAAAAATCATTAAGCCAAAAGTTGGTCTTTGAAAGAAAAAACAAGATAGACAGCCCTCTGGCCAGTTACAAAAAAGAAGAAGGAACAACTCCAAATTCAACTTACAATATGTGATTGATGAAAAGAGAGAACCATGAAACGTGAACAAGAAAAAGATCAGAAAATTATATTGGGGAATATTACAAGAACCTATATCTACCAAGTTTGACATCTAGAAAGAAGAAATGATATGAAAATCTGAATTCTGGAATCACCAAAGCTTGGCCAAGAGCGCGGACCAGGCAGCTAAACAGACCCATAACATATTGAAATTGAAACAGTAATACAAAAAAAAAAAAAAAAAAAAAAGCCCAGGCCCCAGACGGTTTCACAGCAGAATTCTATAAAAAACATTTCAAAAAGACCCTACAACCATTATTTCTGAAACTGTTAGAAGCATTTTACAATCCAAGAGGGGATTCTCCCAAAGTCCTTCTACGAAGCCAACATCACTCTATTACCAAACAGGCAAAGATCCACTCCTACAAAGGAGAATTAGTCGATCCCTTCTCCGTCCTGAACACCCTGATGCCAAATGCGAAACAGACATACGGCCCAAACGCATACAGACCCACATCAAGAAGATGCAGCCATTCAGGACCAAGTTGGATTCATACCCAGAGATGCAGGGATGGTGTAACATATGAAATTTTTCAATAAACATCATAAACACAACATTAATGGAATCAAAGACAAAAACCACACCATCATCTCCATTGATGTGAAAAGGCCTTTGACAAAATCCAGGCATCCCTTCATGCTTAAAGGCCTAGAAGTAATTGGATTGGATGATCATTCCTCAATGTAATTCAAAGCCATATACAGTAAACCCACCGCCAATATCATCTTAAATGGGGAGACAACAGAAACATTCCCTTTAAAAGTAGGAACCCGGCAAGGCTGCCCCCTGATCCACCACTCCTTTTCAACATTAATGCTTGTACACACCTGGGTAGTGCTATAAGGCAAGAAAAGGATATAAAGGAGTACTACTGGAAAAGAGGAAGTCCAAACTATCCCTATTTGCTGATGTATTGATTGTTTACTTAATGGATGCAAAAAAACTCCACCGAAAACTCCTAGAAAACGAATTAAAAGATCAGGCAAAGTGGCAGGATAAAAATTAACCTTAGACAATCAATGGCCTTTCTTTCCACCAACCAACAAAGCAACTGGAGAAAAGCATCAAGTGGAGACCTTCCCACTCACAAAGCCTCAAAACCAATAAGATTACCTTCGGCACAACAAACCTAACTAAATACACCAAAGACCTCTACAAACAAAAATTTTAAACCTGAAGAATAAGATTGAAGAAGACACTCGAAGATGGAAAAACCTCCTGCTCATGGACTTGGTAAAAATTTTAATCATTTGTAAATCATGTCCATTTTACCAAATCTTTTGTATAGATTTAATGCCATCCCACTCAAAATCCCCAAGAGTTCTTCACAGGCTTGGAAACAGAAGTTCTTAATCGTTTGGAAAAACAAAAAGACCCCGAATCGACCCGCTAGCTAAATCCATCCTGAGTGAAAAGATCTACACAGGAGGGATCCCTATACCAGATGTTAAACAACCACCTATACTACAGGGTCGGTATAGTATTAAAAACAGTTGGTACTGGCACAAAACAACAGGCCTGTTGAACCAATGGACCACACAAAAAAACCGAAGATCCAACTCCTGAGCACATTACAATTTCAGCCATCTATATTTGACAAAGGGGGCCAAGAAACCACAATGGCGAAAAGACAGCATCTTCAGCAAGTGGTGTTGGCAAACATGGAATCACCACTTGTAGAAGAATGATTAAACCCCTACCTCTCACACCTGTAAAAATTTAACTCCAGATGGATTAAAGAACTAAACGTGAAACCCCAAAACTTGAAGGTGATAGCATAAAAAATTTTGCATGCCGCTTTCTCTTTCCTTCCAACACAAGTATCATAGGCGTACGGAAAGACTTCCTAAATCCAACGCATTTTCTTCTGCACCATCGAATATTAAGGCGACAATTGACAAATGGGACCATTAAATACTGCAATTTAATGCTTGTTTGTACATCAAATTAGCAACAATCAAGTAAGTGAGAGATCATTAATCCCCTCACAGAGGGAGAGGACTACCCTTCACTGCAGATTTAACTTCTGACAACTGCTATTGATTTACAGAAATATAAATACTCCAAAAAACAAAGAAAAAAAAGAAAACAAAGACCGGTCTTTGTTTTCTTTTGTTTCTTTGTTTTTTGGAGTAGTTTATATTTCTGAAATCAGTGCATTTGTCAAGATGTATCTGCAGTGAGGGTTTCCTCCCAATCTGTGGGATTATCTCTCACTTCCTTGATTGTTGCTACTTTGATGTACACAAGCTTATTGAGTATTTAGATGAGTCCCATTGTCAATTGGTCGCCTTAATTTCATTGTGCAGAAACTGCTGTCTGATTTAGGAAGTCTTTTCCTACGACCTATGTACTTGTGAAGGAAATCGGCTGCCAATTTTTTATGCTATCACCTTCAAGTTTGGGGTTTCACGTTTGAGTCTTTAATCCATCTGGAGTTAATCTTGTACAGGTGTGAGGGTAGGGGTTTTAATTTCATTCTTCTACAAGTGGTGATCCATTGTTTTGCCAACACCACTTGCTGAAGATGCTGTCGTTTCGTCCATTGTGGTTTCTTGGCCCACCTTGATCAAATATAGATAGCTAAAATTGTATGGTGCTCAATTTGGATCGTCGGTTTTTTTGTGTGGTTCCATTGGTTCAACAAGGCCTGTTTTTTGTTGCCAGTACCAACTGTGTTTAATGACTATACGACCCGGTAGTATAGGTGTTAACAATCTGGTATAGGATCCCTCCTGTGTAGATCTTTTCACTCAGATGATTTAGCTAGGGTCTCGGGGCTCTTTTGTTTTTCAAACGATTTAAGAATTTGTTTCCAAGCCTGTGAAGAACCTTGGGGATTTTGAGTGGAGATTGGCGATTAAAAATCTATACAAAGATTGGGTAAAATGGACATTTTACAAGATTAAATTTTCCAACCATGAGCATGGGAGGTTTTTTTCCCATCTTCTGAGTGTCTTCTTCAAGTTCTTTTCTTCTAGGGTTTTTTAAAATTTTTGTTTGTAGAGGTCTTTGGTGTATCTTGTTAGGTTTGTTGTCCATAGGAATCTTATTGTTTTTGAGGCTTTGTGAGTGGGAAGGCTCATTTGCTTTTCTCCAGTTGTTTGTGGTTGGTGGAAAGAAAGGCCATTGATTTTCTAAGGTTAATTTTGTATCCTGCCACTTTTGCTGAGCTTGTTAATTCGTTTTCTAGGAGTTTTCGGTGGAGTTTTTTTGCATCCACTTAAGTAAACAATGCATATCATCAGCAAATAGGGAATAGTTTTTGACTTCCTCTTTTCCAGATGTACTCCGTAATAATCCTTTCTTGCCGGTATTGCTCTACCCAGAGTGTGTACAGCATTATGTTAAAAGGAGTGGTGGATCAGGGGCAGCCTTGCCGGGTTCCACCTTTAAAGGGAATGTTTCTGTTCAGTTCCCCATTTAGATGATATGGCGGTGGGTTTCTGTATATGGCTTTGATTCATTGAGGAATGATGCCCTCCAATCCAATTCCTTCTAGGAGTTAAGCATGAAGGGGATGCTGGATTTTGTCAAAGGCCGTTTTCAAGCATCAATGAGATGATGGTGTGGTTTTTGTCTTGGATTCCATTTGTGGTGTTTGATGATGTTTATTGAAAATTTTCATATGTTTACAATACCCTGCATTGGAAAAATCCAACTTGGTCATGAATGGATGCATCTGTCTTGATGTGGGTGCTGTATGGATTTGTCCAGTATGTTCTGTTTCGATTTGTGTCATCTGTGTTCATGAGGTAGATGGGAGCTATAATTCCCTTTGTTAGTGGCTCTTTCCTGTTGTGGTAATAGAGTGATGTTGGCTTCGTAGAAGGAATTTGGGAGAATTCCCTCTTGATTGTAATGACTTCTAAACAGTTGTCAGAATAATGGTTGTAGGTCTTTGTGAATGTTTTATAGAATTCTGCTGTGAAACCGTCTGGGGCCTGGGCTTTTTTTTGTTGGGAGCTTGTTACTTTCTCTATTTCACATATGTTATGGGTCTGTTTAAGCTGCCTGGTCTCGCGTCTTGGCCAAGCTTTGGTGATTCCCAAGAACAGATTTTCAGTATCATTATCCTTTTTCTAGATGTTCAAACTGGTAGAATATAGGTTCTTTGTAATATTCCCCATATAATTTTCTGATCTTTTCCTTGTCACGTTTCTGTGCTTTCTCTTTTATCACAATGATTGTAAGTTGAATTTGGAGTTGTTCCTTCTTCTTCTTTTGTTAACTGGGCCGAGGGCTGTCTATCTTGTTTTTTCTTTCAAAGAACCAACTTTTGGCTTATGATTTTTTGTATTGTTTTCCTTGTTTTATTTCATAATTCTGCTCTGATTTTGTTATGTCCTTCCTGTCTGTTTGCGTTTAGGGGTTCATCTGGTTGTTGCCTCTCAAGTGCTTTTAGCTGAGTGGTTAGATCATATCATTCTTGTGCTATTGCTTCTGTTTTTTCTAAGTAGGCACCCAGGGCTATAAAGTTCCCTTTAGGACTGCTTTTAAGGTAATCCCATAGTGTTTGTTTGTGTGTTGTATTGTCATTGTCATTCAGTTCCAGGAATGTTTTTTTTATTTCTTTCTTACTCTTCCTTGACCCATTTATTATTCGAGGTGTTGTTTAGTCTCCATGTGTTTCTTGTAGGCAGGAGGGCTTGTCCTGGTGTTGATGTTGAGCTTTATTGCACGGTGGTCTAAGGATGATGAAATTATTATTTTCAATCTTTTGTATTTGTAGAGGTTTTCTTCGGTGTCCCAGGATGTGGTCGATTTGGAGATGTTCCGTGGGGTGCTGGATAGAAAGTGTATTCTCTTTATTAGGATGGAATATTCTAGGAAGATACCATGTGATGTCTCATTTTTTATTGTCTTCTGTCAGATTTCTTTTTTATCTTTTTTGTGTCTGTTTGACACTCCAAAGGACTCAGTGGGGTATTGAAGTCTCCCACTATGAGTGTGCTGGGGTTTCGTCTGTGACTTGTGGTCCTGGAGAATTGTCTTTATAAAGTTTGGTGCACAGAATTTGGGGCATATATGTTCATAATTGTGAATTCTTCTTGGTGGAGTGTTCCTTGATGAAAATGTAATGGCCTTTTTTTTTTTTTTTTTTTTTTTTTTTTTTTTTTAGATTTTATTTTATCCGATATTAAAAAGCAACACCTCTTTCTTTTTGTACCATTTGACTTGGAAATATTTTTTTTCATCACTTCCCTTCACTTTAAAGTGGTGCCTGTCTTGAAGGAAGATGTGTGTTCTTGTAGACAGCATATCGATGGATTCTGTGTCCTAATCCAATCTCCCAGTTATGTCCTTTTGATTGGGGATTTAGTCCATTAATATTGAAGGTTATGACTGGATAGGTTGGTGTTGCTTCCTTTGCCTTAATTCCATCTGCGTTTTTTGATTTAGGTTTCTCTTCGGCAGTTATGCTTTATTGATATTTTCTCCTTCTAGGTGCCTGGGGTGGGTTGCTCCTTTCTTCTTGTTCTTTGAATTGCTTCAAGTATTCTCTGAAGGTTGGTTTTCCGGACATGTATCTTTTTCAAGTTGTTTATGTCATGGAAGATTTTTCTCTCCCTTCCACTAGAGTGCACATTTTTGCTGGTTAGTAACTTGGGCTGGCATCCATTGTCCCTCAACACTGGGATGCTTTGCTCAGGTTCTTCTTGCCTTCATCGTTTCTGTGAGAAGTCCGATTGTTATCTGATAGGTTTCCCTTATAGGTCAATTGTTGTTTTTCTCTTGTCGCTTTAAGAATTTTTCTTGTTTTTGGTGTCTAGCATTTTTACTATGAATGATTGGCGTGAGAATTTTCTTTCTGATCTTGTCTGTTGGGAGTCTGTGTGCTTCTTGTATTGGTCATTGTTTGTCCTTTTTTAGTTTGGGGAAGTTTTACATCTATTATATCTGTGAAGATCTGATCAATACCTTTCCTGGGGGTTCTTCTCCTCCTCTATTCTTATGATGTAGGAGGTTTGGATCTTTTTCATAGTGTACCACAGCTCCTGGTTGTTCTGATTTTTGTGATTTTTATTTAAATTTTTCATAATCTTCCCTTGAGGTTTTTAGTTTTTTCTGTGTTCCTCACAGGTCTGATATTCTTGGTTCTGCTTCTCCATTTCGGCTTCTGGGCCTTTTTTTCATTCCTTTCCTCTTAATGGATGATGTTTGAATTTCCTTTTTCATTTCCTCTTCTGATTTCTTTAGTTTTCTACATTTCTTTTGTAGCTTCTCGATCTCTTTTTGTGAGCTCTTTTGTTTGCTGGTCGGTTTCTTTTTTTCTTTTTTCAGCATGGGATCTTTTCAGTGTTCTACTTCCTTCCGGAGCTGTGTCATTCTCTCTCCTCGGTCCTCATTCTCTTTTCTTAGTTCTTAATTTGGTTCTTTATAGTCTTGTAGTTTCTTAAGTAGTTCCCAATTGTGTTTCTGATGTCTGGTGTCCCTGGGGCATCCCCGGAGGGAATCCCACTGCAGGAGTCGTCCATAGGGTTGGTAACACTTGGCGTGGGATTATCCTGCCCCTTTCCAGTGTGTCTCTTCTTCGTGATCCTGGCATATGGGGCTTCCCTTGCCTGTAATTCCATGTGAGTCCTAAATGCCTCTTTTACTGTGTTGAAGGCGTGCTTTCCTTCCCTCCTTCAGATCCTTCTTCGTAATCGTTCAGTTGGCGGGGGGGGGGGGGGGGGGGGGGGGGGGGCTCGTCAGCCACGCCCCGGCACCCTGCCGCTGGGCTCAGGAGAATCTCAAATCTCAAGATCTCAAGAGTCACAAAAGGTGTCTTTAATACCGGCCTGGGAGTATAACTCCGCCCCACACCCACTAGATCTAATCAAGCCAAAGACCACACTTTAATCCCAGCTGGGAGGAAAACTCCAACCTCACACCACAAGACAATCAACCAAAGACAGTCAGGACCAAAGGATCAACAATCAGCTCCCAAGACACCCAGTTCCTACTGTCTCCCCCTCTCTGCCCTACCTCCAGCTTCCAGATATCTCCTTTTTCTTTTCTAAGATTACTTATTTGTCATGTTTATTTAGAATTACGTATGAAATGTATATGGTCAGCTAAAGATTATTCTCAATTTAAAATGCCAACATTCATGGCTAAATAGTTATCATTTTCTTTTTTCTCATCATCAGTTCCTGTTTCTTCAGTAAAAATTCCAAAGGAGAGAAAAGAATGAGTCAGTAGTCATGGATTTCCAGTTAACCCAAACTCTGTCAGAGCAGCATATCCTACAATTTAAAGATCAGCTTTCCAATAAGTGATTATTCAGTGTTAGCTAAGAGCATAAATATGGTGCATCTTTTCTGGAAGCTCATGTGCATGCACACACACATGTCCATTCACACATATAAACACATGCATGCACTCATACAATTGCACACAAGCACACAGTCTCATGTATTTACCAGAATTAAATAAGGAGATCACTCAGCTCTGAGAGCCTGTGAATCAATTGCTCGTCTTTGTAACAATACTACCTCATTGTTTTTTTTAACTGGGAGACTGAATGATTTTTTCTGTTAATTATTTTTTGTGTGTGAAGAGAATCTCAGTGCTGTGAAAGGAAATCGACTAAAAGCCTGAGGAAGGGGGGGGGGCTGCCGAGGTTGTATTTTTTGGAGAGCTATCGCTAGATTGTTAACCAAGCTCTGTCTGCACCAGGTGTGCTGAAGCTCTGACCTATGAAAAATTGTTTGGATTCCACCCATTTATCTTGTTTGAGCAGTAAAGAAAATATAATTGAAGATGTGGCATTGAAGAGTTTCCTGGGTTATTTGTTATCAAAAGTGGCATGCAGGAGAGTTTCCAAATTATACTTAAACCTAAGAAATGACTAAATCTGAGACGATGGGGAAGGAATGATTGACACTTTCCTTTTTCTTTACAAAGGCCTTGTAGAAAACAATATATATATATTAAGTATATATATATAATGTTTATATATATCNTCTGGTTCTTCATATGAAGGGCAAGGAGGCAGTGGCCACTGTGTTGTCCATCTCAGTAGGTTAGCAAGTGCATGCGTTTAGAGACAGTACCTGAGCCCTAGTAAGTATGCAACCAGAATGGGATGTCTTGGTAATTTTGACCCTGTAAGGTTTCCATCACCATAACAAATATCTCAGAAGACCAGCTTATAAAGAAAAAGTTTATTTTATCTTGAGATAATGTCCAGATTCCCTAGTCCATGTTGGCTTGGCCTTTTCTTTGGGACTGTTGTGTGGGAGTCCAACATAGCCCAGAGTTGCTCTCACAGGGTTGCAAAATGGGAAGAGAAGAAAGAGAAATTGGCTGGAGTGCCACCGTTCCTTCTGAAATCATGCCCACAGTAATCTGAAAATCTCCCATGCGATCCTACTCCTAAGTCCTACAGCTCCCAAGAGCACCAGCCTGGAAAACGGACTTTAGCGCTGGAATTTGGGGGGAATCTAGCATATTCAGATTAGAGCAATGACTAACAAAAATAATGGAAGAGTCCAGCTGCAGATTGCCCAGTTAATATTATGTCTGTATGAATGAATCCTATTCACTCTTCTCTAAGAGAGAAAGGTTCAGTGGGTTAAGGGAAAAAAGAGACATGATGCCGGATTTCCAAAGGAGAGCGCACCCTGGTGAGTCGATCAGGCCAAGACTAGATAGAACTGCTGTGCCAAATCTGGAATTGCACATGTGTGGATGTTTGTGTCGTGTGTGTCCATGTGCATAAGTGCACATGTGTGCGCAAGGGCATGGAGGCCAGAGAGGAGGTCATCTACACATGACATTAGTCAGGTGCCATCCACCTTGATTTTTGACAGAGGGTCTCTCACTAGAGTCCAGAGCTCACCAACTAGGCTACACCAACCTGATAGCAAGCCCAAGCATCCTCCAGTCTTTGCCTCCCCCTGCTTGGATACAAATGCAAGTCCATCTTTTTCTCTGTGGGTTTTGGGGATGATGCTTATGTGAGGAGCCCATTACAGACTGAGGCACCTTCCTAGTCACCAGGAATTGATTTTTTATTAAAACCTTGAAAATGGAAACCAGGCATATCTCTTCGGAACCATCTCCTTGTCCCTAGGTTGTGAAGCACCAAGTCTCCAGGCCACCATGGTGAACGTGTTCTCCACTGTGTTTCCTTGTTTTCATAACAATGGATAACACTTCCTTAGATTAAGGAGTTCTACTGTCTTGCAAGAGTAACTCTGAGAACAGGTTTACAGGGTCAAATAGGTAATGGCAGTTACATGGTGAAACTTAACACTGCTGATGGAGGAGCAGAGGGTCACATTCATCCTCAGTCAACTCACTTCAATTCAAACATCCATTCTGTGTATTTTGTGGATATAAAGCTGCATGAAAGATCGTCTGAGCTATCAAAATTCTAACCTACTTATTTCCTAAATAGTTGTTATCATTTTTCTGATTTTGAATTGAGGTTATTTGTTCCCGATTGTATTAGGGTGAAACATCTTTAGAGGTAAAATTTGGGCTACAGTAAGGGAGTTAATTTTTAGTGATAGAAAAGGTGTCCTAGCTTAGTAAAATAGCACAGCATTCTTTCAAGACACTATGCGGTCTCCTAGAATAGTTTTCACAATCAACTTATTCTAAGATCACTGTGGTTGTTTTTATGCTCCATGAACTTCTGAGTGAAAGTGATTTGAAAGTCACTAGGGAAGTTGAGTCCTAGGAATTTCGAACTGGATGGAATCAAGATTCTTTGCAATTTTACTGTCAGTTTCCCACATTGCCTTGTCTATCAGAACAGTTCACAGAAATTTAAAAATGTATAGAAGCTTGCAGTCCATTTCTAGGGATTTTGACTGAAGGTCACATCCTACCCTGATTTGTGATCCTGGATTTGCAGGATCAAAAAAATCAGCATTATTATTGCTTGCTGCTGATAGCCTTTCATACAGTAAGAGAAGAACTGATTCGTGTCTCTTAGATTTTTTTTAAATTAGTTTTTATTGATGCTTTGTGCATTTCATACATTTTTTCCAATTCAGTTCAGGCTTATTTCCCTTTCCCTCCCCCCCACCCCCACCCCCATACCCACCAGAGTCAATGACATTCTCCATAACTGTCGCTGCATCTTTCTCTCAACTTTTTTTTTTCATTTTTAGCTATAATTGTAATCATGCGATACATAGCAAGCATCCTTCCATGCAAAACTATCTGCAGGCTGTTGTTGACCAAACACCTACAGCCACCATCCAGTTGGGGTGACAGGTTGTTTGTTCAATCAAGTTGATCAAATGGTGTCCAGACTACATTGCTGTAGTTTCACCATTCACCCCAATGCAGCCCTTACATTCTACCACGCCCCTCTTCTCCGCACGTTGTTCCCTAGGCTTAGAAAAGGGGCACAGGTGGAATGAGAGGTAAAACAGTCCACTCTCCTCTGGAGGTTGACTTGGACTCTGTCAATTCGGCTGTTTCCTTTCATGGCTGACAGTTTGTCCAGAATAACCTTTCGATCCTACCCTCTAAGAGAACACAAGATTAGATATATAGGTATTTAACAGCACTAATAGTTATGTAGGATTATTTACATAGACACATGTTTTGGCATATGTTAATCCATGAATACAATTTTCCCCCCTGTTAATATGACAGGTTCCTACTGTGGCTTATAACATCTCCTACCTGTAGAGGATGTAAGTTGTGGCATCAGCCATGGGTTTTTCTCCAAGGGGAGAGCAATAGCCAATTAGATTTGGGATATACAGGCACATGGCTGCCTCTGCTGCACAGTATTTAAGAAGTGTTCCAACATCTCTGATAATTAAGGAAATGCAAATTAAACCACAAATATCACTCTTACTCAATAAGATGGCTAGGATTCAGGAACTGAATGATACCAAGTCTGGAGAGGTTGTGGGGAAAGGGGAACACTCATCCTTGCTGGTGGGAATGTTAACTTGTACAGCCACTATGGAAAGCAGTGTGGGAGAACCCTTAGAAGACTCAAAATGAGCCTTCCATTTGACCCAGTCATACCACTCCTGGGTATATACCCACAAGACACAACTTACTGCAAAGATACATGCACAGCTATGTTTATTGCAGCTCTGTTCACAATAGCAAAAAGCTGGAACCAGCCCAGGTGCCCTTCAACTGACGAGTGGATAGAGAAAATGTGGTACATGTATACAATGGAATACTATGCAGCAGTAAAGAGGGACAACATCATGAAATTTGCAGGTAAATGGATGGAGCTGGAAGACATTATGTTAAGTGAAGTAACACAGTCCCAGAAAAACAAACGACAAATGGTGTCCCTCATATGTGGATGCTAGTACCAACAACCCAGATATAAATATTTCTCATGGAGAGGGAGGCATAGTAAAAGAACAACAGAAAGACTGCATCAGAAAATGGACTGAAATGGTGAATTGGAAAGGGGGGATGGGTGGGAGAGGGACACGGGTGTATATTCGATTAAGGCATATTTAATTGACGTGAGCTCAGCAAGTACCCAGTTTCGCCTAGACACTGTCTACAGGACACATGGTGTTTTAGGACTTAGTAAAAGTAAAAGTAAACACGTGTATATTAAACAACATTGGTTTACAGAATCTGATAAAAATGGTAATGCATCTGAATTAAATGGAGATATAATTCGCTGTTGCCCACATTTGCTTTACATAAAATCTGTAGAGCAAGAACTTTGGGATTGACACATACAAATGTTCTCTATAATTTCTCTGTTGTACAGTATCACCTTGTAGCATTCTCTTTAAGATGATTTAACGTAAAAATTAAGTTTGCTTCCCAAGTTAATCATATATAGTCACCCAAAACAACATGGGTGAATTTGATGAAGTCTCTTAGATTTTTAAGGAGCTTGGAAGTCACCTTTGTATCTAAGTAGGGCCAAGTGCTCTACATTTCCAAGAAGTCCATGTAGATACTGCAGGTTCTGTGACCATGCTTTTTATTTTAAGATTAATTAATTGTTTAATATATTACATGTATGAACGTTTGCCTGAATGTATGTAAGTACTGCACTTCTGTGCCTAGTGCTCATGGGGGCCAGAAGAACGGTTTGGATCCCCTGTAACTGGAGTTATAGTCATTCATGAGCCACCATGTGGGTTCTGGGAACTGAACCTGGGTCCTCTGCAAGAACAGCAAATGTGGTTAAACAATGAGTCAGACTCTGTGACTATACTTTGAATAGTAAAACACTCCATCATGAGTTGTGCTTTAGAAAAGAGTAATATACCTGACCACAATACATTAGAACCCTTTTGTCTGCCATGTAACCCATTTCACTCATATTTTTTTTTCTCCTTTCTATTCTATAATACACAGAAAATAACACTACAACTTGCTAAATAGCTTGCTTTTTCTTTCTTGGCATGATTAAATATATACCACCAAGGCTGAAAACTACTTTGCAGTATAGAAAAGATTCTGCCACCATGGTTCACCTCCTTAATGGAATTCTAGAACTTAATGTTCTGACTGATAAAATAGTCAATCTTGTGGTACAATATATAGAATCAGTGAGAAGTGAAAAGAATGAGAAATAATGTGTGTGTATCTCAGGTGCAGATATATCTGCACAAACTTTGCTTATTAAGAGAATACCTGCTGTAAAAACATAAGCGAATTAAAACTGGCTTATTATGAGGGAGTTGAATCTGGAAGAGAGGCATGCTGTGTAGCTCAGGCACAGGTGGAACATCTTACTGAAGGCTTCTGGGAAGAGACCGGAAATGACTCTCCTGAGGTCTACCATTAGTTTAGCCTTAAACTTTGAAGCTAAAGGTCAAACAATAGAGAGAAAGCCCTGCCATGTACTTTCCCTTGGAGATCCATAGGATTCCTCCTCCTCTGCCACCGCAGCTGCTGCTGCTTCTTCTTCTTCTTCTTCTTCTTCTTCTTCTTCTTCTTCTTCTTCTTCTTCTTCTTCTTCGTCTTTTCTTCATTTAGTTCTGTGAAGCATAAACCACTCATACTATTTTGTGAAATTGTCTTCTCCAGACACTGCAAAAAGATGTCTAAAATTTGGAGCATGTATATAAACAAAAGGTGAAATGTCATTTAACAAAGATACATTGCTATTTCTCTTGTTCCCATGTGTGTGTGTGGTTGTGTGTGAACATGCATGCTAAAATTATAGGAGGATTTTGGAGTCATTCTTTAGTTTCCTTCCTTATTTATTTACATATTTTAAATTTAAATTCTTAAATAATAAGACTTACTTTGTGCCAGGTGTGGTGGTGCAGGCCTTTAATCCCAGCACTGGGGAGGCAGAGGCAGGTGGACCTCTGTGAGTTCAAGGCCAGCCTGGCCTACAGAGTGAGCTCCAGGCCAACTGGGACTAAAGGGAGACCTTGTCTCAAAAATACCAAAGAAAAAAAGAGAATTATTTTGGACAATTTCCTACATTATATGATGCATTGTGATTGCATGCACCATCATTACACTCTTATCTCCCTCATCTCCTACTGACCCTCCTGTTCCTCGTACCTCATACTTCTGTTTCATGGTGTTCTTTGTTTGTTTGAACCTGCAGCTCACCACAGTCACTGAGTCATCATGATTGAACAGTCATCCACCTCTTGTTTGAGACAGGAGCCCTCACTGACCTGGAACTCACCGAGGAGGCTAAGCTAGTTGATCAGAAAGGTCTAGAAATCTGCCTGTATCTGTCACCCCACAACTGGGGGTGCATGGACAGACTATCATGCCCAACTTTGTGACATGGGTTCTTGTGACTGACCTCAGGTCCTTCTGCTTGCAAGGCGAACATTCTCCTGATTGAGCCATCTCTTCAGTTCTCAGGGCACATCCATTTTCTTGTATTTCCTTTGTTATATTTCCCCTTTCTCAGATTAGTTGAAATGTAGTTCAGCCTCTGCTTCTTGATGGTACAACTTTAGGGAGATACTTTCCCTTGTGTCAGTGGACAAAATGTTATGTGTCCTGTGTGACTTCCCTTGAAATAGGTTATCTATGGATAGAGCAGAGATAAGTTTATTAGGTTATTTTTTATTTCCATGAACTTAACACTTTTAATAATATGGACATTTACCCCAAGTTTCTTTATTACACTTGTACAAAAACTTTACATAGTATTTTCTGAACATGGCATTCTGGTGGCTACATTGAGGCTGTGTGATAGCATTGTACTAAAGTATCCTAGGATCCCCAGAGCAGGTGGTAAGATGGGGCACGGTATCCTCTCTTAAAGGTATTTGGGGCACACTCTCCTCTGGAAAATTATTAACTTTGTATTTTCATTTTAATGATACTCTACTTTTCTACCAGTGATAGAAACAATGTTTTCTTCTCACTCTGATAACTTGCAGGCAGACTTCGTTTTCTAAGCTGTGCTGCATGGGATGAGATCAATAAAAACATTCCTGGGAATCTGAGAACTTTCTGAAAGGGTAGGATCACTGTGTTCCTTGGAGAAATCTCGCAGAGTGTGGTATGAGGCTGAACATGAGTGTGGTGTGAGGCTGAACATCACCGTCACAGGCCTTGAGAGCTGTGGGCCGTGGCACCCAGGAACAGGTGTGGCAGGTGAGGATCAAGGAGTGACTTAGAAGAGGGTTGTTGTTTTTATTTATTTATTTATTTATTTATTTATTTATTTATTTATTTTTTAGAAAAAAGGGGTTCCTGGGCTTCTGTACTCATAGCTGCTTTTCGAGTAGTCACATTTTTTTTTTCCAGGAATTTCCTTTTTCACCACCACATGGCATCAGGGACCAGGTGTCACTGGTATATAAATTCCTCAAGGCCATTAGAAAGGACTGCCCCAGCGGGACAAGTCCAGGAGCTTCCAACAGTGGAATCCTATTACACATCCATCCCAGACTGTCTCTACTCATGACTACCTGAATAGCCTTGAGGCTGACTGGCTCCCCCATCCTGTGTGTCTCTGAGACCCCTGCATGAGGCCTGTACCTGTCTTTCTGATGTTAGTGGGTACTAGTCCTCAACTCACAGAAACACTACCCTTGGGCTAGGCTCTATTTTGGTATTTCTAGTTTGGACCCTTTGACCAGTGTTCCTGTCTAAAGTCTAACCAGAGATGCAATCCAGTGCAGTGGGTGTTTGCTCTGAGGATGATATGTCCGCGTAAACCCGCGGCAGTGGCAGGCTCTGCTTTCTCCTGGTGGCACACAGGGGTGCGTTACTTATGCAACTACAAGGCCACAGAGGGGGCTCTGGAAACCCACTCTCCTTGAGCTTCAGTCCCAGGTTGTCCATCCCAGTGCTGGTGACAGGGGAAACACTGCTTTCAGTGGGCTCTGCAGTACATGTTAGTGTGGAGCAGTACAGGATGAAGCCCACCATGATGACAGTGAATGACAGGATGTAGATGCCTGAAAACTTATATTTAAACATAAAAGGTCCAAAGAAAAGACTGTAGAGGTCAGCTGTCAAGATACCCAGGCTGACAGACAAGGTGATAGTGACTTTAATCACCAGTGTCATGAAGCTGTACAGGCAGAACATGCAGAGAGCAAATGCCATGAACAGCGGGACAGTTTTCCAGTCCCAGTGAGTTCTGGCAATCTTTATACTCCACAATCAATCCCTGTATGCCTCTGGTAATTGTTCTGAAGAGGCCCACCATTCCTAAAACTTCCTGTCTGCTCAGCTTCTTCACGATGTATTCTTCACACACATTGGACACACCATACAGGGATGCCCCAACCAGGACCAAGATGTCACCAATCAGAACATCACTCCCTGAACTACCTCCTCTCTTTGCTAATATGTCGGCACCAACCATGGTTCCCACGCCCAAGAGACAAACAAATACCGCCATGAAGTGGATCACTCTGTGTCTTGCACACAGAGAATAAACCAGGAGAGAGCCATCAATACAGGGATCCCAAAGCAATCCAAGAGCTGGACACTGGTCAGAGTTGTGTACTGATACTCTCTGATGATCAGGTAATTGGCTTCCACATCCACCAGGCCCAGCCTATGTACTTCCACCATTTTCTCTTCAAAATCTCTAAAAGGTTTTCACTGCCTGATCAGAATACCAGCATCCCTGTATAAACGAGGAGCAGCAGGCTGTAGTTGATAAAGCTCTGAAGCATAGGCATGTTCACGTTGTACTTTTCTGTCAAGTACTGGCTGGTGATGGCTGTCCCACATATACACAAGGACAGCATCTGACCCACAGCAATGGTCTTCAGAATATCCCAGGTGAAGACTTTGCCTCGGACCCAGCACAGCAGGCTGCCCACCTAGCGTGTCCTGCCTGGTGCCTGGGGCTCAGGCCCTACCATGCTCGCCAGTTTATTAGGTTATTATGGAAGGAAAAAGTACTGTGATGAGTTGTGAGAGGTACACTTGTCTTTAACTATAAGGATGAATACTTAGAATACAGAAAGATTTTACAATGTTCTAGGAATGTGGCAAAAGTGGGTTTTTCTCCAGGATCTATGACTCTCCAGCCATGTGTATTTGGCTATTTTTACAATAATACATATTAGTTTCCCTCCCTTTGAATGGGACTTAATTTCAATTAGACAGCTGTTCATTACTCCCAGATGAAAGTGCCTCTACTTGAGTACTGGAGAGATGGCTCAGTGGTTAAGAACACTTGCTGTTCTTCCAGAGACCTGGGTTCAATTCCTAGCGCCCACTGTCCAAAACCTCAGTTCCCAGGGATCTAATACACTCCTCTGGCCTCTACAGTAATTGCATACATGTGGTGCCTTTACATACATGTAGTCAAAACTCATACACAGAATATAAAAATAAGATTTTTAAAAATGTGCCTCTATTGTACCAACAGCAATAGTTTGTTAGGCAAGTCATTATTGCTTATTAAGCTTTATAGTTGTGTAGGACTATATTGATTAGTTTTCTCTCTGGGCAGCTTGCATAGTATTCTCTGATACCATGAGAACTATCCTTCAGGGAGGAGACTTTCTGGTTGGTTCCAGCTCCACTGTTCCAAGTCTTATGTTTGAAGCATGGCCTGCCTTCAGCAATAGCCTGTCTTCAAGTTCTGGGAGGCAATCAAAGGCTGTGGCCAAAGCCTGTGCTATTTTGGATCTCTTGGACCACCCTGGTCAACATCTCCAAGGGAGGCTTCTCCTGCCTGTGTTTTTCATTTTACAGTCTTCAGCTATATACATGATCTCAGTGTATCTACTACATGTATATTTTTCAGTAGGACTTTCAACTAATACATTTCTCTCCAGCTTTGCACAGTACCTAAGCATTATTTATCTCTCCTCTCGCCTCCCACTTACACCCTTCCTATTCCTTCCCCAGCTAAGGCATCCCCTTTTCCCATTCCCCCCTGGATAACACCCATCTCCTACTATCCCACTCTCTCCTTCTTCCCCTTTATGCCCATGGTTCCTTTCCATTTTTTTGCCTCCTGCAGATACAACAGGACCTATATTCATATATAAGCATTTGGAGCTAAGATCTACAAAGTAGGGAGAACATATATTGATTGTTTTTCTGAGTCTGTGTTACTTCACTTCGCATAACAATTTCCAGTTCCATCTATTTACCTGCAGATTTCATGATTTTGTTTTCCTTTACCACCAGTAGAAATGTACTGTATCACATTTTCATTACCCATTTGTCAGCTGAGGGACAATTAGGTTGTTTCTATTTCTTAGCTATTGTGAAAAAGGCAGCCACAAACATGGCTGTGCAAGTATCCCTGCTGTAGGATGAGTACTTGGAGTACATGACAGGGAGTGGTTTTTCCAGTTTGATCCTATGGTATATTTATTTTTAGTTTTGTAAGAGTTCTCCAAACTGATTTCCACAGTTTGCAGTTTCACCAACAGTGGATGAGAGTTTCCCTTTCTGCTCTACTTGTGGGACTTCATTGTGTTCTAATGGTTTTCTGGAGGGAATTCTTTTATTTTACCTTTCCTGCTCCGAGAAGCTGTCCGTATTCCTTGGCTGGTGTCTCTCCATGTTAAAGCCAGAAAAGCTGCATTTCTCTCACCATTATTCTGAAATTTCTAGCTTTGCCTTCCACTTCTTAGGATTCTCTTGACCACTTGGATAGTACCATATATTCTACCCAGTGTAAAGTCACAGTTGCAAAACTCTTTTGCTTAGTAGAAAAACACATTCACAGGTTCTGGAATTTGGCTGTGGCACCTGGAAGTCCAGCTAGGGTGGGATTTTGTTGCTCGGGTTTACACAAAGGTGGACTTATTGCACGGAGAAGATAGATTCATAGAAATTAGAAAATTCTCGTTCTTCTGCATTTGGGGACTGCCAGATCATCTCATGGTTCAGATGAGTCTTTGGTATTATTAGGGTTTCTAAAATTAGAGAGATGTTCAGAGCTTCTCCTTAGAATGAAGCTGGCCTAGCGGTTAAGAGCACCGACCGCTCTTACCGAGGACCCAGGTTCGATCCCCAGCACCCACATGGTGGCCAAGAACCGTCCGAAACTCCAATTCCAGGAGAACTCCAGTTCCAGGGGAATCCGACATTCTCTTCTGACCTCCGCTGCATTGCACGACACGGGTGCACGAACCTGCATGCAGACAGTACATTCTTACACATACAGAAATAAATAAAATTAAAAAAAAAAAGAATGAAGCTGGATCTCACTGGGATTTATTTGATATCATTCATATATTTTTGATCTTCAAAAAAATTCTTCTGTGGTGGTTGTTGGAAGCACTATTCTGTTTTGGGTGTGCTAGTTAGCCCCAAGAGCCCACAGGAAGCCTACTTTAGATGGTGACTCAAATGGAAGCAACATTAGAACACCAATTCCTGTTTTTTTCATTTTCTGTCATGCAGTGTCTATCCTAGGCTATCACTTATCAGATGGATCATCCTCAGCAATGTTTTATGCACAGCCGGATCCTCCCTCCTTTCTGGTGCTCTGTGGAAAGTGCTCCCCAAAGTAAACCAGTGGCAGGGCAATCTTTCTGAAATTTGGGAGCAACAGTGGCATGCTGTCCTTGAGTGGACTGCAGGACCTGAAGAACTGACCCTCCTTCCTTACCCAAGGCCTTTCACCCACAGAGATGGGAAACCGCCAACTACCTCATCACTAGTTTTGAGCTCCTATGTGAGTGAGGCATGATTTCAAGAAGGAAGATAGAACTTGCTGTGTGTCTGTCAAAAGCCACACTTTTCTTCAGAAATTCTGAGTGAGGTTTGAATAAACGGCATACTGATGACTGTTTTATTGTCATTGTGTTTATTTTGAGACAGGATCTTAGTCTATAGCCCGGCCTGACTTCAAACTTACTATGATCCTCTTGCCTGAGCCTTCTGGATGAGTGCTGCGTTTAAAATCACAGACCACCATTCCCACCTCTTAAACATGATTTTAGTTATAAACTTTTGTGTAGCTGAAAGGCAAAAAGGAATAAATATATGCCTGAAATAAAAGTCTATCTCCTTTTTCTAAATGTTTTCATTTTCTCTTCCTCATCTATTTCTCATTCTCACTTCCTTTCTCATAGTCTTCTTGTTTTACTTCTCTTTCTCTTCTCAACTCTTGGACTTAAATAACATTTATTTTTGGCAAAACACTTCACCAATCTGTGATGATCCAGTAATGTTTGTGTCTTAGGAACAGGTTTTCAAAGAACAAAAGTTATATATACAATCAGAACTGTGTGATCAAAAATTAGAAATTGCCTAAATATATGTCAAATACAATTAAATTAAAAAATGTATGGAAATCATGCAGCACTACTGAATATATTGACATGGAGAATTGCTGGACAGAAAAATTCAATTTGTAGCACATTTGTGTTCCTTGATGTTGGAACTAACTACAGGAGGTTTGAGAATTGAGGTTTGAGAATTGAGACTAAGACCATGTACCTTGGATGCATGTACATTATTTTATGCAATATTTGAAAATGCATTCATATTTCTACTATGAAGAAGCTTCTGGATAAATGCTAAAAGAAATAATGGTAGAGTTGGAATATTCTTGGTACTTTTGTTTTCAACTTAATGTATATCTAGATTGTTTAACATTAAAGATCAATGATTAACATTTATGTGTCTAAAAAGAAAATTAGACTGTCTTATGTGTGATATTAGAATAGACCGTAATAGAATGCTTAAAACAAACAGAAAAGCAAAAAAATATGGTAACCTAGCACTTCTAAAAATCTGAAGGATGCTAATTCTAGAGTCTGTGTCATTCAGAGCATGTGAATGGTCGAAAACAGGAGAAGGACTTTCAGTTTACAGAATTGCTGCTCTTATTGTACAAACTTTTGTCCTTATAATTGTGGGGTCATGGCAGTAGTGAGAAGAGTGCAAAAGCCAGTCTTTAGATCAAGGTGATGTAACGGGATTTTCTGCATCTTTCTACCCCCATAGTCACACAAGAGTACCTGACCTTCATCGCTCAGGAGATGTGTTGGATAGATAAATAAATGGTGAAATTAGAATACGAAGAATACCTTTCTTGGACAAATATTTAATTATTTTTCCCTTTGTAGTATTCTACTTAGCTATGTATATAAAAACTAATAATATAGGACTCTTCTTTCTTGTAGGTCAATTAAGAAATTATATATTTGTGTTGAATGCTTTGGGCGAATCTAATTAAAAAAGAGAGTTTTTATTCAACACAGCAGCGTCTTCCAATCTTAACAGTAAAGAACAGGGCCATTTCTATTTTAAGGGCTTTCTACTAACAGCTAACAGTATGCCTTGAATGTTTGGATAGTAATAATGATACTAGATCATGAAATGAAGAAAAGATAAATATTACTGCTCCCAGATGATATGGTTGTTAGAGGCAGAGGACTTTATCCAAACAGGGATTTGAAAATCTGATAGTTTAAAGACAATAGCATTTTAACAGCCTTTTCAATGTTATAAAAAGGAAACCAAGCAGGAGATGGTGGGGAGAGTATAATTACAACTTTAAAGTTGCTTTTGCCTAGCCTACTAAAACTTATTTTATAGTTAAAGATTGTTTTTCTCTGAAGAACTAATTTTCAATTTTTATACTGTAGCATAAATCACTTGAGATACTGGAGAAGTCACAAGTTTAGTCACAATGTATTATTTTAATTTTTTTTTTTTTTACCTCAAACTGCTCAACTTCAAGTATCTGTTTAGTGCAAGATCATGTCTATCCAGAGTAAGACGGTAGCTAATATAGTATTTTTATCTGATGAGAAAACACCTTTTATTCACCAAATCTATGCAAGCCCTTGCTCGGCCCCTGACATCGTTTTCTTCAGATGTCATCAGGGCCCAGTGTCCCCTTCTGTCACAATCCTGCACTCTCTTTGTGGCCCATAGCTGCGAGACTCAGACTCATTTGTTTAGCAGAGTATAGAGCAGAACACTGGAAATGAATGGAAATTTTATCAAAGGTCAAGAAAATGCATTTCCCAGTAAGTTCCTTTTCTGGCTTGGTGACTCTGTTTTCCTGGGAATGGACGCTAAGGCAATTTCCAGAGAATGACTCATATAAATACCAATTTAGAGCGTGTTTGCACTTGGTGTCATTAGACCAGGTACGCTCCTCAGGCAGCCTCTCAGGTAGCAGCAGCTTTGTTTTGCCCACTCTTCCTCTCTCTAGTTGCTCTTATATTTTCAGTCTGAAACCTTCATCTTCCAGTTTGATCATTGTATCTGGTTTCCCATGGCTCTCTGGCATTTGATAATTCAGTGGGAGCATTCCCAAGACTCAGAATAGAATTGGGCCCAATTGTTTTGACATCTTATAGTGAAAGAACAGAGCAAAATTTGAAAGCATAGAGGATCATAGGCAAAGTCTGGGTGAATCAGGTACAGTCAACACTCCGGTCCCACCATATGTACATTACAGGAGAATATGTGAAATGCTGCCAACTAAAAATTCACAGCAGAGATTCAGAACTTTGAGATTTAATTGGGGCTGATACCAGAAATTCCAGAGCCCCATAGTGAAAGCCTCAGTTCAACCCACACAGTTACCCTAGGGCATTGTTTTTAGATCTAGCAATAGTGGAAACCCTCATGAAACACAAGTTCAAGACATCAATCCAGGATCAACCTCGTAAATAGACCTTTTAAAAGCTCCTTTGCAAGAGGAGCCAGTGTTCTTAGCCACTGAACCATCTCTCTAGCCTCCTCATATTAACATTTAAATGCTAACTTGTGTGATTATTTGTGGGATAACCTTACCCCCACTGAATGTTCCACCTCAGTTGGTCTCAGGAAGATTATCTTACTAGTGATCAGGTACATTGAAAATAAAATACCATGCTATAAATTTCCACTTCTTCATTAAAAAATAGTAGTGCTATTCATTCAAGACAGTTTTTTTTTTTTTTTTTTTCTCCATTTCCATTCAGAATTCATTTTACTCTGGTGGATACCAAGAGGCCTCCTGGAGGTAGTCATGCACTGTGTAGATTTTTAGGAGCCAAACAGTAGACTCTAGAAGGTAGGAAGCAGCGCTGGCATTTTTCTGCCTCCTGGGGTGCTGGCTCCGATGCTGAGACCTGAAGAGTGAAGTGCCTGAGGTTTGTGATAGAATCAACATGGCTGTGCTGCTGTCCTGCTGGTCTGCTGCATGGTTCATTCAGAGATGCAGATCAACAATAAAGCTCTGCATTTTATAATCTTTTTCTGCTGGTTTCTAATGGGGCATTGCAAGCTTACATGCAGGCATGAGTCAAAAATGAGTTTATTTATGTCTGTGTCTCTGTAAGGGAAAAGGACATAATGAGAGTTAGATTCCAGGCTGTTTTAATTACAGAATAAAGACTTTTCATTGATCCTAATGCAATAGAAGTTGAGCTTTAATTGTGAAAAGTGGGTGTGTCCACAGTCCATTGCCTTCCACTAGGTTCCTATAGTCAGTGAGCTGGCCTGGACTGTAGGGATGAAAGATGCCACACCTCACTTCTGATGCTGTGGAGCCAGGGATAGGCATAAGTACAACGGGCAGGGAAAGGACGGCAGCAGAATCCGAGTGCTGTTAGTCTGAGGACTTCTGGAAATATTTCCTTTATGATGAGCATAAACACCTTTTCTTGTGTCTGGGAGTGGAACTAATAAGGATGTGATGCCTGGAGCAATGGCAGCCTTTTTAGGCTATGAAAAGCTACACCTGAGAACGGCTGAGTAGGGACATGGTGAGAGCTGGATCTTTAATGAGATTGCTCTTGAGTTGTACTTGCCTTGAAATCACATAGCCCCCAGCAGTTGTCCATGTAGAATAATATACATCCTTATATTTTAAGCCACTTTCAGTTGAGAGTCTAGTTTTTACAAAGAAAACAGATAACCAAAGCCAAATCAAACAAAACATATGGGGGCATTGGGAAACCCAATTTATAAAATTAAATATATATTTTTTATTTTATTTTATTTTTTGTCTTTTTGAGACAGGGTCTCCCTGTAGCCCCAGCTGGCCTGGAACTCACTCTGTAGACCATGTTGGCCTTGAACTCAGAGATCCACTTGCCTCTGCCTCCCAAGTGCTAAGATTAAAGGCATGTGCCACCATGCCTAAGTTAAAGACAGTTCTTAGCCGCCATGTGGGTGCAGGGAATCGAACCTGGGTCCTCTGCAAGACCAGTTGGCACTCTTAACCACTGAGCCATCTCTCCAGCTCCCTGAATATATTTTATATAAATTTACATTTGGTACATTCACTGGCCGGGTGTGGTGGCACATCCCTTTAATCCCAGCACTTGGGAGGCAGAGACAGGTGGATCTCTGTAAGTACGAGGCCAGCCTGGTCTACGGAGTGAGTTCCAGGACAGCTGGGGCTACACAGAGACCTTGTCTCAAAAATACCCCCAAAAAACCCATTCACTGTTTTTGAATGGTTGTATGCATATTGTGGTAGTATATTATTGGATTAGAGCCTGAAAATTGAAGAGAACCATTTTACCATTGCACTTGTCAATCATGCCCTTTTATTGTTCTTGGTTATACTCAAAAAAATTCATGCAAAATTTCATATATTAAATGTTTCTTCTTCACTGGCCTTCATTCTTCCTTCCTTGAAGGCATAGCAATAGATGTAGATCTCATCTTGGTTAAAAAAAAAAACAAAAAAAAAACCTCTACACTTATTTTTCCTGTGTTTTCCTGCAGGCCCCTACAGTGAGAACCTTGTGGCATGGACTGCTAGTTTGAATCAAACTGACCCAGAGACATTTGAGAAGTTGATGAGGTCAGTTTTGTCCATGTTTGAAGATGCCCCACCTCCATCCCAGTGTCTGCCAAACTCAAAGTTGACCACAGTCAGATTGGTATTCACTCCCATTCTCTCCACTGCTGGGAATGGATGGAGAAACAGGACTAGACTTTTCTAACTGCCACTGATCCTCATGTTGGAGTTATGTGTGTTTCATTCTGTTGAGTCATGTGTACCTGTGTAGTGGACAGCCACGTCAGCACAGATGCCTCTGGCTGCTGATGTGCCACGGGAAGTGCCTCCAGCAGTCTCTGGGTCCTGTTGTTGTTTTGGCACCAGTCATAGCACATAGTTTCCTAACACTCTCTGAAATTAAAAGAACCAACCCTAGGATTATACAGCCATGCCAGCCAGAACAACTCTACCTTTCCTATGGGAGAAAGTAAAATGTTTATAGTTTAAAGGGGACAGTTTACTTAAAGATGAGAAAATACTGGGAAGAATGAGGGAAGCTAGGGGAGATGGTATAACCATAGAAGGATGTTTTTTTCTCACCACGGATGGACACCCTCTTTCTGCTTGTCAGCCCACTGCAGCCCTGCTGACATCAACAGCTTCAAAAGTTTCAAGAGAAAAGAGACAGTGCATGTCCTAGTCTTACCCTCTGCTTTGCCTGAGCCTTGAGGCCATACAGCATGTGCTAGGCTGGTATATGGTCATGCCTTGCCAAGCGTTCTGTAGGCTGCCATCACCAAAGTTCACACCTCCAGGCAACTTGTGGACCGCAGTATTTCGTCTTTTTAAACTTTGTCTTTACTTTATATGCATTTATTTTTTTGTGGCTGTAGATGTCAGAGGACAACTTATGGGAGATGGTTCTGTTCTTTTACCATGTGGGTCCTAGGGATTGAACTCAGGTCTTTTCAGGCTTGGTGGCAGGCTCTTTATCCTCTGGTTCTGTATTATACTGTTAATGGAATGCAAAAAGCTCTAATCTCAATTTTGGATTATAAAGGATGGATTTAACCTGGAAAGCTTTTACTCAGGTGAGTAGCTAGTGTACCCATGAGCTTTCTGCTCAGACACTGCAGGTTTGCTTTTCTACTCAGTGGGTCTTGGTCCCTGTCTAGATGGGTTCTGGCCCCACACTATGAGTGTTGAAACCTGATCCAGAAGGAGTCTGTTGGGCACTTTACAGAAAGCAGAATCTATCTGATTTGTTTTGTCAGTGCTATATCCTAACCACCTAAGTCAGAGTTTGAAATTTTTGCAAAATCTATGCTCTGAAGACACACTAGCAGATGTATCTCTTCTGATGACCAGTCAACTGATTGACAGTAGGCCTTACCTTGACCTGCACACATCTGAGGCTTTGCCATTCTGCACTAGAATCTTGCAACTCTTTTCCTACTTGTCTTCTAAGCAGTCTTACTATTATTTTACTGATTATTATTATTATTAGCCTCCAAAGAGCAAAGTGAAGTGGACTACTCTGACTCTTACCTGGGTGGAGACCGTGTGGTGTATCACCTATCAGTGTTATACTTATGTCACTTAGCCTTTGTATCCATTCCTTTACTTTAAAGCTAAAGGTCCAGTGTTCATTCCTAGTGCTCTCCAAACCCTGGGAAAGCCTAGTGTTGCAAACCTTCATTTTGCCTCATGGACCTGTCTTTCTTCCTTTCCAGTGTTGTATTAGGTCTTGTTATATCATTGTAAGTTACAAGCCCCCTGGTCCCTACAGTTGGAGAACAGATATATTAAATCTTATACTGGTCCTTGCTATTTCTGCTTGCTGCTGCCTTTGATGATTAATCAGTCAGGCTATCACATTACAGGGTTAAACACACTTTGCTTAAGCCCATTGGCCAGCAGTCCCACATCTGCTATACTCAAGTCATAGTTATAAAATTTGTTTCAGGGTACCTCCTCAGCAAGGAGCTGTGTGCTCACACCTTGGGTGCTGTCTCCTGGTCCAGCAGGAAGCTGGAGGACTTATCTCTGTATCTAGCCAAAAGCTTGCCCCTATGAACCACCAGCCCCCTCGGTCATCCACGATCCATTATGTCAGATCTGCTACTTGTAACATAACACCCTAGACACTGGGCACATGACAAAGGTGCCAATATGTCACAGCCTGGATTTCACCTACAGGAGGAAAGCGTTGAGGATGGAGGATGATATCGTTGCTGTCTTCTCAACTGAGCTGTCTTCTTTTGACCATCGTCTACTCTCATCCCTCTGGGGACAGTGTCTATGACCCTCCCAGGGATGCTTCCCTCCCAACAGCTCTCCAGGTTGTGTGGGGATGAATGTGTGGGTGTTTACATGTTCTGCCTGCACTTGTTCTGCCAGCCTGAGGTCCCACAGATGGTGTTCCTATCTCTAGCCATGACTCCCAGTGGCCTGTGACAGCCTGTTGTAGGACATGAAGTCTCTATACCATCTTGTACTGTAAACAGACATTTTCATAGATGGTAAATTCAGGGGATTCTGTTAGAAAAGATGAGACTATGTGGTAATGGCCTAGAAAAGAGGATTTTCTCAGAACCAATAGATATTTCTGCAAGAATAGGTTTCTTCTTAATTTGCGAAGAGGCTAAGAAAACTGTCCAGTCCCACAAGTGAGATGCCCAATAGTGAAGTCTGAGAAGGAGGAGCAGGAGCAGATACCAGCCACAAGGACCTCTGTGGAGCCCGGACTTGGAAGAAGACTCAGGGTCTTCTCACCATGGACTGGGACACCAGCCTTGACACCACACGGGAAGTTATCAGAAACGCATGTTTGCTAAATTAGACTTTGAACGGTAACAAGATTTTCATAAGATTTTTATGCACATTTCTGTGTAACGAGCATCAGTATACTAAAGTGACTCCCTGTGCTAGCTTCTTGGTGCCTTAGCGTCCTTGTCTACAAATGAAGATTTTAATGCTTACACTATTGACTCTTGTATTTTAATAATAATAATATATTTGAAAGCATTTAGAAAAACATATTTTTTAAATGTTTTAATTAATTTTATTTATTTCTGTATGTGTATGAATGTACTGTCTGCATGCAAGTTTGTGCACCCATGTCGTGCTATGCTGCGGAGGTCAGAAGAAGGTGTCGGATTCCCCTGGAACTGGAGTTCTCCTGGAATTGGAGTTTCAGACGGTTCTCGGCCACCATTAGTTTTAGTCAGTCCCTTTTTGTAATCTCTATAAGGAAACAAATTCACCTCCAGTAGCAATCTTAGCTTGAAGCCTGGTGGCTTTTCCAGTAGGGGAACAAAGGACAAATGGGAGCCTGAGGCTGGCAGTTGGAGGAGGCTGGGATGAATGATAGCAATCAGCTGGTACAAAAGAGCAGACTGGCTCTCAGTGAAAATGAACCTATGTCCCAATGACTATACTGCTTGTTCTATAATTCTTATTTTATTTTATTTTTAAATTTTTTTTATTTATTTTCATATGTGTATGAATGTATAGTCTGCATGTAGGTTGGTGCACCCGTGTCATGCAATGCTGCGGAGGTCAGAAGAGGGTGTTGGATTCCCCCGGAACTGGAGTTAAAGACAGTTCTCAGCCGCCATGTGGGTGCTGGGGATCGAATCCAGGTCCTCTGCAAGAGCAGTCGGTGCTCTTAACCGCTAGGCTATCTCTCCAGCCCCTTGTTCTACAATTCTATAGACAAGTAAAATCTAAGAAGTACATATAGATTCCAGCTGATCCTGTAGTCCATATGTTACCTTGTATGGAACTGTACCAAATGGTTTTAAATTGCAAAGAAAGTTGATCTGGCAATGAAAGTATGGATCTGATCATTGGAAATATTTGACCTGTCTTAAATGGGAAAGAAGTGTTAAAAATATCCCCAGTGTTTTTTTTTTTTGTTTTTTCCCATCAGGATGTGTGTTCATTTGGTAATGAGAGTTCTTCCAATGTTAAACTGTTTTTAGGAGTTGACATTTTATATTCACAACTATTTTTAACTTGCTCTGAAATCACATTATCACAGTTGATTCATTTTCTAATTTTCGTCTTCATTTCCAGTTCTAACTCTGACCAGCTTTTAGCACTTTGTTCCTGCAGAAAAATTATTGCATTTCCTCCTTTTAAAAAGAGTTTCTTTGTGTGTATGTGTGTGTGCCTGTTTTTCTGTGTGTACACTACATGTGTGTAGGTGCATTCAGCAGACAGAAGAGGGTGGTGGGATCCTCTAGAACTGCAGTTACAGGCGATTGTGAAGCACCCAGTGTGGGTGCTGGAAATAAAACCTGGGTCTTCTGCAAAAACAGCAAGTACTCTTAAGCTCTGAGCCATCTTTCTGGCTCCCTGCGAGTTCCCTTTTTATGTTCTGGGCCAGGGTATATAAAATAAGGTCTATGTGAATACAGTTCATTCATTTTAGTATCTTAACACACCTAACTCAAAGATTTATCTATATTTTAGGCTTATAGTTTTAAATGAACTAAGAGGAAGAACATCGCAAAATTAAACGATTTTTGGATAATTCTAAACTTATTAATATGGATTTGCCTGATACTAATTGTGGGGCAAGAAAAATTTAATGTGTTTAAAGAAATTTTATACTCTTAATTTCTTCCATGTTCATCATAGTTCAGGTATGATAAGTCATATGTGAAACTAAAGGAGATACTAAATGCAACAAACTTTTATTATCTAGAGGATACTTAATATTTGTGATGGTTGGCCTGATTTGGCTTAAAATTTTCCTGGAAACACACCTCTAGGACCTCTAGGTGTGTCTGTGAGGGTCTTTTCAGAAACGATTAACTGAACAGGGACTACCTACCCTGACTGTGGATGCCACACCCATGGGCTGGAGTCTTAGACTGAATAAAATGGAGAACTGGAGCTGAAGGCCAGCATTCATCTCTCTGATTCGTGGCTGCAGATGCACTGTGACCAGTTGCTTCAACATCCTGCCTCTGTGATTTGCTTGCAGGGATGCCCTCAAAGTGTGAGCCGAAGTAAATACTTCCTTCCTTGACTTAGTTGCTTCTGTCAGTTACCTTGTCACAGCAATGAAAGAAGTAACTAATACAGAAAACTGGTACCAAGAAGTGGATCTGTCATTGTGATAAACCTGACCATGTTATTTTTAGGCCTTTGAAACTGATTTACAAAAAGAATATGGAAATGTGTTGAACCTTGGGCTAGAGAAAGCCTAGAAATCTTAGCAGAGCTGAATAGGCCATTCTGGTGGGAGTTTGAAAGACAAGAATATGAAGAGACATATGGACAGGGAAGGCCTGACTCTTGAGCTTTCAGAGAGGAATAAGGACTCATTTGGGACTGGGCTATAGTCCATTCATGTTATATTCTAGTAAAGAAACTGGTCTCGTTCTGCCCATGACTTGGGAATTCAATAACTGAATTCAGAAGCTGTGGTTGAATGGAGGAACTTGTAAGACAGGATACCATCAGGCTGGGCCATAACCACTGTTCACTGCTCTTCTCCAGGTCTACAGTGAGAATGAACAAGTGGAATATACAAAAACTGTGCAGTTTGATGAGGAAAAGAGTACTCAAAGATGCAGACAAGGTAGACAATAAAGTGGCTGCAATCGTTCAAGAAGGAATGCCTTAAAGAGAAGCCTAGTATTCTGTTTTGAGGCAGTGGGAAATGTTGAAGGCAAGATGACAGTCCTGGAAGGCTTGACTTGTGAAAATGCAGACCCATTTGAAAGGATCTCAAGAGTCCAAATTCAGAATGCCACAGAAGAGGTTCCCCACTAAGAAAATAATGAGATAATGAACCTTGAGGATAGACTTTCCACAGATCCAGCCACCAAGGGACACAGAGTCACTGCATCTGTGGTGTAAGGGGGAATAGTCTACACCAGAACTTGTCAGTGTAGTTCATGTACATGAAAGATAGAAGAGTTCAGTGGGTAATAGAGGTTTGTCCATAGATTCCAGATGAGTCAATGGGTGGCATGGCTGAGGTCCCTGAAGGGGCATTGTGTGACTCTGTACAGGTAAAGCCCAAGTTGTAACGGAGATGGGAGGGCCACGGGGCATAGGCAAGGAAAGCTCTAGGCAGAGTGGAGCCAGCCCAAGAGAGAAGCTACTTATGAGAGAGCAGGCCTATGCAAGCCGCTGTGGTGCAAGCAGAGCCACAGGATTTCTCCTGTTTGCCCTACCTCTGCTTTTTTGGGGTCTCATTTTTCTTTGCTATGCCCTCTTTTCTCAGTTTTGGCATGGAAACTGTGTGCCACTGTGTTTTGGGAATATATAACTTTTTAAAGCAAATAGAGTTCACAATTAATAGATTGCCTTGAGTATCAGCAGAGACTTTGGGTACTTAAAGATTATGGGGACTTTTGAAGGTGTCCTGAATGAATGGATCTTGGATTAGGAGATGAAAATGAAGACTTTAGAGACTGTGGAGAGAATGGAATGCTATGATTTAAATTGATGTGTCAGGGTGACACTGAGTGGAGTTGTACTGGATACGCTTCATTATTGACTGAGGATTTAGAATTGCTATGGACTGGTACCTCTGGGCGAGACCATGAAGGTATTTTCAGAAAGCAGGAACAAATCAAGCAAGACCACCCTGGAATGTTGGCAGCACCATCCAGTAGCGTGTGCTCATCTTTCTGTGGTTCCTGATGGGAGATGCAAGGTGACCAGCCTCGCCATGCCTTGCCACCGTGACTTCCCCATCGTGATCCTTAACAAACCATCCCTTCCTTCATTTGCTCTTGTCAAGTATTTTGTCACAGCACATTTAAGTTTTTCTTTACAAAATGAATAACTGAATCTTCTTTAGTGATCTGTGTTGCATGCTGAACTCCCACATATGCCAACCTTAATTGTTTTCACTATTCATAGGTAGAAACATTGATAAAGTATGCATGTTTTTGGAAATGTAAGCAATACTACTTTGTAGGAGCCACTTTTCTGTAAGTTATTTTTGATGAAAATAAAATTTCCATGTTGTATCATACTTTTAGTGGTAAAGAAAAATACATCTGGGTCCTCAGATTGTTTCCAAACTTTGCTTTGTTAATTTTCCAGAACTGGACTTTATTCCAGGCATGTTTGGTTGTCCCTGAAGAATTGGCCTAGAGCAAATTTGTATTGAAAAATTTAAGAGGGAACGGCAATACCAGCTTGGTCCTCTGAAAGCATTTTATATCTAGAGAGAATCTGATGCTGAGGGAGAGAGGGAGGCCGAGAAAGGGAAAATGAACACTGAGGGCTTAGGCACTTTCTTTTTGAAACAGAGTCTCGCTATGTAGTTCAGGCTTGCTTTGAACTTGTGATCCGTGCCTCCCACTGCTTGCTGGAGCGAGTGCTAGGATTATAGTGTGCTCCTCTATGCCCCACAGGGCTTAGGTTCCTTTTAAGTACTTCCTCCAGACTTTGATAAAATGACTCTGATTTAAGACATGAAGATTAAAGAATAAAAATGGCTCATCCAACATCTCATTGCTAGTTGATGTCACAGTTACGATAATCTTTCAGTTTTGTATTTCAGTTATTTTATGAAATTTTAAGTTTGCGTAGAATTACACATATACACACATATATGTATATATATATATAACTGTCTCTATAATATGTTCACATGTACATGCAAACATATGTGTGTACATGTCCATATTGCTACATTTATACATAAACATTAGTATAGTCCTTTCCCCTCATCTGGGGTAGATACATTCCAAGATCCCCAGTGAGTTTTTTTAGACAGGGTCTTACTATACCTCCCTGTCTGTTCTGGAACTCACAGAGATCCTTCTGGCTCTGCCTCCTGAGGGCTGGAGTTAAAGAACTGCACCACCACACCTGGCTGAGTTCTTGAAACCTTGGACAGCAGAAATACTACATATAACTTTATTTCTTTCTATATACACATATACAGATTTATTTAATTCCTTTTCTCTAGTAAGTGCTTATCAAACACTGCGGCTATGGCTTGCAATTTTTTTTAATTTTTATTTATTTTCTATGTGTATGAATGTATTGTCTGCATGCAGGTTTGTGCACCCGTGTCGTGCAATGCCTCGGAGGTCAGAAGAGGGTGTCAGATTCCCCTGGAACTGGAGTTCTCCTGGAATTGGAGTTACAGACGGTTCTCAGCCGCCATGTGGGTGCTGGGGATCGAACCCGGGTCCTCTGCAAGAGCAGTTGGTGCTCTTAACCGCTAGGCTATCTCTCCAGCCCATGGCTTGCAATTTGAAGTGTGACAGCAAAATTAGCATGAATTTTATTTTCCTTCACAAGTTTACAGAAGAGATATATTGTAGATACTACCTTGACATATAATTTTTTTTTTTCTTTAAGTCAGAAACCATTAGCTCTTCACACAAAGGAGGCACTTTATGGCTTCTTTTGATGTAGCTAATATGCCAATATTACTACTCTTCCTCTTTGGAGCCATTGCTAAGTAACCATAGGGTTCCGTGAAGCCCAGTACTGTGTAAAAGGACAGCTAGTCTTATCCCCATAGCTGCTTTGGTTGGACTATCAGGTGGGTCGCACATGTATTGTGATGTGCTCTACATCCAGATGATGTGACATGTCTTCCCCCTCCTTAGAAGGGTGCATGATTTTAAACTGTTTATTTCTGGAATTTTCTATTTGATAATTTTATGTTTTATTCCAAGTAAGTGAACTAAGGATAGTTGAAACTGTGGCTAAGAGGAAGACACCAAGTAGATCCCTTCATCCGTAGCAAACTCTTCAGCATACATCATTTTTAATTACCTAGGAATATTCTCAGGGACAGACACACACACCACCACCACTACCACAACTGCATTTAATTCCTTTTTCTACTCCCAAAAGTTGTAACGTAAAAATAATAGGTTTTAAAATGAGCGACTTATAATTAACCCTTCACTTTCAGCTTATTTAGAATCAGCTCTTGGGATGGAGAGGTGGCTCAGCTGGTAGATCCTCCTGAATTCGCTGCCTGGGACTTGGTCCATAAGCATGACCCATCTCCCCTGCATCATGCACACACAATAAGAATAAGAATAAGCAGGCTGGAGAGATGGCCTAGTGGTTGGGAGCGCCAACTGCTCTTGCAGAGGACCCAGGTTCTATCCCCAGCACCCACATGGCGGCTGAGAACCATCTGTAACTCCAGTTCCAGGGGAATCCGACACCTTCTTCTGACCTCCGCGGCAATGCACGACACAGGTGCACAAACCTGCATGCAGACAGTACATTCATACACATACGAAAATTTAAAAAAAAGAATAAGAATAAGAAGTAAAAATTATTTTTAAAAATTCACTCTGTCTTGGAAAGTTTGTAAACACTCTCAATACAAGTATTGTTTTTTATGAAACTATTTTAAACAATTTATTTTTTAAAAAACAAAATTATGACAAGTTTTTCAGTTAGTAAAAACTTCCGATTTTATATGTCTGGAAGATAAAAATTTCAGTTTAAAGATATATAAAATAAAAACAGAATTGTAAGAGAAAAAATCAAAATGGGAGATTTTGATCTCTTTGTCACAGTTACATTCTTAATAAAATATATCATAAGAAGCTTAAACTTAATTAAAATTTTGACTTAAAGGGTGAACACTCTGACAAACAGTTGTAGAAAACACATTCTTTTCCTTTACATATGATTTACAAGAGTCAGTCATTTCTGGACTTTGAGTTAATCTCAGTAATCTTTAATAGATTGGAATCATGTCAGGAAAAGTCTTCAATAAAAGTGCAACCAAGTAAGGAAATAAAACTGAAAGTTAGTTAGAATATGCGCACATGATTAGACATTTGTTCATACATGTTTTTAAACAATATATATTTTTATTGAATTTTTTGGACAGTTCATACAATACATCAGTTTCAAGTCCAGGGGAGGTAACCACAGTTCCAGGCTTACTGGAGGAATCCCAATATCAATTGTGATAATTCCTACTATTTTCTCATGTCCATTATACTTGTCCACATGATTATACTTGTGCTTAAGAAATGGCATTTTTATTTCTGGGCATCAAACAAAGGCAACCATTACTTGCTTATTTGAATTTCTTGCTAGAGCTAGAAGAACATTAATATTGGAGAAAACCACTTTTTTTGCTCAAATAAAACCCAGCTTGATCTAGTTTTTTCTTTAAAAAATATTTTATAGTGTGTGGTAGCACACGCCTTTAATCCCAGCACTCAGGAGGCAGTGGGAGGTGGATGTCGGTGAGTTCAAGGCCAACCTAGTCTACATAGTGAGTTCCAGGACAGCTAGGGCTACAGGGAGACCCCCATCTAAAAAAAGACACAAAAATATATTTTATTTATCTTATTTTTATTTTTTGTATTATGAATGTATTTCCTGCATATGTATAAGTACACCCATGCTGTTCAATGCCCATGAAGGTCACAAGAAGGCATCAGATCCCCTGGAACTGTGGTTACACGCCATGTCTGTGCCAAGAATCAAACCCAGGTCCTCTACAAGAGCAGTCATTGCTCTTAACTGCTGAGCCATCTCTCCAGCCCCTTGGCCTAATTTTTTCTTTATCCTGATCAGAATCAGGTTGACTTTTTTTTGGTGTCAGCTGTTCTCAGCTCTCCCTCCATTGTCAGAGAGATCAAGGGATGAGACATCTTCTTACTGTGATCACATTTTTACTTCCTTGATTGAAACTTGAAAATCATTTCCTACTTAAAATTCTGCACCTTCACCATGGCTTAGGCTGGCCTTGTGGGGAGTGTGGCTGGGTCCCAGGTAGTCTAAAATCTCCTCACCATCCTTGCCTCACCATACCAAGAGCCGCCCCTTCCACCATTGCTCTGGCTCCCACAGCCTCACCACTGCCATCTTGGCTCACCTGTTTCTTTTTTGCTTTTTTTGTTCTAGTTTGCCTTCAATTGCTGTGACAAAACTCTCTGACCAATATCAACTTGTTGGGGGGAAGGGTTTATTCACCTTATATCTCCGGAGTCACATTTGATACCTGAGGGACCTAGGAACTCAGGGCAGGAAACTGGAAAAAGGTGCTGAAGCACAGGCCATGGAGGAATGATGCTTACTGGCTTGCTCCACGGACCCATGCTCAACCTGCTTTCTTTCTTTTCTTTTATATATACTTTCTTTTATTTCATTTTTTAACAATAAGTAATAAGTTATGTGTACAAACATCCTTCACGTAAAACCAATTTGCAAGCAGTTGTGCCCAAACCCACACAGCCCAAGGCTCCCACCATCCAGCTGGGGGGGGGGGCTTGTATGTACAATCAAGTTGATCAAATGAGTGATCAGTCTATATTTCTGTAGTTTCACCATTCACCCCAATCCCATCCCTTACATTCTACCACACCCCCTCTTCTGCATATTGTTCCCTAGGCTTAGAAAAGGGGCACAGGTGGACGAGAAGCAAAATAGTCTACTTTCTCTGGAGATGTCATTTTGGACTCTGGTCAGTTCTGGCTGTTTCCTTTCATGGGCTGACAGTTTGCCTGCTTTCTTATACAATACAGGACAACCTGATGAGAGGTGGTATGACCCACGGTAGGCTGGGCCCTCCCACATCACTCAACAATCAAGTAAATGCCCCATAGACATGGAAACGGGCCTGTCCAATGGAAGCAATTCCCCAAGTGATGCTCCCTCTACCCAGGTGTGTCAGACTGAGAACTAAAGCTATCCAGCACATCCTAAGTTTCAGAAATCTGAGCTCAGTATAAAAGTACCTAATGTCAGGAAAATCCCTGTCCTGTGTGGTAAGTTTCCTCACAGAATCTAGCACACAGTCCTCTTCTACAGTGCCAGTGGTCCCAGGCCCCCAGGACAGACACCCGGAACATGCCTCATCCCACCATCTTGAAACCAATTAGAAAGTGAAAATATTTTTAAATAATACTGACATTTGAACCAAAAGCCAAGCTTACCTGTTCTTAAAATTCTGGAATGCAGTGATTTATTTCCAATGTTTGGGGGTTTTTTTTTGTTGTTGTTGTTCATTCAGCAGTTAAACTCTGAGCATCCATTTCACTCTTCATCTATTGCTGTAATTTTTTGTCCTTCTGAAATTCTTCTTTTTTCCTGGATTTATTTACTTATTTATTTATTAATTTTGCTAAAACTTACAATGTAGAAATGATGTACAGGAATTTTGCTAAAACTTACAATGCAGAAATGCAGGAATCCATGCACTTTGTTTGGTAGGGATCATATCTTAACTGAAATTGAACAAAATGGACAGGACGGGTGGGTCAGAGAGGAACCTTCCTCTGTGTAGGCCTTTGTCTCCTGTGTGAAGCTGATTACACGGGAACCAGATCTAGACAGCCTAAACCTGCTGGGGGCATCCTAAGTGCATGGTGGACAGACAGCAGGAGACTGTGTTACTCAGTGTGTCTGCAGGGCTTGGGGGCAATGAGGACAAAGCTAGAAGGAATTGTTCTTACATTAAATTGAGAGTTTATGACCTGTTGAATTTTTAATATTACCACAGTTTAAAGCCAACAGTCACTCCTGGAATTTTAGACAAATCCTACAATGTCGTCAACAACAGGTAGAAAAAATAAACTAAAACACAAAGCAATCAAACTATCACTAAGCCCATGTGTTTAAGTTTATTTTTAAAATATTTAATTTATCAGCCTGGCGTGGTGGCACATGCCTTTAATCCTAGCACTTGGGAGGCAGAGGCAGGCAGATCTTTGTGAGTTCAAGGCCAGCCTGGTCTACAGAACGTATTCCAGGACAGCTGAGGCTACAGGGAGACCTTGTCTCAAAAAGACAAAAATAAAAATAAAAATATTTTAATTTATCATTCTTATTTTATGTATATTGATATATTGCCTGCATGTCTGTAAACGCACCCATGTCATGCAGTGACCATAGAAAGCAGAAGAGGGTTCAGATCCCCTAACACTGGAGTTATAGATGGTTGTTAGCCGCCTTGTGGGTGCTGGGAATTGAACCCGGGTCCTCTGAGTCATCTCTCCAACTCTAGTAAATGGATTCTTAAAAATAAAATCATAGTATTTTGCCATTTTTATCTCCCTGTGGCCCCAGCTGTCCTGGACTTGCTCCATAAACCAGGATGGCCTTGAACTCACAGAGATCTGCCTACCTATGCCTCCCGAGTGCTGGGATTAAAGGCATACACCACCATGTCTGGCTTAATGTAAGTTTTTTTAAAATACAACTTTTATTTCCTCTTTAGACAGGATCTCACTCTTTAGCCCAGGTTGACCTAGAACTTGCTCTGTAGCCAAGGCTGGTCTCGAACTCATGATCCCGTTCCTGCCTGCCTTCTGAGATTATGGGTGTGTGCCGTCATGTCCAGTGAATGAATTTATTCAAATGTATGTTTAAAATGCTTATCAGCCTCCCCCCTTCTGCCTCTACTGTAGTGACCCAGCCCACTGTCCCTAGCCACTTGGCTCTTTTCTGTGTTCCATTGTTGTGTTGCTGTTATTTCTCAGGTACCATATTCTTCTGGACTCTTGTTATTACAAAGCAAACCTTAAGACTTGATGTTTGTGCGTCTGCCACTGTCACGTTTCTCAGAATTGTTGACTACGTGAAGCCATTGCCTTTACATGCAAATCTTACAGTCAATTCTGATTGTGACTGGATTTGCACTGAATGAATAAATATAACTGAACAGAAAGGACATTTTAAAAATAACAAGTGAAAGCCAGGTCACATAGAATATATGTCTAACACTTGTGAGGCCCTGGGTTCTGTCTCTGGCACCTGGGGGTGAAGAGAAGTACAGGGTATAGCTCAGTGCTAGAGCACTTACCATTCACAGTGCATTCACAGTGCTGAGTGAGTCCAGTTCCCAGCACTGCAATATGCAAACAAAACAAAACAAAACTACTGATGAGAGTACTGAGCTTTGTGCTCCATGCACATCGTAACTCTCCATTTGTTTGGTTTTGGATTTACCTATAATTGATGCCGTTTTGATAACTTGAGAAAAACTTACCAACTCCAAAAGCAAGTTGTAGGAATGTAGAAGGAGTTCAATAAATATTTATTGGGCAATGTAGTTGCTTAACAATGATGCTGTCGATTTTGCCTTTTCTCCTACACTTCAGCTGGAGAAATCTTCATGGGTAAAGGAAATCTACACATTTCTTATGAGGGGCAAAAAGGTGAAAAGAAGCCTTTAGGGGTCTTACCATACTTATTACTGAGTTCAATAGCCCAAAGCAATTTATAGTCTATTGTAGAAGAGTTGCTTTCTTCTTGGAAAAGGGAAAGGAGACCGTGTTTTTGTAAGGGAGAACACTGTAGCTTGTTTTCCACAATGTCTGCCATTCCTCTGCTTTCCTCTCCCACCTCTGAGATGTTTGTTCTTAATCACAATTTGAGTATAGAGATTCAGAGACCATCTCTTCCCATGTTTATCCAAAGTATTTTTTAAGTCAGAATACTTATTATACTTATTTTTCAAATGAAATCTTACTCAGAAACATAGTCAAAACAGATAAAAGTAGAGGCACTCAGGTAGAACTGAACTCTACAGAGATATTTGAAAGCCTATCATGACCACAGTGATGAGACAACAGCCTCAAAGAGATTATGTAACTTGCCCAAGGTTACACAACAAATTGGTGCCTAAGCAAAAATAGAGTCTGCATCTTCTGATTCTTAGGACATAGCTATGAGTGACCGTCTCTTCAGATCTCTCTCAAGCTGGATTATGTGTTTCTATGGGAACTATGTTTTTATTTCTTTTATATGCTATAGTGAGAAATGTGTCTGGACTTTATCTGAGCTTCAATATTTGATTTGAGGGGAGGATATCTCAAAGCCTTTTTCCCAGATGAGAAACCCTCCTTGATGCTGTCTCTACTGCCAGTACTTTATTTTATGTTACTCTTGGAATCCAGGCAGAAAACATTGGCAGACATCCAGGAAAAAAGGTCCTAAACACTGTCTGGTATGAGACCCCACTCCTCCAGCAGTTTCCCAAGGCGCCGTGGGCATGTGTCGAGCTGCTGCAGGGCTTCAAATGCTTGCTTCTGCCCTGGAGTACAATGTCTTCTGACATCTCAGGTGGGTGGAAAGCTGTTCTGAAACTGACAGGTTAAGTTCTTTAAGCTTGTTGATTTTCTGATTCCTTCAATGTGTGAATTAAACATGCCAAAAAGAAAAAAAAAAAAACTCCAAACATAAATTGCATGTACTTTACACAAGGCTGCAATACCCATTCCTCTGTTTAAAGTCACAGTAATATCTCCTTCTGACCTCTGATTTTCTTGAACCCAGGGCTTTGTAGAGGGAGTTTACAATGCATGCTGGATTCTCAAGGCAGGCCAGTCACAAAGAAACCCTGACCAGTTTGTACGGTCAGAATGAGTGAGGAAAGTGATACTTTCTTAGATCTCACCTTGAACAGCAGCTGTCTAGAGAAATGCTCTTGGAATGTCAGGCTTAGCTGTGAGCATAGCTGCATCCTTATTGATCCTATTATTCAGGGTTTTTTTATTTAAGTCTTTCATTATAACTGCAACTGGGATTCTAGCCTACACACAATATATGTGCACACACACTTTCCCCTTCTTTGGGACTACAATATCTAAGGAGAACTTTTTTTTTTCATTCATCAAAGCATAGTTGCAGTTCTTACAACACTGCTGTGCACGTTGATTTAAAAATTATTCAGTGGTTCCTGGAGTGAATGAAGCAGATTTTATCCATGTAGATGAATGATTCTTCTATCTCTTTAACACTTTTAAAGAGCAGGTAGTCATTCACAGTGAACAGAACATATTTTATTGAAAGAAAATGTTTATTATATGCTGTTACTTCCTGTTCCTCCTTTCTTATTATTTGACAGTTTCATACATGAATATAAACCATTTTAGTTACTTTCTCTCCCATTGTCGCTTATCTCCCTCTTATACCTCTGGACCCTCCACTATCTTCCTTACCTAGTCCAGATCCATGACTTTTAGTTTGGTTGTGTGACTCATTTAGTTTAATCCAATCCATCTCTATGGTCACTGGATTGGGACTGACTGTCGTAGACTGTTGGGGGTCACCAGTGTGCTCAAACTGAAGTCAGTGGCCCCCCTTTCCTCTGAATCTCTCCATCAGAAACAGCTCAGGGATGGGGCACATGGACTGATAAGTCCCTCTTCCATCCATGCTTGGCTGTTGATGGGCCCCTTCTTATGTAGAACCAGTGCAGTCCACTGACTTCTTTTTAATCACTGTAACTTTGCAGGTTTCTCAGCTGCCTCTGGTAAATTCAGGCATTCCAACTTATTTCTATTTTACTCTAAATCTTGCAGGTTTATCTTGGTCTAGAGTTGGCAGTTGGCTTCCTTGAACTCAAAGAGTCATCCTATTTTTAGCGCCTTTAGTTTGGGACCTGTTAGGAGCACACTTAAATCATCTGCACTGACAGTAATGGGGTTGAAATGCACTGTGCAGATGGGTGGTATTAGCTCTTCTGATTGGATCTAATGCTAAAAATATAAGCACTATTTCACTGAATAAAAACAAATGGTTGGACTGCAACTTTAGCACTGTCCCAGTGGGCTGTGGAAGCTCACTTCTTATATTGCCTGGCTTCCATGCTTTTCATATGTAATCACAGGAAAAAAATCACTGAACTGTCAATCAGTAATCAGACCTTTATCATCAAATACCAAGGGTTCTTTAGGGTTTCAGGCAGAATACTTCCCCTCTCCCAGCTGTGGTGCTGTTATTTCAATATAACAAGAATACTATCTTTTGGGGGGAATGGGTTTCTTGGCAGTGGTGAGTCACACATGCAAACACGTTCTGTGAGCCTTGTAAGAAGTTCTCACAAATTTTAGAGTAGGATTTGGCATTCTGCTCAGCATGATGCTTGCTATGGAAGCTCTAGCTAGGACACTGCTTGGTACCTGTGGTGGGAACCGCTCTGGCACTTTCCTGTTTATTATGCACAGCTATTTAGTCATCCACCTCCTAATGCTTGCAATCTAGAAACTGAACCAAACTCTTTATTCCATTGAGGGCTGCAAAAAATCCTCTTTTGAGAGAAAGGCAGTTGGGTCATGTACAGAGACAGAGCTGTGTGGTGCACATGTGGTCTGTCTGCATTCTTTTTCAGCATAGAAAATGACCTAGTTCTATTGAATTCCACTGTCAAGGTAGTTTCTTGTTTACATTGAGTGGTTGCAAATGCACCATGTATTGAATTAGTACTAGGAGCTGCATACAAAGTTTGTCAGTCCTGGTTTGCTTCCTTTGGAGAGAAACCACAGATTTCATTGTGTAGTCAACATGAAATGAATGTGCATGAGTTTCGTCTCAGGCCCTGCTGCTTCCGTCCCTGCCAACGCCCCTCTGAGATTTCTGATTAAGTGTTTTGTGTGTGAATTTCTGTATGTGTGCTCCTGCTTCTTCACTGTCTCGAGCACATTGGAGATAGACATCTGGAGGCCAAGGTTTGAATAGATTTTGGAAAAATGTAAAACATGCAGCTGTTTGTTCTCTGTCCTTCCAACCTCATTAAGAATATAGCCAGGAGCCAGATGTTACCAAGATCCTTTTATGGAACTATTCTGAATGTAAAAATAGCAGCTATCACTATGCCTCTGACGGGCTCTTATTAAATGAGCTGGTGACAGGGATGACAGTCGATGATGGTGATGATGATTGCCCTCTGACTTCTTGTCACCAAGTCTAATGACAAATGTGAGAGGAGATGATTCCATCTTGATGAAGGGTCTCTATACCTCAGGAACTTGGAGTAGTGAACAAAGCTGCAATGTCTCATTCTAAATCCATCAAATCATTGATTCAGCTTTACCCGTGAGTATGCTGTTTAAAAATGCCATGCAAGAGGAGGAACCTGGCCTAAGAAATCACAGAAAAGGGAGAAACAAAGGCCACTGTAATCCATTTCTTAAATTGGTAGCAGAGAATTCACTTTCTCTTTTAGTAGAGTAGTCTACACATTTTCTCTAGTGCAGAATTTTATAGAGTATTGATTCTTCCTCAGTGGGTCTTAGTTCTGGCTGTGTATTACACTTCTCTTGAGAGAAACAGTAACAACAACCCCCCTCCCCCAAACAAACAAGCAAGAAACTAACCTGTGTCTTAGACCATCAGATCTATCCCCGGGTGTTCACTACGGTGGGGCCCAGGTTTATTGCTGTTGCTTTTGTTTCTAATGCTCTGTAGATTGTTTTGAAGGCCTGCAAAGTTTGAGAACAATCTATTGAAACATTAATTGCTCTTACTAGATCTATTTTCCCTCTCTCTATTAATATTTCCAGAACAAAACTAGACTTAAAATTGGGTATCATTGACTTCTAAGGATGAACTAAAAACTTCTGAAGGAATTGTGATGAAAAGACACTCAAAAGCCAGGATATATCTTTTGTCTTCTTTGTTTCCTCTGGGGTACTGTCCTTGAGCCTTGTATGGGTGCAGTTTTCATATGATTTTTTATTATGGTAATGCATTATTATTAGTTTTGCTATCTTGTAGTCCATTCTTATATAGCTTTTATTTTCTATCTTTGATACATTCTTGTTATACCTTTAATTTGTCTTGTTTTTTTGTCTTGTTTTTTTTTTTTTAAATCAGCCTTATTGTTAATCAATTATGTCTTCAACTTCTTATTTTCAAATCTGAAACTGGAATGGAAATCCAAAATTGGGCTCACAGGGTAAGGAGTAAAAGTTTTTCAGTAAGTCTGAAGACCTGAGTTTGAGCCCCCAAATCCATGGTGGAAACAGAGAACAGATTCCAGAAAGTTGTCTTGTACATTGGCAGGCATGTACATTACACCTGTACATCACACACATGCACACACACAACATACACACACAAATAACAAAGTTTTCAAATAATAAAATCCAAACTATGACTTGCAATGGTAATTTCTCTTTTCATGAATGTTTTGAGACTGAATCTAACTGGTCTTTGTGTGTTAGTATTATACTTATGCTACCATGCCCAGTTCATACAGTACTGGATTGAACCCAGACCTTCTTCATTCATGGGGGGGGGTAAGAACCATACCAACTCACCTACATCTCCAGCTTTAATACTTTGACCATTAAAAACATTAAAATACAGTAATTTCAATTGATGGGACTTCTTGAAAACTAATATGCCGTTACTATTTTGTTACATTTTACCACAGACTGAAGCACTCTCACCTGGACCATGGTTTCAGAACTTTGAAGAAACTGTCTCTTATCTGAGCATGCTAGCTGCCTCATTTCCTTCAACTCTTCAAGGACCATTGTTTTAAACTGTAACCAATTTACTCCCTTTTCAGTTACAGCTTTAAAAATTGGAAATATCTACTCAGCCTCTAAGCCTACTTATGAATGAAGTATCTCCCTTTCTCTCCTCTCTCCATTCAGCATGAAATACTCTGTGTAACAGTGATGGTGGGAATGTAAGGTCACTCAAAGAGCTGTTTTAATGTCCACCTGTGGCTGATCTCATGTCACACCCATCAAGGCAGAATTGGTTCGAAGAGGATGTCTGGCATCTGGCTGAATGTATTATTAAAAAAAATCTATCTAGGAATTTTGCTTAGATGTTTTTCTCTTCCAAGAGTGGTACTAAAATTGTTACAGATTCCTTTCTAACATTTTTATACCTTGTTTCTGAATGTGTAATTAATAAAAATATGGTTGTGAGTTCAGATACTGCCAACCTCAAGATATAGCTTTTTAAAAAGTATTACTCTGTGTGTGTGTGTGTGTGTGTGTGTGTGTGCACACGCATGCGCCTGCCTTGCCTCTCTGTATGTGCACCAAGTCCATGCAGTGGCCACAGTGAAGACAGCATTGGGTCTCCTGGAACTAGAGTTACATGTAGTTGTGAGTTGCCTGATGTGGGTGTTGGGAATTGAACCTGGGTCTTCTGCAAAGACACCAAGTGCTCTTAACTGCTGTGCCATTTCTCTAGCCCCAAGATAAAGCTTTATATGATTTTTTTTCTAATTATATAGTTCAATGATAAAATGAATAGGCAATTCTGATGTGAAATCAGGGTTGGTAGTTAAATTTCCAGACTCTCTGTTTACTTTTGAATAAGCAATTAATGCTACCATGTATTAAAGGTTATTCAATATAAGGCAGGGAAGGGCAAGCCTACCTGTCTCTAGTGTTCTCTGACTATTTTGATTCCCATTGGTCCCCATGAGTATAGTCTTCTGAGTATAGTCTTCTGAGTCCTTTGCTACTGGGAAGCTCATGCTTCTGTTCCAGGGCAACCATGCAGGGTACAGGTACTCCTTGCCTTGCTAATGGAAACTTGTCCTGATAGCGCCTTTGAATTTCCAGTCATCTGCTATTTCTGCTCCTTCTCTGATTTTTGTGTCCATTTTTAGTTACACCATTTTTAAAATTTTATTTATTTTTGTATGTGTATGAATGTACTGTCTGCATGTAGGTTTGTGCACCTGTGTCGTGCAATGCCACGGAAGTCAGAAGAGGGTCTCGGATTCCCCTGGAACTGGAGTTCTCCTGGAATTGGAGTTACACATGGTTCTTAGCCGCCATGTGGGTGCTGGGTATTGAACCCGGGTCCTCTGCAAGAGCAGTGGTCGGTGCTCTTAATCACTAGGCTATCTCTCCAGCCCCAGTTACACCATTTTTAACCCTGAGGATTTCCAAAAATACATTAGCATTTAAGGCCATACTATTTCCTGTTCAAGGTCTGTTTTTTTTTTTTATTCTCAATCCTGTAAACCACATAAAAATTCGAACTGTTTTATAGATCAAAAAGTTAAATACAAAGGAGTAATGGCATCATTTGGGTGAGGCTTGTCTCCTCCAGAACGCATGTGGAGATTTAATTCTAATCAGGAAATATTATATTAACAAGTCCAGCTGGGATCCTTAAGTGGTGGTGAGGACCTAGGGCCTAGTGTGAACATTTATGTCACTAAGGGCATGGACTTGAAGGGACTGTGGGAACTAGTTTCATTCATTCCTTTTCCTTTGCAACCTGACCTTGCAGTGAGTGGTTTACCATCCATTTCTGCTGTGATGTCCTGCCTCAGTGTAGACACACAGAGATGGGGTCAATGGATTGTGCACTGAAACCTTGAAAACTGTGAGCCAGAACAAAACTTTTCCCTTTACAAGTTTATTATCTTTGGGATTTGTTACAGGAACAATAAACTGACTAACCCATTTATTAAGTAGAAATGAAAAATCTCAATTTCAGGCATAGAAATGGAATGGAGCAGCAAGACCAAGAAAGAGATGACCTTTGAATGAAACAAGCTGCATTCATGTTGTGCTGCACTGATCTCATTCTATTTTTTTACATTTTTCTATCGTACATGCATGTATTTGTGTGTACACCTACTGCAGTGTGCCTTTGGAGGTCATCCTCTGAGAATTATTTTTTTCTTCCACTCTGGGTTCTGGAGCTTAAACTCAGGTTACCAGGCTTGACAACATCTACCTCTAGGTAGATGACCCATCTCGCCAGCCAGGCATTGATTATTTTTAAACTTAAAAATAAATACTTCAGAACATATTTAAATGTAGCATTCATTTTAATTATATCACACATAAGTTGTTCTACATATGCGTAGACAGTGTAAGCCTTAAAATTGTTATTAAATCCTAAGAAACAAGTCTGCAGATGACCCTGAAAAAGGTATAATTGAATTAATAAAGTGAAAAAAATTAGACCTCGCCCATTTTTATATTTGGCTTGTTTGAACAACTATTTGACTTCCTGAACTCATCCGTTGTCATATTGAGAGTAGTGTCAGGAATTTCTGCTGAGATTTCCCAGAGGAAAAGAAGACCATGGACATGGCCTTGAGTCACTAATACAGCATGGTACCTACAGCTTAGCATCCATTGCTGATAAACTGAATCAGAAGAGCAGGGCATAAACATATTATAACACTTGGACAGTACTTACCATCCATGACTGAGCAGCAAGCAGAGTTATCATTGAGGTGCTACCTGCTATCTGAAAGTCCTTTACTGTGAACCTTTGGATGTCAGGTCTGCTGTTAGGAATTCACACCAGACAGCTTGGTGGAGGAAGGATGGACAGAACAGCTTTCACATCAAATCCAGCAGGGCAGGATGAGTTTGGGTGTTTTTATTAGGTTGGATATACATTTTAAATAGGATTGATGTGGCTAAGAAGTGAACTGTACAGATGATTTATTTTCTCCAACAGAGCCGTTTGAAAAAAGTTAGTGTGCAGAAAAGCAATATAACATGGAATGAATCAACTGGTACGGCACTCCATTCTTACTTGGCTGGAAGTAACAGGTCATGCATTGAGATTTTTAAGAATGACAGGAATCTAGGTGTTACACAAATAAAATTTCGCTTTTAAACATGCTAATGTCTTTTCATTTGCTTATTTCCTATGACATCTATTCACCTTTCAGTTATTAAACTTCCCAGTTGAAATGGAAACTGTCGCTTTATTTTAAAAGTGATTGCCAAAGAGATACCCTGGGCATGGTATATTTCTGCATCCATATTTCTAAGGAGACCAACAAAAGAATCATTATCCTAGATTCACAGATGTGGGAGCAGCAAAAGCAGAATATATATGTCAGGCAGTAAATCAGTGGACCAGAGACAATGAGACTTTTGACTCCTGTTTCCGGATTTTAACTATGCTCATTTTCAACTTGGCTGAGCAGTGCTTAGTGAGCGAGTTTAGGTGAGTGCGTTCATTTCTCTTTGAAAACCGCAAGGTATCCTCCTTCACACTCTGTGTCCTGTTGCAGGGTAAGGGCTGAGACTTGAAAAGAGAGATGATGATAGAGCCACCTTGGAGCCAATTGGTTTTAAATATTTTATTTGATTTTTAAATTTTTTGCTGTTCCTTTTGCCTCTTGCTACTCAGAACTCTTGCTTGTACTATTTAAAAATATTCTCGGTGATTCTTTTGCTAGCTTAGCTCCTTGGGTTTGCTCACAACAATCTCCCAGCCCCTAGGCAGTAGTTATTATCAGAGTCTCGCCCTGCTCCCTTGAGAATATACAGGGTTGCTGCCAACATTTTACTGCATTTCAGTTCATGCTCATGTGCCAGATGTTTGCTTCATACTTGACTTGTAAAGGCATCTTAGGCGTAGTATTGCAACCTGAGTATTCCTTACTGATGCTTTCAAAGTCCTTGTGGCAGCCTGACTTTTCCATATGATATAATTTCCTGATTCAAGCTCATAGAATAAAGAAGCACTTCCATTGAATTAGACTTTTCAGCTTGGTGGTTCTGTTCTGAAAAGATATATCAAGGCCAGATGTATAGCTCAATGGGAGGGTGTGATATGCACACAGAAGACCCTGGTTCTGTCTTAATGCCAAAATAAAAGATAGACCAAAATGTTATCCCAGCCTGGTTTGGTGGTCAACACATATGATAGCAGTGCTTGATGGGCTGAGGTAGGAGGACCATGGATTACAGACCAGGCTGGGCTACACAGCTAATAGGCCAGCATAGGGTACACAGCTAGACTATCTAAAAAGCTGGAGTTGAGATCTGCTTGAGATTCTTGGTTATATTGAAAAACAACAGATACTAGAAGCCAGAAATCAGCTGGAAAGACCTTATCCAGGAAAGTTCCACTGCCTGCCCACACCATACTTCATCAACAGTACTACATTGTACCAACACTAACAGAGAAAGGGCCTTAGCCTTATTCACCCTGCAGACTCTGTCAGAGCCCAGAGTTTCTATGGTATGTGTGGTTTAGTATGAGCTCTCTAACCTTCATTGAGTCAATGAAATGTGTCAATGTGGAAACAGTAAAGTGAAAGGAGACAGTGTTAATATTTGGATGTTTGGTTACGTATGAAAACAGGGACTCCACAGGCTGGTCACTCCCTTCTGCTAGGAGTTTGGATTCTGAACATCTGAATGAACCATTACCATGTAGTAGTAGCATGAAACCACTTAGTAGAAGAATTCTCAGTGCTATAAGGTTGCGGAAAACCCCCCAAGTATCATAATAAATGGACTCATTAGCATCTCCTTTTAAAGCACAGTACTTCCTTAGTGGCCTCACCACCTAGCACTGAATACAGGTTTCTGTGCAGCCAGAAAGTTCTGGCATAACAAGTCACGCCAATTAAGCCTCCAATTGGACACCCCACAGGGAGCAATGTTTTGCATCTTTGTGACCAGCTAATGAAGAATCATGTGAATGACTCTTTTTTCCCTTTTCCCTTTTTAAAAGAAGACCCCTGTAGAAGCTATAGAGTTTTAAATAATATGTATATAATTTAATAACATTCATGAACCTGGAGAATAGCTCGCACATCCTCTTGATTGAAGATTTGAGAACAAGAAATTGCTTCCTAGGAATCCTCATTACTGTACTCAGCACAGCATTGTCTCCTCCTGCCTGAGAAAGGATGGACAGAATAGTTGAGGGAGCTGTGCCATTTAGGGTCAGTGATGGCTCCCCAGCACACACATAGTGTCACAGGCTGAGGGACAGTTGTCTTTGCCACCATGTGCTTGGGGAGGAGAAATCCCTGCTCTGTCATCGCCTGGGAGCCTACTGGGCACTTTTAGAATTCCTACCTCCGAACTGGTGGCTGGGGAGAAAGGAATCCTCAGCTTTGAGAACAAAGACAATTTGCAAAGGAAGCCTCCTATAGGTTAGCAAATATATAGCAGATCTCTCCTGTTCAAGACTTTAAATCATGCTTTAGTAATAGGGCTCATTTGTAATTCATCTATTTATCATTTGACAACTGGTTCTAAACTTGGTTTTATAATGTGCAACAATTCAGTATTGACTGCATTCTTTACTTACCTTGAACATATATTTTAAGAGCTATAAAATCAATATCACAGAAATGCATATGTTTATGCATATGTATCTATGAATGCATGTATCTGTATGTGTATGTTTGTGTACATACATACACAAAACACTATGTACTACTTGAGAAGAAGCAGTAAGCCTCCAGGCCCCATCCTCCAGGTATAGATTACTCTTGGCTGCTTTACTCTTAGCTTGCTTTTTTTAAAAACAAAGTTCACGTATCCTTTGAGAACCTCATGCACGTATACAGCGTATGTTTATCGTATCTACTCCCACAATCCCCTGGAGCTCCTCCAGATCGGCCCCATCCTGTCTCCCTTCCCAACTTCATGTCCTCTTTTGTTTTTAATAACCTACTGAGTCTCGTTAGTACTGCCCACATGCACAGGGGTATACTTGGCACAAAGGCAGTCTCCCAGGAGTGTGACTCTTCTGCTACCAACCATCAACTGTCAACAGCTCCTCAAAAGCCCTCCCCCACCCCTATCAAGCTTTCATGTAGGCAGGCTTGCTGTTGTGCCAGCCACCACAGCTGCTGTGGGGTCATGGTTTCAACAATCTTGCCAAGTCCAGCAGACACAGTTTCACTGGAACCTTTCTTGACCTCTGGGGTCTTACAATACTTTCTCCTCCTTCTCCTCCATGAGATTCCCTGAGCCTTGGGAAAAGGGATGTGGTATAGATGTCCCATTTAGGGCTCAGCACTCCACAGTCAATTATTCTCTGCACTCTGGTCACTTGTGAGTCTCTGAATTAACTTCTGTCCACTGCAAAATAAGCTTTTCTGATGAGAGCCAAAAGATGCACTAATCTATGGGAATAAGGATAAATATTTAGAAAGCAGTTTGATCCTATATCTCTTGCCAAAGTAATAGTAATCAGTTTTCTTCTTTGGCTTGTGACCTCTGCAGTAAGGTGTTCTTGGCTAGGTTTACAGTAACAGGCATGAGTTGATTGCTTTGGAGGGTTCTTAACTACATCCAGAAAGCAGGTGGATACCTTCGTAACATCCATGCCACTATTGTACCCATGGGAAAATCTTATTTGCAGGAACAAGGTCTGACTTTCTTATACTAGCTGCTCCATCCTAAGGACTTATACCCTTTGAGGCTGGGCAAGGGGGGACCATCAGGAGATCCAGAGATTTCCTCTGATTCTAACATCCTCCAGTTCTGGCTGCTCTGTTTTTCAGGAGGTAACCTAGCAGGAAATTAATTTACAGAAGCAAAGTATGGAGATGGCAACATAAAGGATTAAAATGAAAATGGCAAATTCTGCAGGACTGCAGGCTTGATTTCTCTTCGTAACCCTTGCCGGAAATCTTCGTTCTTATGTGGACTCTCAGGCACAAAGATAAAATCACTTCTTTAGCAAATGTGACTCCTAAGAAAGTGATGCACTTAGTTTTGGGCCTATTTCTAATGCTTATCACTTATTAATTCTCTCTTTAGAAACCCAAGTCAGTAAAAAACACACACACACACACACACACACACAGAAATCTGGGAAGATTTTGGTGTCTGCCCCTGGCTAAATGTGTTGTTCTCTTAGCTTTCCTTTTAATTTCTTGGTGCTTCTGTTTATTCATCCACAAAATGTGGTAAATGCTGATGTGTACACCCTCCGAGACCCCCAGTTTAAAATACTGCTGTGCTCAGTATACTGTGTCACTGTAGGATTATGATAAGCTCCACAGCATGCCCATGAGTTAAGTCAGTGCTTCTAGAAATGCAAGCAGAGCCATACTGCAGAAGGTTGAATTGACTAGCTCAAGGACATTGTGTCTCCCAAGTGCCCTGATTCTCCTCCCTGGGAACCAATTGACTCTCTCTTATTTACTAGCCCATATGTCCTCTGTTTTTCCTTTATCTCCCAACCCTTCTCCCTTCGATACCCTGAAGAGGGAATATACGTGCAACCTTTGAGTTTGTGTTTTTTTGTTTTGTTTTTTTGGTTTAATATCAATGACCTCTTTTCTAACCCTCTCAGGATTGGAAGAGACTTAAAAACCACGCAGTTTAAACCCTAATACGATTGTGAATATTGATTTTAATAGCCTGACATTTTAACCTCCAGTTTATTTTGTGATGCCACTGACAGGAGTGTTGCTGGCCCCTACGGCAGCCCATTTCATATTTTAAAAGCTCTCTTTTAGGGGGCTCTGGAGATGCCTCAGCAGCTAAGAGCACTGGCTACTCTTGCAGAAGATCTGACTTTTGTTCCCTGGCACCCACTTGGTGGCTGATAACCAACTGATAACTCCAGTTCCAGGGGAATTGATGCCCTCTTCTGACCTCCACAGGTATTGCACTACACAAGTGCACCTACCTACAGGCAAGCAATACACTCATTCACATAAAATAAAAATGACAAATCAAAATGAAAATTGGAAATAAGCTTTCTTTCTCTTTAATTTCTTCAAAAATTTCTTCCTATGACTCTTACACTTTGAGGTTATATCTGACATCTGAACACAACTTTCACATGTTTGAAAACCACAACTAAGCATGTGCTTCCTCCTCTGTCATAGATTCAGACTGCATTTCTCCTTCTGGATGAGAATTCAAAGTTTTGTCTGATGCTCCTCCTAAGGCAGGGTGTTCCAGCTCCTCACAGTCATTCAAGGGAATAATGGACCAATAACTAAATGCAGGACTTTAAATATATTCTTACCAGAATTCATAAAAGACATTTAAGAAAAGCAATATAAGGTGTAAGAAAGCAGTACTGTAAGGTTTTCATGGTTTACATAATAATCACCATCTCACTATTTGCATTTTTAAAAATGGGGAGATTTATTTTATGTGTATGAATTTTTTGTCTGCATATATGTAAGTTCCTCTCATGCAGTGACTGCGGAGACCAAAAGAGGGTGTTGGATCCCCTGGAATAGGACTTACAGATAGTTATTAGCCACCATGTGGGTCCTGGGAACAGAACCTGTGTTCTCTGCATGAGCAGCAAGTACTCATAAGAGCTAAGCCATCTCTCTAGTCCCACAAGTAGTTTTGTGCTAGATGTTACTTTCCAGAGTATCACTGGGAGAGTTACTCTGAGATTGGAGTACTATAACTAGTGAAATCTTTATGCCTTGGTTTCTTAACTGGAAGGCATATATGTCTGTTATTTGTACAAGTAGAAGACTTACAGCTATTTAAAAAAATGGATATTTTTAACTTCAAAGTTTTGTTGCCCCCACATGCCCCTTTTTAATGTTTGAAATTAGACAGCAGGGAGATTTGGGCTGAATGTTCCAGGACCATTATATTAGCTAGACCTCTGAGATGAATTTAGCTTTGCAGAGCTAACAGAGTGCTTAATCCACGTCATTGCGTGGACCCTAGGGTGCGTGCCCAGTGGAAGGCATTTATTTACCAAATTAAAAGCACAGCAAGTAGAAGCCAAGGTATTATTTAAGCACATTTATCGACTCCTGTTCTGCTACTATTTACTAAATTTCTCAGTGATGGAAGATGATGAACGAGTTGATTCTTGCAATCACTTGGCTCCACTAAAGGTGAAATACATCTTGCTTGATTTATTCCTCTCACATTGACAAGACAGCTTTTGGTGGAATTGGAGGGTATCCAACGCTAGCTGGATAGAGTATGCAGAATTCAGTCGTTTTTGTTTTTTGTTTTGTTTTGTTTTGTTTTTCCTTCCCTTTGAATTGTTCTGTCAAATCTGCTAGGCAAAAATCACCTAATGAAGAGGTGCTAGCATCGGGGTGGGGGGGATTCCGTGCCAGTCCTTGGCTTTGCTTTGCTGAGCCCCTTCTCTTATTTCTTCTAGTCAGCATGCACACACATGCAAGTGAGGACACATGCATATGGCTGTGCACAGGTGCAGGTGATCCTCATAGCTGTCTACCTGCTAGCAGGTGCTACCCTGCTTAGCACCTCCATGGATGGTAAAGCAGAAGAAAAGTGTCCAGAGGTTTTTCAGGTGGCTGTTGTATGAGATTCAACTTATTGAACTCCTCTTTTTGTGAAAGTATTTCTCATGTGTTTTCATAGAAAATATGCTAAATAGCCAGATAGCTTTGTCCACATTCAACATTAATTCACAAAAGTATTTACCCTGCTTTTGTAAAAGTATGAGAGGGGATATGGTGTGCATGATACTGAAATTGGGGATTATTGCAGACAATTTCATTTGGGGTCTTTCCTGTCCTCTGATCCCTGCCCATTCCTGACATTGAACAGACTAAAATCACTTATTCTTGGTTCTTTGACAGTTATTGCCCTGCTCAACCTACTAGGAGTCACAGCCTTGAGGAAAACTGAATCTCGCTCCAAGAATCTGTCAGTTGTCCATTGCTCCCCATCTTAGTGTCTACCTTCCCCTTCATGCTGGGATTTTTGTCTGGCTCAGGCTCATACAGTCTTGTGCATACTGTCAAAGCTACTGTGAGTTCATATGTGGAACTGCCCTATTGTTAAAGAAAACACTGTTTTGTCATTCACTGCCTCTGGCTCATACTGTCTTCTGCCCGTTCTTCCAAAATGATTCCCGAGCCTTGAGAGGTAAGGATGTGAGATATATATCTCATTTAGGGCTGAATACTCCACAGTCTCTTATTCTCTACACATTGACCAGTTGTAGGTTTTTGACATCTATTGCAAAAAAGTCATTTGCCTGATGAGGGCTTTTATGGGTATAACAATAAGTCATTAGTAATTGGTTTAATACTCTTTCCATTCAGATCTCTAGTAGGGTCTAAGACCTATTTAGCTATAAGTTCTTGGCCCTATAACTATGCCAGGTATGTGTTCTATGTAGATAGGCCTTAAATCCTGTTTGGATTTACATAGGTTACTCCATAACCATCATGCTACTATTACACCGTTGGGCATATCTTGCCAAGCTAGTAGTTATGGTAGCTTGTAGTATTCATAGCTGGTTAATACTGATGATTACTTTTCCTTTCCAATAGCATGCACAGAACCATCCAGCACTATGAATGCTATCCAGTAGGCATGGAAATCCAAGGTCTATACCAACTTGATTTCATGGTCTGTGACTCATGTATGTGGTGTCTTTAGCACTTGGGTCTTATCGTCAAATTCTGTAGGGTAACAATGGCAATAGACTGTAATGTTTAAGGAAGGGTTTCTGGAACCCCTCTGGCTAATAGCTCAGAAAGAGACAAGTGTGTGTGTGTGTGTGTGTGTGTGTGTGTGTGTGTGTGTGTGTGTGTTTTGCCTGCATGGATGTAAGTGGACCTGTGTTGTACAATACCTGTGAAGCTCAGAGGAGGGTGTCAGATTCCCCTGGAACTGGAGTTAAACATAGATGTTAGCCACTGTGTGGGTGCTGGGAATCAAACCTGGGTTCCCTGCAAGAGCAGCCAGTGCTCTTAACCATCAAGGCATGTCTCCATCCCCCAAAGAGAGAGTTTTTAATAGCAACATTTTTATTTTCAAATTGCCCTTCAGCAAAGGCCAAAGTTTATGTAGTAAAATGAAATTATTGTCATATTGTATGGTAGATCCATTTTTCAGACTTACAAAACATTGGTAAGGTGAGAAGCTGGCTTGCATGGTTCATGCTTCATTCATTGATGAAAGTATTAGAAACTCGAGGGTAGGTCAAATTCTAGTTTAAATCATACAAACTTGAAGACAAAATAAAACCTTGTACTTCTTTCTAGATTTCTTCTGTCCCCTTTAGCACACATATTCCCATTTACATATTGATGTTCATAAACTAATAGATGCATGCATAGCCCCACTCCTCTATAAACTCTCATTGGATGTTCATGTATTTTACTCAACCAATATCTGAATGTAATTAAGAAATTAGTGTTGAGTATTTGACAATAGACTAATCTATTAAGTTGTTCTAACAGAGTTTGAATAGAGCAAAACAAACAAAAATGTCTGTGTTACAGGAGACACCTTAGAAAAGGAAATCAGTAATACCACAACAAAATCCAGCAACCAACCCCCAGTACCTGTGATGGCGGGTACTTTTCAGATCATTTTAATCAGTGAAAGGCTTACAGCCTTCAAACAACTTTATGTAGTCAGTGGGGAAAGAAGTAGGCAATTTGCAAAGGAATCTAATATGTTAATTGATTAGTCATTGAGAAAATGGGAAATGATGCTAAACTGAAGTCAATCCATTTCTCAAAAGCCTTTGCCTCAGTTTGCTGATTAAATGGAAAATATGGTGATAATGAACACAAAATCTGTCGCCTATTTTCTGCTTCATTTCCATTGCATAAAATACACATTGTAGCTTATTGTTAGCCTGAAAATGGACTTTTTTCCCTCAAAGCTGCTGTCATTCCTCTTTATACATTTCTTCGGTAAGTCAGAACAAAAGGGTAGTGGAGGATTGGGGCTCTGAGAAGAGAGGAAGGCTGATTATCCCAAAGAAGTCTGAGCTGAAGGGTTTTCAATAATATATCAATGAAGTGGGATTAATTACTCATATTTTCCCCATAAACGTATATCCAGAGTTTGATGAATAATCATAGTCTCTATAGTTGAGATCCATGTGGGTTTGTCAGATTCTAATTTTTATATACAGTGTCAACCTTTATAGTTGATATATGTGTATCAGAACACTTCTAACATATTTTAATCCAATTTCATCTAAAAATATTACCACAATCCTTAGTATTTAGCCTTTTAATTTATAAATTTACATTGGGAGGGCTGGAGAGATGGCCTAGCAGTTAAGAGCACTGACTGCTCTTGCAGAGGACCCAAGTTTGATCACCAGCACCCACATGGCAGCTGAGAACCGTCTTTAACTCCAGTTCCAGGGGAATCCAACACCCTCTTCTGACCTCCGCGGCACTGCACGACACGGGTGCACAGACCTACATGCAGACAGTACATTTATACACATAAATAAATAAATAAAAATTTTAAAAGTACGCTTAATAAATAAATAAATAAATATACATTGGGAAATGAGTTTCTAAGGTTTTCCTATAAGCTGTAAAATGGCACTTTTCCTCATATCACTAATATCAGAGTGTAATTTATACATAATGAAAGGCATCCATTCAGAGGACATGGATTGAGTGTTGACATTACCACTTTAAAGATTTTCATCACTTCCAAACCTTGTATAGTACACCTTGTGCTTTTCCTCTGCCCTAGCCCTGGGCTCATTTCAGACACCATTTTTTTTCTCTACTAGAGTCTAATTTTGTTATCATTTGCCCTTGAAGTACTTTTTCAAAATTCGTGAGTTAATAATTTGCATTTGACAATCAACTATATTTCAGCTCTGTATTCTTAGTAGGTTTATAGATTTTGGTCAATAATTCCTTAATGCATCTTTCTTCTCCACACATTTATGATCTTCCCTAAACTCATTACAGGAAGAATGACAGATGAAGGAAGCAGCCACATGCTTACCAGTAATATGTATATATATAATTTTAAATTCTCTCTTATATTGAATCACTCACACGAATTGGGTTTCTTTTTCCTTCTTTATCTTTGCAATATGCATACCTTGATAAACACCAGCCTCAGCACATGCATAGATATTTAATATGTATTCATATATTGTACATATGTGTGAATGTCTTGAATTTCATAATGGGCATACAATGTGAAAAAGCATTAGGAAACTGTGTTAAGTGAGTGCTATACTTTCAGGCCGGCCACTTAACTTGTGTAGGTGTCTATATCCCTGTACATCAATTGAAAAGCTTAGGATAAATTATTATGCAATAATCAATTGTTAATTAACTGCAGTTAGGGAGATAAACTAGGCAAATAATATAGATTCAATTTCTATTCGTAAAGCTTAGCTATTGGTTTATGTTCCTGTTAAAGTAAGACTTAAATACAAAGAATAGATACTCATGAAGGATAAAGAGTTTGTGAATGCCCTGGCTCAGTTACTTCAGCCAACTTATTATTTACCTGAACATTACCACCTGCAGGGGTAGTTTTGAGTTATGCATGATTTTATTTTGTTTATAAATATTTCTTGTTCAATTTATTTTAAAAGAAAATAGAAGCGGGGCTGGAGAGATGGTTCAGCGGTTAAGAGCACTGACTACTCTTGCAGAGGACTTGGGTTCGATTCCCAGCACCCACCTGGCAGCTAATTACCGTCTTTAACTCCAGTTCCAGGGGAATCCAATGCTCTCTTCTGACCTCCATGGCGTTGCACAACGTGGGTGCACCAATCTACATGCAGACAGTATACTCACACACATAAAAATAATAAAAAAAGAAAATAGAAACAAAAAATCATAACTGAAAATGTGTTTCAACATGATTGCCCATACATTAAATATTTGGTCCCCAAGGTAGTACTATTAGGAAGTGAGTAACATTTTTTGAGAGAAGTGTAGAACAGTAGGGGTGATTCTTGTCACTGGAGTGTATCTTTAATGGGGTATTGGCACCTTGACTTCCCCCTTACTTGATTTTGTATATTGGCCACAAAGTAACAGTTTCTCTCCCTGTTTCTTCCATGACATGAATGTTCATCACATGCACAGCAATAGTTTCAAAGGATCATGTATTTAAGTCTCCAAATCTTTCCTCTGTGTAACTCGATTGCATAGTTTCAAAACACATTAAGCAAATGAAATGAATGTTTCTAGAACCCCAAAAATATAATTCTAAAAAGAACAACATATACAAGTTATATTCCATATGATTTTTCATAGGGGGGGGTCATAAAATGCAACGGATTATTTGTAGAGATTTTAAAAATAATGAATCTTAATTAGAATTGAAAACAAATATTACAAATATATACAAAACACTTTTTATAAGAGTCTTTAAATTTGAGATTATGAAATAAATTTTGTGGTATTCTTGACACCATAGTCCATAGCTTAATTGCAGCTCTTACTGTGACAATGTGTGTTTTATTTTCAAACTTAATATAATGTGTCATTTAACTTAAAGTAAATTGTGCTATATTTCAAGTAATAATAATAATAAAATATTCCTGAAAAAAGTATTAAGAAAAAGTCAACAGTTTTAATTAAATTGTGATTACCTTTATATATGATATTAGAATAAACTTTATGGCATAATCTTTAAAGGCAGAATGATTTTAATTTAAATCTTTTATGTCACAGAGGTACGGTTAAAGTGTGAGTGCAGGGGAAGCATATTTTACTTGTAATCTTGCTTTGCTAGTGTAGTAGCAGTTTAAAATTAGACAAATTATTTAAAATGAGCCAGGGTTGGAGAGATGGCTCAGCGGTTAAGAGCACTGGCTTTTCTTGCAGAGAAGCTAGGTTCGATTTCCCACACCCACATGACAGCTAACAAACATCTGCAACTCCAATTCTCTGGGAATCCAACACCCACTTCTGTCCTCCACAGGCATTGCACTTACACACATGGAGGTCATACATGCATATATGTAAAATAAAAATAAATTAAAATGAGCTTACCTGTGTATAAAACACAATAAATCATATTTGTTATATCAGAGTGCATCTGTGAGATGCTACAAGTTTCAATATTAAAAAAAAAATAGTTAAAATAGGGGCTGGATGTTTGGTGTGGTGGCACATGCCTTTAATCCCAGCACTAGGGAGGCAGAAGCAAGTGGATCTCTGTGAGTTCAAGGTCAGCTTCATCTACATAGCAAGTTCCAGACCAGCTGGGGATACAGGGAGACCCTGTTTCAAAAAAGTGGGGAGCACTGGTGAGATAGTTCTGTATCTTGAGATCCAGATGACACCCTTTTCTGACCACCTGCTCTCATACGAACATGGAAAAAGAGAGGGAGAGGGGGAGAGATAAAAGAAAAGGGAAAGAGTAGAATATTAGTTAAAATAGCAAGTGTTGTTATTACCCAAATATTTGTTTCATTTTCTCAATTTTCTTGAGATAACACATTATTAGGACAGAATTCTGTAAACAAGAAAATCTTGGAAAGTGCTCAACCACAAGATCTTTTGTTTTTTTCTTTTTCTGTTTTGTTAAATTAAATTTTTTTTTAATTTTTTTTATTTATTTCTGTATGTGTATGAATGTATTGTCTACATGCAAGTCTGTGCACCATGTCGTGCAAAGCCGCGGAGGTCAGAAGAGGGTCTCGGATTCCCCTGGAACTGGAGTTCTCCTGGAATTGGAGTTTCAGACGGCTCTCAGCCGCCATGTGGGTGCTGAGGATCGAACCCGGGTCCTCTGTAAGAGCGGTCGGCTCTCTCAACCACTAGGCCATCTCTCCAGCCCCCAAATATTTTTTGACTGACATATAAAAGTACAAAGTTGCCAGTATTACAAGGGTCACATGATGTTTCATGCATGTATACATTATCTAAAGCTTAAACCCACTGAACATGTCTATGTTGTTAAACATGTATAATTTTGTTGTGTTTAAAAATTCCACAGTTCTTTCTTTGAGGCATTTGAAATGCATGCAACATTACATCTATATTCATCCTATTGTAAAAAAAAGTGTGCACCAGAGCATCATGCTCTATGTAACTGCAACTTGGTATTGATTGATCAGTTTCATCCACACATCCCTTCTCTCCCAGCCCCTGATGCTCAAGATTCTAATCTTAGCTTTTTTCTTTGCACTCCATACATGTACAAAATTTACAAAGTCTGAAAATAAACTATAGGTTAATTCCAAAACACATTTAGAGAGTCACAGTTTAACTGTAAACTTGCATGCAGGTAAAAAGAAATATAACTTTACATTCCTAAATTACATAGCAAGTTGATGTGTTTTAATGTACTTTTAAAAAAGAGAAATCTGGGCTGGAGAGATGGCCTACCAGTTAAGAGCGCCAACTGCTCTTGCAGAGGACCTGGGTTCAATCCCCAGCACCCACATGGCGGCTGAGAACCGTCTGTAACTGCAATTCCAGGAGAACTCCAGTTCCAGGGGAATCCGAGACCTTCTTCTGACCTCCGTGGCATTGCTCGACACAGGTGCACAAACCTACATGCAGACAGGACATTCATACACATAAATAAATAAATAAAATTAAAAAAAGAGAAATCTATTCTTTCTCATAAATCTTAGAGCTGAGGAAAACAGAGACATATACTTCAAGCTATATCTATAGTAGTATCAGTCAGTGTGGTATTATTTTTACTGACCAATTACCCACTTTGACTTACATATAAGGATTTGGTGCTAGGATCCCTAAATGAGGGATATCACATGTCATTTGTTTTCTGGGACTGTATTGATTCACTTAGCATGGCAGCTTCTAGTTCCATCCATTTACCTGCAAATTTCTTGATATCTTCTTTATCACTGGACAGAACTCCATTGTGTAAATGTACCACATTTTCATTATCCACTCCTCAGTTGAGGGACACATGGGTTGCTTCCAGCTCTTCACTATAGTGAAAAGAGCAGCAATAAGCATGGTTGTGTACATATCTCTGCTATAGGATGATTCCTTTGAGTATATACCCAGGAGTGGTATGATTGAGTCAAATGGTAACTTCATTTTTAGTCTTTTAAGAGCTCTCCACACTGCTTTCCATAGGGTTGCACGAGTTTGCAATCCAACCTGCAGTGAATTATTGTTCCCCTTTGTCCACACCCTCTCCAGCATTTGGTATCATTTGTTTTCTTGATCATAGCCAATCTTACTGGGGTAAGATGAAATCTTAGGTGGATTTAAATTGCATTTCCCTATTTTTTAACAAAGTTTAACACTTTTTTTATTGATGCTTTGTGTATTTCATACATCATTTTCCAATTCAGTTCAGGCATATTTCCCTTTCCCTTCCCCCCACCCCACCCCACCCCATCCCAGATCATGCATTCTACCATAACTGTCCTGCATCTTTCTCTCAGTTTTTTCATTTTTTAGCAATAAATGATAATTTATGAGTACAAGCATCCTTCATGTAAAACCAATTTGCAGGCTGTTGTGCCCTAACCCACACAGCCCATGGGTCCCACCATCTAGCTGGGGGGGGGGGGCTTGTATGTTCAATCAAGTTGATCAAATGAGTGTCCAGACAATATTACTGTAGTTTCACCATTCACCCCAATCACAGTCCTTACATTCTACCACGCCCCCTCTTCTGCAGATTGTTCCCTAGGCTTAGAAAAGGGGCACAGGTGGATGAGAAGCAAAACAGTCTACTTTCTCTGGAGCTGTTGTCTTGGACTCCGGTCAATTCTGGCTGTTTCCTTTCATGGGCTGACAGTTTGTCTAGGAATAACCTTTCGATCCTACTAATGAAGCACAAGCAATTAGATATATAGGTATTTAAACAGTACTAATAGTTATGGTAGGTTACTTTGGTATAGACTTTTAAAGATGTTTCTTAGCCATCTTTACTTCTCCTTTTGAGAAGTCTCTGTTCAGCTCTTAGCCCATCTTCTAATTGGTTCATTTGTTTTCTTGGTCCTTGTTTTTTGAGCAATTTATACTCTGAATGTTAAATCTCTGTCAGATGTAGCACTAGTGAATATTTCAGATTTCCTCCCACTCTGTGGGTTTTCCGTAAACCAGAAAAGGGAGGCACTCAACCACAAGATCTTCATTTTTTTTTTTTTTTCCTGAAATGGTCTTTGGGAGACTGTGGCACTGTCCAAAGTGCTGAAAAGTCCAGCACCTCTTTTAAGTGTAATCAGTCAGTTGAATTAGGGAGTCTTTATCTGCCAGTGGTGGGAACAGGATGGGGAAGAGTGTTTGATAGTGGGAAGACCTGATGAAGTAGGCTACTTATCAAATGAAGACCAAAATTCCCCATATGTCACATGAAATTGAAAACATTTTTCTATTTTTCATACTTGTATATGAACAAAGATTGAATTCTAAATTCATTTTGCCAGACATTTGGCTGTCCTGCCTGAGGACTTTTGATCTTCAGCCATGTTTAAGGCTAAGGTATCTTTTACATTGCCAAGAACAATTAACTTCTTGAAACTAATCAAGAACATTTCACTTTGCTACACAGATACAAAAAAGTGAAACCAACAGGCAAACAACAGAGATTTCTAGAGGCAAGGGCTCATGCCTTAGATTTTATTGTATCCTTGACAGTTAACAGCACTGCCAATATTAGATGTGTAAGTTCTTATGAATCAAGCCCCTGACTACTGACACCCAGTCTTAAAGCTAACAGATTTATCATCATTGACTGTATTCTTTTCATAAAGACTTAGATGACAGATCTATGTTGGTGTGATATATTTGCTAAAACAAGATCAAGCTCTACATCAGATGATCTAATCCAATGGTTGGAGCTTCAAATGAGTGAGTCAGTAATAGCTCAGAATATTCTCCTTTACTGTGCCCTACCTAATTTAGTGTACTTTATCATATATATGTGAAATTAGACTCTATAGGCATATATATGCATATATATGTATATATATGTATATATACATATATATATATATATATATATATATATATATGCCCTCCTTAAATACCCTTCAGTGAGACTTCATCCATTGGAACTCAGTTAACACAACAAGAGTCCTCTCCTTGAAAAAGACTTTCCCTCTCAGCATACATTGGTTACCAAAAGTTTCTTAGGCTGGGTTGGAGTTTGGTACCCACTTCCACATGTCTGTGCTGGGATTCTTTTTCCATGATCTATGATGAATTATATAAGAGAAAAATTCACTAATTACCAAAAACTAAATGGTATTTTATGTAAGTCAGTCCCTAGCTGAAGTAAAACAGTTGTAAGAAATTACTAAATTCTACTGTAAAATACTATTAATAATGGCAGTGTCTCCCACTAGTGTGAAATATGAATAACTGAGTGGAGTATTCGTGAGATATTGTTGTATTTTAGTTTCTTTTTTATTTTGATTTGTTCTTGTTGGAGTCAAATTTTCACTATATGGCCGAGGCTGGCCCAAATTTCAATCCTCTTGCCTCACACTCATGAATGCTGGGAAAAGCCTAAACCACCATTCATGGCTTTATGCTTAATTTCTACATATGTTACATATATTTAGTGGTTCAATAAGCCATCAATGCTGAGAGGATATAAGATTAAAAAAGAACTACTGTAAAATACTGTAATGTCAACTCTATGGCTCAATATTAGCAAGTGGGTTTTCCAATGGTCACACCATGTCCCATTTTATGTCAGTGAAACTTCAGCAGTGAAATTATTATAATATTGCTTATATATTTATGACTTACAGTCTTTTAGCTGACAAAGCTTGTGGTGCACTCTTATGCGATCTTACCTTATTTACAACCTAACTTGTGTTTGTGTCTAGTTTCTTTAGATACTAAAGAGTGGGAATATATAGCACAAGGTAAATGTGGGGGCTAAAATACAGGCTTGGGATTTAGCAAATCCCAAGAGTTTTAATTTTTGTTAAAAAGTTTTCTGGCATTTGTGATATCTTAATATTGAATTGACAGCATCTTATCTAATTAATCTCATGGATTTTATTTATTAGCATGTCCGTAATACAGAAATATGAAAATAAATGTGGGAGCATTTTAGTAAAATTGTAGCAAATGCCACTAATAAGAATTCATGCATAATTTTCAGACTCTTAGAAGCATTAGTGGTTGCCTCAGAAATGCTCTAGAATGAAAGCTGAGAGTTGTGGCACACACCATTAACCCAAGGACTGGGAAGGCAGAGGCAGGCAGATCCCTGTGAGTTCAAGGCCAGCCTGGTCTACATAGTGAGTTCCAAGCCAGCTGGGGCTTCAAGGAGACCCTGTGTCAAAGTAAAATACCAAAGGATGAAACAAAAAGGAAAGCAAAAAATGCTGCATGGCAAAAATATTTCTGCTTGGGGCAGAATATTGGAAGTTAAAGACAGTGATTTAAATTTATGTCAGTTAAGGTTTATTAGTCTCATATAATATATGAAATAATATAGTATTTACATATAATTTTCTTGGTTTTATTTGAGGAGGGATATTTTTAATTGAATTTTTGTGATTTTATGTAATATAATTTTATAGTACTTATATCCCCTCCCCTATCCACACCTCCCCCCCCCACCCAATTTAATGTACTTTATCATATATATATATATATATATATATATATATATACACACATAAACATATGCCTGTAGAGTCTAATTTCCCTCCCTAAATGCACATCAATCCATTGGAATCTGGTTAACCTACCAAGAGTTCTATCCTTGAAAAGACTGTCTCTCTTCCTCTCAGCATACATTGTTACTAAAAGTTCCTTAGGCTGGGTTGGGGTTTGTTACTCACTTCCACACGTCTGTGATGGCATTTTGTCTGATTTGAGCTTGCATGGGGCTTGTACATGCTGTCACTGTTGTTGTGCGTTCATATGAGCAACTGGCTTGCTGTTTGGAAAACTCTTATTTCTTTGTGATCACCCACCATTTCTGGCTGGTGTGCAGTCTTTGCGTCCCATCTTCTGCAATGATCCCTGATCCTTGGGAGGCTGAAGTTTATATAAGTATTAGGGATAAGCACTCTGAAGCCTCCTGTTCTCTGAATACTGATCAATTGTTTTTTTCCCCATGTTAATCATCATCTTCCACATATGGAAACTTCTCTGGTGAGAGTTGAAAGATGCATTAATCTATGGGTATAACAAGTCATCAGGAGTCAGTTTAATACTAAAATTATTTAGAGGAAAACTGGCATTAGGCTCTTCTCTATGCTCTGTGACCTGTCTAGCCCCTGTTTCCTAAGCCTGATGTCAGATATGGGCTCAGTCATATGAAGTGATCCTAAAGTACAATTAGCGACTGGTTGGTTATTCCTATATAATTCATGCCAATATTGCACAGGTAGGCTTATCTTATCAGTCTATTTCAAAAAATTATTCTATTTAAAGAAATAACTATAACGAGGAAAAATAAAAACAGTCCCTTTTTAAAGATTTTACTTGGATATGTAGAACATTAACTTCCAGCTATTTTTTTCCTAAAATAGTGACTTTTAAAAAAATAAGGGAATATTTTCTACAATAAATTAAAATTATGATTTTATTTTTCCTCTTTATCATCTCCTCTTCCTCATTTTATATTTGATATTTTGTTCTTTTAAATCTTTACAAAGTTTGAGGAAGATTTTTATTCATAATCTCATTTCCTGATTCCACCTTTGAAGCTGGTAGGTTTGCCACAGCTTCATTGGACTTCAACTTACACCACTGGGTAGTGCATTCGAAAGCTTTTAAGTTAAATACTTAAAAATATACATGGAAGTTCTTTCCTAGATGAAAGAGCACCAAAAAACTCACAAAGTGTTCTATCTATCTATCTATCTATCTATCTATCTATCTATCTATCTATCATCTATCTATCAACAGGGTCTCCCTGTAGCCCCAGCTGGCGTGGAATTCCATACATAGTTCAGTCTGTCTTTGATCTCACAAAGAGCCACTAACCTCTGCCTCTTGGTACTAAGATTAAAGGTGTGCCCCCATGCCTGGCTTGTAATTTTTAAAGTTTTATTTATTTATTTTTATTTTATGTGTATGAGTGTTTATCTGTATGTATGTATGTACACAGCATGCATGCCTCTGACCTGCAGAGGCCTGAAGAGGATGTCTGATCCCCAGGAACTGGACTTACATACTGTTGTAAGATACCATATAGATACTAGGAGATGAATCTGGATCCTCTGTAAGAGCAGCCAGTGCTCTTAATATCTGAGCCATTTCTCTACCTCCTATAATTTATGTTTTAGGAATTATTTTTCTTTCTTGCCAATTATCGATGCAGAGCCATTATCCTGGCTATTTCTAATGAATACATGTGAATCCTCCTCTGTTCTGTTATTCATGTTGTGTATATTTGTGAATTTCTTTTTCAATTCTATCCTTGTCTGTGTACTTCATTATTTTCTTTCTAAAAAAAAGTTAAATTACTTAAAACTAGAAGTCTTGTGGTGTGGGATAGTTCTGAAGGTGACTAGTTCTCTGAATTGAGGTTAAAGACAAACTTAATTGTTTATATAGGTAATAATTTGATGTACTTTTATGACCATCGATATAGTAAACTTAAAGCATTGTTTAAATGTGTCTAAAGGCCTATGACCTGATTAATACAAGATAATGAACAATTCATTATCTAATGTCAACATTAAAATTTTCTTTGCACATTTCAAGGACCATAATTTTAGGAGTAAAATAATTTTATGACAGTATCAAAAGACTTCCATCTCCATAAATAATTTCTATCCATTTTTTTCCTGCATTTCTGGGGAAGGCTACAAAATTAAAAAAAAATTGGTTGAAATGTAAATCACTGGACTATTCAGATAACATAGCACTCCAACTTCCAAGATGAGATTATAGATTTGTTCTCCTTAGCTTTACATTTATGAAGTAAACAACTGAGAGAGCCATCTTAAAGGGAGAAAATATTATTTGGCCTCATTTCAGAAGTTTTAATTGTCAGCTGGCTTTGCACTTGAAGTCAGGTCAGATTATCATGGTAAGAAGTATGCCCTGGAGCAAAGCAGCGCACCTCATGGGAGACAGGAAGCAAAAATGGAAAGACAGGTGGGACCTGGGACAAGACAGACTTTTCAATGGCACATCCCTAGGGATCCACTGCCTCCAGTGAGCAGCTTCCTTCTACAAGTCCATTCAGCATGAACTCATGAAAGGATTCAAGAATTGATGAGGTTAGAATGCCACCATCCCATCACTTCTCAATAGCACCAGAGCAGGGGACCAAGTTTTTGACACATGTGAGCCTTTTGGCTGACAGCGTATAAATGACCTTGAAAGCTGTGTCTGAGTCATACAATTGAGTTGTGCATACTAACAATCTGTTGCATAGATCACAGGATTTTAAGCATTTGAGACAATATGAAAATGTACATACCTTTTTTAATGGTTCTAAAATGAAATGGAAAAATACATACCTTTTTTTAAATGGTTCTAAAATGAAAATATCATGTAAAGGCCAAAGAAATATAGAATCCAAAGAAGGAGATGAACTGAAAACACTGAATTTCAGGCGTTGGACATTGCATACTTAGAATTATAGAGTGTTTGACAAGGAAACTGTAAATAGTGTCAGGGTTTTCTCTGAGGGCAGCTGTCAAGAGTGCAGACAAATTCTGAGTTGAATTTCTGGTCTTCTGTGAGCTATATAATACTGAAAAACTGACACCAAAATTGCGATGGAAGGTTTCATCGTGGTTATCTAAAATAATTATTTTCTTGGGAGTAAAATTTTTATTAATCCCTTAGAAAGTTTTAGCATGAAGAATGCAAGGCTCTGACTTCATTGTACTAATATTAATTTTAATTTTCATCTTTAATTTTAATTTTTAATTTTCCAGCTATCTGGAAAACTCTATTTCCTTATGGGCATCCACCAACTCTGGATCTTAAATTCTTTCTACCTGAACTTCCACAAGTATCCCTGAGCCTTGGGAGGCAAAAGTTTGAGCAGGTGACCTAATCAGGACACTCTGCAGCCTCTTGTTCTCTGCACATTAACCAGTTGTGGGTTTCTGTGTTAATCACCATCAGCTACACCTCTAGTGAAAGTTGAGAGATGCATTCATCCTATACATAGAAGTTACACTGAAGATGTGTCACATAGGGTTCAATATCTCATAGAAACTCATTCTCCCTGTTTCACCAGCTGGGTAACTCTGTAATAGTCTCTATCTGTTGCAAGAAGGAAGCTTCTTTGATGAAGGGTGTACTAATATTTATATTAACAGGAATTCTTAAACACCTGTACTTAAAATGTTTTAGAATATTTGACTATTAGAAAAAAAGATCTTTCTATGATTCCATTTATTATTTTGTAATTTGAATAATTAAGTTAGAACTGTGATTGTAAGTTGAATTTTAATAAGCTTGTAAACATTATTGGAACACTTAATTTATAAATTTTGCATTTCTTCACATTATAGTTTAAGAGTATTTGATTCTGATATAATTTGATTACTTACTAACAACTCTCTGTACACCTGTTAAACTACTCAGAATATCAAATGTGTGAATGCAGTGTAAATTGTTTGAAGATGTTATGACTTGAATGTAAATGTTCCCTATAGGCTCATGTACTTCAACACTTGGTCCCTAGTGTGTAGCACTCTATTTTTCTAGCTTGTATATACTTTGGCACAGGGAATATGGCACAAAACTTGGGTCACTGGGAGCCTTTGAGAGTCATAGTTAGGTCCTGGTTCCAGTCCTGATTGTTAATTTCTCAACTGTCTGAACATAGCAGGCAGTTTCCAGCCGCCATGCTTCTCCACCATATTAGACTGTTTCCCTGAAACTGTGAGCCAAATAAATCTCTCTGTCAGGTATTTTTGTCACAGCAATGAAAAAAAAAAAAAAAACTCATGCAGAGACATTTAAATTTTTAATGACAATAATCTGTTGAACCAAAGAATGGTTTAAAAAAATAAGCTCATTAGATTTGTAAATAGGATATGATGTATTTCATTGCTTAAAAACTTGGAAAAAGATATAAGCAAGCTAGGTTTAGGGATATATATTTTTAAGAACTGAACTTTACAGAAACTAAAGCTCCATATAGGTTTTCTTGCATATTATTGTCTGGAGCATATCTCTCTCTCTCTCTCTCTCTCTCTCTCTCTCTCTCTCTCTCTCTCTCTGTCTCTCTCTCCCTCCCTCTCTCTCTTTCTTTCTCTTGCTGCTGCTGCTGCTGCTGCTGCTGCTAGGAATTAAACCCAGCACTTTGCAAAGGGTAGAGAGTCATTCCACCATTGAGACAAACCCCCAGGGCTCTAAAACTACTAATTTTTTCTCATTTGTGTTGAGTCAGGGTCCCCTAATGTATCATAAACTGGCCTTGAACTTATGATCATTGTCCCTTCATCTCCCAGAGTTCTGAAATTATGAGTGTCTGCCAGGCCCAGGTACCCACAAATTACAGTTGAAGACATATTTACCTAAAAAATTTCCATTCTGTGATCTCAGACTTATGTACATGTGGGTTTAACTGGACCTAGTGGGCTATTGAAAAAGAACATTAAGTTGGAAGGGATCATATTGGGGGATTTGGTCATATTGGATTGGCGGGAATATGAATATGTAGGAATATGAAAATATTTCATTGTGTACATGTGTGAAATTCTCAAAAAAATTTTTAAGTTTTTGGTGTTTTCAAACACTGACATTTAGTTGAGTCGAATGGTGGCATCATGCAGAAATGATTAATAATAAGATTATTTCTGACTACAAGTATGAATCAAAATTTCCATATTCAGCTATAATAACAAATAATTAGAATGTGTAGATTAGTTTTCAAAAGGTCCAGTAACTTTGAAGCTCTTGAAGGGGTATGGACTGAAAATGACAACTGAGATTCAACAGGCTTTGTTAAAAAACAAAATAGCGGGCTGGAGAGATGGCCTAGCGGTTAAGAGTACCGACTGCTCTTGCAGAGGACCCGGGGTCGATCCCCAGCACCCACATGGCGGCCTGAAACTCCAATTCCAGGAGAACTCCAGTTCCGGGGGAATCCGACACCCTCTTCTGACCTCTGCGGCATTGCACGACATGGGTGCATAGACCTGCATGCAGACAATACATTCATACATATGCAAAAATAAATAATAAAAAAATTAAAAAAAAGAAAAAACAAAATAGCAGTGTACAGTAATAGAACCTTAGAGAGTATTATTGTTCATGAAATATTGGGTACTAGTTATATAGAATTCTCCTTTTGGATAATTGTTGCAATCTTCTCCAGTCCAGCAGGAGGGGTTCGGGTCACAACGAAGGAGTGGAGGTGAGAGCCGTTGCAGACTCGTTTATTCAGAGGAAGGTGGGGGTATATATGTGGTCCACTCTGCTCCTTCGGAGGTCATGCCAGATGTACTGATGATTGGGCAAATTCTCATTGGCCTAAGTCACTGACTCAGCTCTTGCCCTGGTTAGCTTCTGGGAACAAGTTAAGCCTGTTCCGCAGGCGAGGTGGTAAGCAAGCCACTGTGCAGGCGCATAACACTCTACAGATAATGAAAGGAAAGTATCTATAAATTATTTTGAATATATGTTCAATAGGAATATTTAACAATTAATATTTAACACATGAAATTTAACCTTTCTCTAATGGAAACATTAAAAATCACTAATTTTCATTTTGAGTACTCTTATGGGAAGATTTTGATATCTTTAGGATGGGTGCTACATAGCGTTCTCATTATGTAAATCTAGACATACAGTATGATTTTAGGTATTTTTCTAAAGCCATCATATTTTGTCTAAACCCTTGACTTTCTCATTTTCTAATGTATTAAAAGTTTCTTGCAGTTTCTGTTAAGGTTAATCTCTATTTTCAGCCTGAATGCTTTGGAATTATTTGAGAGCCACTTTTCTGGATCTGTTTTGAAGGTGTTTCAATTACAGATGGAAGACCCACCCTGACTATGGTAGTATGGCATGGGTGGAGCCAGGGACTGAATTACAATGAGAAAATAAGCTGATCACCAGCATTTTTCTCTACTTCCTGCCTGCAGAAGCCTTGCACCAGCCACTGGGCAATCCTGCCACAATCAGAGCTGCTCTTGACAACACACCTTCCCCACCATGGTAGTTTATATCTTTTCATAAACCTTGAGACAAGATAAATTCTTTCCTTCCTTCCTTCCTTCCTTCCTTCCTTCCTTCCTTCCTTCCTTCCTTCCTTCCTTCATTCCTTCCTTCCTTCCTTCCTTCCATTGCTTTTGTCAGGTATTTTGTCATAGTGATGAAGAAAGTAAATAACACAGCATGAAGTGTGTAATGGTCCATCTATAAGAGAATCCAAGAACAAAATGTTGATTTTTTTCCCTGAGGTGTTTTGTTTACTGTTTGACAGTTATTTTTTTTTTCCTGATAGTGGACAGCATTCTTTCCAGTACATAACAGTGTTCATGTATGGATGTTTGCCTGAAAGAATAGCCATTAAAGCTGGAGAGAGGGGGCTGGAGAGATAGCCTAGCGGTTAAGAGCACCGACTGCTCTTGCAGAGGCCCCGGGTTCGATCCCCAGCACCCACATGGCGGCTAAGAACCATCTGTAACTCCAAATCCAGGAGAACTCCAGTTCCAGGGGAATCTGAGACCCTCTTCTGACCTCCGCAGCTTTGCAGGACACGAGTGCACAAACCTACACGCAGACATTCATACACATACAAAAAATAAAAATTAAATTAAAAAAAAGCTGGAGAGATGCCTCAGTAGTTAAGAGCACTGACATTTCAGCTCACAACCATCTGTAAGTCCAGTTTCAGGGGCTCTGATGTCTCTGTGGGCATTGTGTGCATGTGGTGCACATACACGCATGCAAGCAAAACACTCATACACATAAGTACAAATAAATCTTAAAAGAAAGAATACCCATTAAATACTCTGTGGTAGTATGTGTACTAATATCTACAGAGTATTATGTCCAGCCAACATTCATCAATCTGAATAATGTTTGTTTGTCCTCTTTCAAAGTCTGTCTTATGGGGCTGAAGAGATGGCTCAGTGGTTAACAGCACTGGCTGCTATTGCAGAGGACCTGGGTTTGATTCTCAGCACCCACATGATTGGATAATAACCATCCATAACTCCAATTCCAGAGGCTCCAATGCCTTCTTCTGACCTTAATGGGCATTGTATGACATGGGTGCACTTATACAGGCAATAGAAACTCATACACATAAAATAAAAATAATAAGTAATAAGGTATGAAATATTAGTCTTTCTCTCTCACCATCCTTACCTGCACACTTAAAGAGGTACCACTAGCCAAAACCTTAGGATGAGTATGAAAAAGAGACTAATAAAAGCAAGGCTAGGTCCACTCTGAAGATGCTAAACAGGTCACTATAGGATTGCAGTGTCTCTTTCATGGGTACTATTAAAAGAAATGATTTGTTGATTTCTGGACTTAGTGTTGAGAAGATTTAAGTTTCTGTTGGGTACCTTTTTTTTTCCTAACCATATTTTGCTTTTACACTGATTAGCTTTCTTTGTCTTGGAAAGTCAGAATACTAAATCACATGGGAAATAACATTAGATTACTGTTATATCTGTGCCCCATTTTAATTCCCAGCTTTGTTCAGCATTTTTATTCCCATTTCTTCTGACTTGCATTTGATCTGTGCCCCATTTTAATTCCCAGCTTTGTTCAGTATTTTTATTCCCATTTCTTCTGGCTTGCATTTGATTTTGGTGCACTTCATACTGAATGGGACTATCATATCTACTTTGGATAAGGCAAGATAGTCTATTGATTGCAAGATAGATGTTTGAGGAGTGATTAAGACAGCCTTGCTTAGAGCAGTGAGGACTGCAGGGAGCCAGACGCCTGGCTGATCTGGCTTTGAGTTCTGTCTCCATTTAAAAATCATGGAACTGTGAATCAAATGTTTTGACTGCTCACATTTTCATTTATCTCCTTGTATGATGGATAAAAGTTAGCTATATTTGTGACTTCATTTGAAATTGAAAAAAGTAGATTGTGTTTATAGAGTACCATATGATGCCTCAGGAATGCACAGGCCTAGGATAACCGTAAAATTCATCATTCAAACTCAGGTGGTTTTAAGACTTTAATGGGGCACTATTAATTTTTATGCTAGGACAACTGTCATAAAACGAGTTTTCCTGAGCAAAAATACATTACCGTTTTGTATATAGAAAATCATAACTGCATTTCATACAGATACATGTCAGAGACTCATTCTCTCTCTGTTTCCCTTTCTTCCCTCCCCCCCATCTCCCTCTCCCTCCCTAAATTTTTGGAGAATAATATAAGGCGAGTAATCTTTTGTGGTGGGTTTATGTTGATTCTATTTTTACATGTTTTTTTCTTGATAAAGTCTGTATCAAGTCTTCAAATATGAGGTTTTAGATTAAAATTTTAATGATTGAGACTGCGCGAGACAGAGACTCCAACCTAGAGAACTAGGACTATTTGCCTATATATACGACTAAGGAACATCTATCAGGGGCCCACTTAACAGGGATGGGGCATGGGGTTATTCTCAAATGTCAGATAACTTTGAGGTCAAGTTTGGCTTTCAAGACAGCGAGCCAGGCTAAGCCTGTAAGTGGGATAAAACAATCTTTGTTCTGGAAGAGGTAGTTGCAGGGGCTGGAAATCTGACCTGATAAATCAGACAGTTCTGGCTCAAGTATTGATTTTGCAAGCTTGTGTGACCTTGGGCAAGTTATTCTAGCTATCTTGGCTCCTCAACCCCTCTTTCCACATCTTATAATGTGGACAATATTCCCAACTGCACAGACTGCCTGATCAATTTGAGCAGAATTTAAAACAATGTGTGGTATACAGTGAGGCTCTCAGTAAGAGTAATCACCCTCCTGGGTCAGCACACAGGCAAATCTAATGTGTGCCATTCTTGTGTATGTGAATGAATGTGTTGGGGGTGGTATATGTATTTACATGTTATTATGTGTGTTTACATGTTCTTATGTGTTCACGTGTGTACGGCTGGCTGCCTATGAGCACATTGCCTGTGGAGGCCAGAAGTCAATGCTCAGTGTCTTGGTCAGTAACTCTCCATCTTTGTTTTGAACAGGGTCACTTACTGTTCCTGGAACTCACTGATATGGTGAGACTAGCTCAGAAGCAAGCACTGGGAATCTGCCTGTTTCTGAAACCCCTGCACTAGGATAACACGCATGATGCTCCACCACACCCAGCTCTTTATCTGTGTGCTAGGGATCTGAACTCTGGTCCAAATCCTTGCATGCATGGGAAGCACTTTACTGACTAAGCTATATCCCTAGCCCCACTATGTGCCATTCTTAGAATCTAATACAAAAGATACTTTTTCTTAATTTGCAGGGAACTCAATTGTTTGGGATATTTACAATTGACAGTTCACACTCTGCTGATTACTAAATTGTATGGGATATTTACAATTGAAAGTTCACACTCTGTTGTTTACTAAATTGTTTGGGATATTTACAATTGACAGTTCACTCTGTTGTTTACTAAATTGTTTGGGATATTTACAATTGACAGTTCACACTTTGCTCTTTACTAAGTTGTTTGGGATATTTACAATTGACAGTTCACGCTCTGCTGTTTACTAAATTGTTTGGGATATTTACAATTGACAGTTCACACTCTGCTCTTTACTAAGTTGTTTGGGATATTTACAATTGACAGTTCACGCTCTGCTGTTTACTAAATTGTTTGGGATATTTACAATTGACAGTTCACACTCTGTTGTTTATGGCTGCTTTTCTGCCCATGGGCGGCAGCAGATGACAGCACAAAATATTGCATGGTATCAATATTTCACACTCTTCTCAAAACAACAAAGTCCATGTGTTTAACTACTTGGGCAAGTTTAGGGTTCCACATGTGGTTAGAGCACTGTCTGTGACATAACAGGTGCTTGTTTCTCAGAGGTCTCTCGTATCTGGGGGACCACAGCTTCCTGAGGACCCAGGCTCCCTTCATCTACCTGTGAAAAGAATGATTAAAACATACCTTCATTGAAAAAGCGGGGGGTGATGGTGCATGCCTTTAATCTCAGCACTTGGGAGGCAGAGGCAGGTGAATCTCTGTGAGTTCAAGACCAGCTTGGTCTACATAGTGAGTTCCAGGTCAGCTGGAGCTACAGAGAGAACTTGTCTCAGAAAGAAAAAAAAAAAAAAAAAAAAAAAACCTTAATGTACAACAAATACCCCCTAAGCATGGGCTTAAGTATAAAATAAAGTTATCCTAAGGTCCAATATTATTTTCTAGATTTGGAAAATTGTTCCTAGGATTTGTCATGTGTCTATACCTTCTCTGCATTCTTAACAAAGGGTCAAAAACACCCATCCTGGCACAGTTCACATTTTAAAAGTGAACTAAAGGAGGCAGGAGTATTGTTTTCAGTTCTAAGAAGATATCTGTATAGAAAGGCGATCTGGCTCCAACATCTGTCACCACACTGATGCAGGTAGACTCAGCTGATCTGGCTGCCTACCTGGGTGTCCCATTCCTTTCTTCATGTTCCATCTGCATCCCTCCTGAAGCTGCTTGCTTGCCCCTGACACTGCTTTCTCTTGAAGCTGTTATGTCACTTGGTAGAATAGGATTGTAGAAAATTACCCCTATAGAGGAGGACCAGTCTTGGCTCAAGTGATCCCCTGCTAGAACTTCCAGACAAGGTCCAAGAAGCCATGCAGCAGACCTACACTGAGATAAAAAGGTCTCAAGGTGAATATTTTTGGATTCAGTGCCCCTCCCTCCAGCCTAAATGTTTCCTTTCCAATGTTGTCCTCAAGTTCAACTCTATCGGTCTGGTGACCTGTGCTGCTGAGCAGTAGCAGTGGCCTCTGGGGCTCTAACACACACACTCTCTTTTTGTTGTGGAGAAATGCTTCTAAGGTAAGAAACTCTGCATCTCTATCTGGTCTTATCCAAGATCCTAAAAGCCCTCTGGATGTGTGTTGATGTTCTCATTTTAAAGTCCCCAGTGCATCATTGGAGCACTTCACAAGAACACAAATCACTGTTAGTAAGTGCATTCTTCCAAAGCCCGTCAGCCTGTGCCTCTCAGAGAATATATCCACTCTGGCAGCTTCTCTACAAGCCTGCTTTGTGTGTGTGTGTGGGGGGGTGCAGTGGGAGAGATGAGAATTTAAAGATTTTTGAGTTCTCTGTTGTAATCTCTTTGAAAGTTTGAGTACAAATTCAACAAGGGAATTAACCCAGTGCGTGCTTTCTAGAAGTGCCTTCGTTTTTTTTTTTTTTTTTTTGGAAAGCTTTTATTTTTTAATTTATTTTTATTGATGCTTTGTGTATTTCATACATCATTTTCCAATTCAGTTCAGGCATATATCCCCCTTCCCTTCCCCCCCCACCCCACTGCTTACCCATCACAGATCGTGCATTTCTGCCATATTTTTCTGCATCTTTCTCTGCTTTTTTTGTTTTGTTTTGTTTTATTTTTTTTTTAACAATAGGTGATAATTTGTGAGTACAAGCATCCTTCATGTAAAACCCATTTGCAAGCAGTTGTGCCAGACCCACACAGCTCATGGGTCCCACCATCCAGCAGGGGGGGCTTGTATGTTCAATCAAGTTGATCAAATGAGTGTCTAGTCTAAATGATCCTGCCATTTGACCCAGTCATACCACTCCTGGGTTATACCCAAAGACTCATCTTACTGAGAGATACATTCACAGCTATATTTATTGCCACTCTGTTCACAATAGCAAAAATCTGGAATCAACCCCAATGCCCCTCAACTGACGAGTGGATAGAGAAAAATGTGGTACATGTCACAATGGAATTCTATGCAGCAGTAAAAGAAAGACAACGCATCATGAACTTTGCAGGTAGTAAATGGATGGAGTTGAAGACATCATGTTAGTGAGTACACAGTCCCAGAAAAACAAACACAAATGGTATTCTCTCATAGTGGACGCTAGTACCAATAAACCAGTTAGTTATACATATTTCTTGTGGAGAGGGATGCATATTAAAAAAACAACAACAGAAAGATTGCATCAGAAGGCTGACTGAAATAGAAGTGCCTTCTTAACAGATTGGGCCTGTTTGTGAATCAAGCATCCTTCTAACTTAGAAGCAAGCCCTCTCACCTCACCTCCTTTCCAAGACCTTCCTTAGATTGCTCTTTTCCTTCATTTAGATGAGGAGTGTTAACGCACCTCGAAGTGCTGTGCCAATGAGAGTTGCTCTTGCCAACTTCATCTTCCCTGCAGAGCTCTGTCATAGAAAAACATTTGTCACAAATTAATTTGTATATATTCATTGATTAATGAGTGCTGTTTTTATCCTGCTAATATCGTTCCTGATTCATGATTTTTTTTAAATTTTTAATTTTATTTTATTTATTTTGGGGGGGTTCTTTTTTTTTTTTTTGTTTTTTTTTTTTTGAGACAGGGTCTCTCTCTCTCTGTCTCCCAGCTGGCCTGGAACTCACTATGGAGACCGGGTGACTTGGAGGGTTTTTTTTTTGTTGTTGTTTATTTATTTATTTATTTATTTTTGTTTATTTGTTTATTTAATTTATTTTGTCTTTTTCAGACAGGGTCTCCCTGTAGCCCCTGCTGTCCTGGAATTTGCTCTGTAGACCAGGCTGGCCTTGAACTCACAAAGATCCACCTGCCTCTGCCTCCCAAGTGCTAGGATTAAAGGCGTGTGCTACCACGCCCGGCTTATGCATTATTTTATTTTAAATACAAGGTTTCCCTGTAGCCTCAGCTAGCCTGGAACTCTGGCTGGGCTGGATCTCACAGAGATCCACCTGCATCTGCCTCTGCAGCCCTGGGATTAAAGGAGTGTGCCACCATGTTTAGCTCCTTTTTACACATTTTTTTTTTTAAGTGAATGATAAACAATGTTAACTTCTCATTCTTTCCAAAATAATACACTGTACCTTTAAGGCAAAAAATAAGTGCTGCTCGAACTCTTTACAAATGTTAATTGTTTTAGGTCTTATGGTAGTCCTAAGGGGTAGATACTGTTGTGTACATGCTCTTACGTTTTTCACTTTGAAGATGGAGATAAAAAAGCTTAGAGATGGACTAATTTACATACTTAAAACTGGAAAAGAAAGTTGTTCATGGTGCTATCTATTGCCCAGTAGTTTAAAGAGTGTCCACCCCACTAGAACTCACTGGAAATCTCTAGATTTCAAATTTTTCTGTCAATTCCTGACCCTGCTCCTGAATTCTAAGATCTCAGGTGGAGTATTAGTTGCCATTGGGATTATAAACACTTCACTTCGGAGAGAAAAGCTAAAATTTTCCTCCTCTTCTAGTCACCTAGGTGCTGGCTGAATGGAATTGGAAGGTCCCAGGGTGAGACCCAGCGGCAGGTCCTGTGGGGATGGTGATGCATGTAGATGTTTGCGAGCCTTCCAGTCACCATCCCTGAGATGTGGCTGCTGGGCATCCCAGTTCCTACTTGGTTGTAAATATGGCATTTTAGTGAATGTGGAGCTTTTGCTTAAAAGTAATCAAAGGTTAGTTTAGAAAACTTGGAAAATACCTGAAAATGTGAAAACAAAATCTAATAGGTAATAGCTGTTGTGGTACTATTTTATATTTTGCTTATATTTAGTTACAGTATATTTTAGCTTCTATTTCTTAATTATTGATGATACAATTTCCCCTGCATTTCCAGCTTATAAAATTTTGGGCTGTATGTAGAATTTATTGTATTCTAAGAGTTTAAGATTTTAGATTTTAAACAGTGAGATGTGATTAACATATAATATTTTATCATATAATTTTAACATATAATGTGTTTATCTTACACAAGTCCGCAGCTCAAGATCAGATAAAAATTCACCTACATTTTCATGTAGCTACTCATGAATTTATTCTTTAGGTTTAATTTTGTAAGTACCTATGAATTTATTTAATTTGGTATTAGATACAGATTCAATCTTAATATTAAACAATACCCAGCTATTATATTAACCCACTGTCATTTCCTTATGAATTCCATTATTCTTTTTAATTATTTTTAAGAGCTTAGTAGAATAACTAGGTATGGTTCAGTCAGTACTTGCTGAATGATTGAGTCTCATTAACTCTCTCTGGACCCTGGAACTTTTCTGACTGAGTAGTTTCTACCTCTTGGCCATCTTTTCACTGTGTAAATTCCGAGCATATTAGTGACATTGGGTACTGTTGCTTCATGGAGAAGATCCAACTTGTTCTTCCAATTTGATGCTTCCTGTCTGGAACACTGACTGTGATGGTCCATTTTGCCTAGGTGATTTCTCCTCCTCTGTCAGTCTCAGTGACCTCTGTATTCTTCCTTGGGAGGAAATGGGAATCAATATCTATCTGGTCTGTTCTTCATGATTTTAATGAGAAAATATCTCTCTTATTTTCACACAGAGTCTTCTGGGGGCAAGTGTGTATTATATTTAGCACAATGACTCTCATCATTGAGATATATCTACTAGCTGGACGTGATGGCACACGCCTTTAATCCCAGCACTCGAGAGCCAGAGGCAGGTGGATCTCTGTGAGGTCAAGGCCAGCCTTGTCTACAAAGTGAGTTCCAGGACAGCTGGGGCTACAGGAACAAAACAAAGAAACAAAACAAAACACAAAACAAAACAAAAAGATGTATCTATTTCATGGAGTTTTTATACAAATCAAATGAGCTGTTATAGATAGGACACTTAGAACAGTGGCACAAAGCAGTCACGCCATGGTGTTTACTCTTAGCTTTGGATGCTTTCTGCTTGCTGTGGTTTTAAGTGTCCATATACTTAGTTTTCACAGTGGCACAGACATGAAAACATTGTCTAAAGTCGCACCATAAGGAACTAAAAGGGGATCATTTGGTTGATACAAATATGTAGTAAGCATTTATGACCAAATATATGAATGCCCACCCATGAATAGTGAACATGTTTATTGAAACCTGTTTTGCATTCCTGTTTACATATGAAGGATGCATCATTTACTGGGGTGATTATTAGCCAAAGTGCAAATCATTAGCTGAAAAAGAGCTACAACTCCACCATAAAGTTTCTGATGGCCAGACTATACCAGTTCACAAAAGGAGCTGGCTTCGGTGACTGCCTGTTCAGGTCCCTGCTCCTTTCTCTCTACTAATATGCAAATTGTTAAAATTACTATGCCTGTTTCATCCTCTATAATATGGTAAGAATACTGATATTCTTCAAGGAGATACTCTGAGGTTTAAATGACACTTGAAGTGCTTAACTATGTTCCTTGTAGGCAGCAGTGCTACTAAATTGGCAGGCAGTTCTACTAGAACCATACATGGTTCTGGTGAGCTAACTTTTGGACCCTACAGGAAGACTGCTTGAAGGGAGGGAAAAGTAACTGTAGACCATATATTACTCATTCTTACAGCCATGGAATGCTAGAGATTTTTGAAAGGCCTAGCTCCAGGTTTTTACCTCCCGTTCTTTTTCCATGAGGGTTTCCTGTTATGATTCCAATCCAGAGCCAGTTTCAGGAGAGGTGTTAAAGAAACAGCATTCTTCTACAAGGAAACAATGCGCTTTTGTCTGAAAGTTCTAAAAATTTTCCTTAAAAAAAAAAAAGTGTCCTCTGATTTTAGCATCTCTTCTAACATTTCCCAAAGATTTCTATCCTTCTACTTCTCCTTTTATATCTTGAATAACTTTTCACTATACCAGCAAAGTATTTTATCATCTATTAAATAGTACAATCTTTTAAATTAAATATGAAGTTAAATGTTAAAGCAGGAACATTCGAGCTGAAAGATGCCTCCTGGTTTAAGACCGTTGGCTGCCCTTGCAGAGGACCAGGTTTGGTTCTCAGCACTCAGGAGGCAGCTAACCCACGTCTGGAGCTCCAGTTCCAGGCTATCTAGCAACTTCTGGCCTCTGTGAACATTGAATGACATGAGCGCACTTACACGCATTCAGGGAAAACACTCATACATGGAAAATAAAATAAAAACAAAACAAACCAAGAAAAGCTGTTGCTGCTGAGAAATCCCATTGATTTATGTTATCCACATCCTGACCCCAACACAGAAGATTCCAGACCAATCTTTAATACATCTGGTTTGGGGTCAGTAGAGTTTGGGGACTCCAATGTGTTGCTTACCTTATTGCTAAGAACTTTAAAGAGTGTTCTATTTTATGTTAGGGCTTGGGAACAAACTCAGGGCCTCAAATGTGCTGGTGAGAGTACATTTTTATTAAACTGTTTATATGTTTCATTCATAATTTTTCAGTTAGTCTTAATAGCCATTATACTCACTTCTCCCTTGCCACCCTCCCTCAGCCTCCCCAACCCAGTCCATACTTTCTGACATTTATGCTAGAGTCCATTTGGCCAAATTACTCTCCTCACTCACTTCTCAGTGCTAGCTCCTCTCCTGAGCTCTAGTCAGCCTATCCCAAGTCTTTCCTTTTTTTATTTATTTGTTTATTTTATGTGTATGAATGTACTGTCTGCATGTAGGTTTGTGCACCCATTTCGTGCAATGCTGCGGAGGCCAGAAGAGGGCGTCAGATTCCCCTGGAACTGGAGTTCTCTTGGAATTGGAGTTATGGACAGTTCTCAGCTGCCATGTGGCTGCTGGGGATCAAACCCGGTCCTCTGCAAGAGCAGTCAGCATTCTTAATCGCTAAGCCATGTCTCCAGCCCTTGAGTCTCTTTTAAGACCGAATTGTGAAAAGTATTTATAAAAGAGAGAGTATTGCAGTTGCTTTACAGCTGAGGTAGCCAATGCTGGCATGACTACAGAGAGTCCAGATGCCTTATTTAATAAATATTGATCTCCACTCTAATCACTTTCCTACACAAGCATCACTTGTCTCAAACTCTTTGATCTTGAAGTTCATAGCCTTGTAGATCAGTGCTCTTTGGTGGCCAGCTTCTTCAGAGAACAAGTTTACTTCTCAGCTTCCTTGAATCTTCTTACCAGAATGTCTGGTAGGTTGCTGTGTCCTCAGTTGAACTGCTAATGTTCCTGTAACAAACCCTGCCCACCTCACTTTCTCCCTCAATGTAGGCCACCCCTATGGCACACTCCAGGTCCACTCTGTTTTACCACTGGCACTGTCCAGGACTCAGTGGAGACATCAGACCATTTATCAAGGCATTTGGGACTCTTAGACTCTCCCTCAACCCCACTGGCCCATCTGCCATGAGCATCTTGAATCCTCCCCATTGTTTTGTGGTTCATTGACTTAAACACATTTATTGTGTGTAAATTTTGACAAGACAATAAGCAAATCATGGTAGGCTTCTCTCCCCATGGATCTTATAATTTATGAGCTTGGGAACTAGAATTTCTCTTAGGTAATCTGAATTGTTTTATTTCAGCATACTGTCATTAGTTTTGCTTGTTTGGGGCACCCCACTGTAGAAAAGGCTCTATGAGGTGACTGTAGCCTTTTTCTACTCTACTAAGCCTGGCATCTGACCTGTGTCTGCGCATAGTATTTCAGTATATTTCAACTCCTTCAAGAGTCTCTGCTGTGAATGAACTGGCTCTCACAGGGACTAAGGCAGGCTGCCTTCCAGGATCTGACCTTTGTCTCAAATATAGGTGTTTATCAAAGGCCTCTTCCTTTGCATCTCTGTCCTTCAAAAATTCGTTCCCGCCTAACTTCCTTGTTCACACTGACCCCTCTGAACTGTACCAGTCATTCTTCATGAAATTCTGAAGCCTGATGTTACTATTCTGGAGCTTCCCTCATGGGCTGCCTACTTCAATCACCAGGAAACTGAATGAATGGCAGTAATTATGGAGCTGAAAACTTGTTGCTAGGGTCAGGGCTTTATTGGTTCTGACTTTGATATATAAATATAGACCACCGTATTTCTATTGCAGTGGTATTTGGTGGAGTAAAATGCTGTATGGAAGATTTGTGTTCACACACTCTGATGTTCACACCACAGGGAAACTGGCCAGTACATTTCTCAGAACATTTACCTGTTGTTAAAATACATGACACATGTGGAGAGTTGGTGAAACATTTTGTTAGGTTTTGCTCTACTATGCATGATACCTGGCCAAATTCTATATTATAACCTGCTTAGTATGTAGTAAATTGTCCTGTGCCATGATATCTTTAACCAAGTGAGAAAATAATCCTTAGTAATGTAATGAGCCATGTACTTATCTGGGTACTTATTGTGGACAATATTTTTATTGTTACTGTTCATATTATTGATGTAGGAACAATATCTGGATCAACTTTGCATGTGTGTACATGTGTGTACATGTGTGTACATGTGTATACATGTGTGTACATGTGGGCTGTACTCATTTGCTTTCCCATGTAGACCCGTGTGTGGGCCAGAGTTTGATATTGGGGTGTGTTCCTTAATTGTTCCCCACCTTATTTTTTGGGACAAGGTTTTTCTCTGAGCCTGCAACATGCTATTTTCCCTAGATAGACTGGCCACCAAGCCCTGGGATCTGCCTATATCTGCACCCCCAGGGGTTAAAAATGAATACTCAGGCTGGATATGGTGGCACATGATTTTAATCCCAGCACTTGGGAGGCAGAAAGAGGCAGGCAGATCTCTATGAGTTCAAGGCCAATCTGGTCTACATAGTGAGTTCCAGGCCAGTTGGAGCTACAGCTGAAACCTTGTCTCAGAATGCCCAAATAAAAATAAAAGAATACGTTATTTGTGGCTTTCACATGGGTGATGGGGACCTGCCTTCAAGTTTCCATGTTTGCAGAGCAAGCACTTTACCCAGTGAGCCAGCTCTCTAACCATGAAGTGACTTTTTTTAACTTATAGTATTAGGTTGCCAGACATGGTGGTGCACACCTTTAATCCCAGCACTCGGGAGGCAGAGGCAGGTGGATCTCTGTGAGTTCAAGGCCGGCTGGTCTAGTGTACAGAGGGAGCTCCAGGCTAGCTAGGACTAAAGGAGGCCCTGTATCAAAAAGACCAAAAAAGACAAAAAGAAAAAAAGGCAAAAAATTTTAAACTATGGCTAATGGTAAAATATCCTGTGACACAGATACCGTTATTATTGCCCTTTTCTAGAGAGCATGTGTTGTTTATTAAGTACACTTATAAATAAAAATGAACTATAGTAGTTTCTGAAAGTAATCTGCATTTTATCAGTAAGAAGTTATTAATAACATTTTATGAGGTTTAGATACCTAGTTAGAAGATTAACTGAATAGTTCAATTATTAGCAAAACCTTATAAAACACCTACTGTGCACCAGGCATGAATTGAACCTTTTTTATATGCTGGGTGCACTTACTCCTTATTACAATAATCCAAAGTTCTGGGCACTATTATCTCAGCTTTATAAACAAATAAACAAGCAAAGCGAGATATAAGGACTTGCCCAGAATCACATGGTAATAAGCCTTGAACTAAGAATCTAGTCAAAGAAGAATTGTTCTAGAGTCTCAGTCCTGTACTGAAGCTCTGGTTCTTCTGTGTTCTTATACCGAGAGTTCTCAGCTCAGCTCAAATACTTCTGTCACATTACACAATGTAGATAGTTTTTAGCTGGCACTGGTTGCTGCAGGTCTCTCCGTCTTTCAGTCTGTGTCTTGTGGTTGCATTCTCACCAGAGGTCCACCTCTCTCTGTACCCTGGGTATTGAGAGAGGAAATTGAAGTCCCCTCGAAGGGAAATCCTCTTCTACTGGGATGTAACTGTAATGTGCATCTTTCTTCTGTAACGTTCCTAACACTCTCTGTGGAACCCCTTTACCTTGCAGCCTACTCCTAGTGATGAATGGTAGTTTAGTCCATTTGTTTAATTAAAATTGATGTAAGTGTGATCTCTGTATATAGTGAGCTCTGGCACATCACAAACAGTAAAGAAACAATTGATGGATTTGTAGGTGATTCAGTACTATGGGTTAACAAGTTAGACACCCATGCTAGTTAATTCCTGTGTGCCAGTGTGCGCATGCACAGGGAAGAATTCTAATGTCTATCATTAAACATTATCAAGCTTCTTGTCACACGAGTTGCACTCCTAGTTAGCACAATTTGTCTACAAAGGGACACAGACATGGAAGCTTTCTCTGAATCCATATGATTTAAAGGGCAAAAACAGTGTTACTGATGAATCTGCACAAGGCATGCAGACAAAGAAGGACATCACATCAAGAAATAAATGGGTATTACTGACTGCTCCCAGAACCACAGGTATTTATTATCTGAATGGACTTGTGTGGAAGGTTTCTAATGGAAAGATAACAGACTTATGGCCCCTTCAGATGGAGGCATTAGTATTCTGATAGAGAACCTTCAGGACACATTGGTTTACTTTGAATATTTTGATTTCTTTTTACTGAGGGGGCCTTTAGGATTGGAACAAACTGATGTCTCAAGTCCAAAAAAGCTGTTTAGTGCATGATAGTGGAAAATTAACTAATGCATTTATCCTGCAGGCTCTGGCTTGAACATGTATGCAGAATTCAGTACCATATCTGCAGCCACCTTTTTGAAAACCCAATGTATTCATTGGAAAGTAATGAACTCAGTTTGATATCTGACCTCAGATGAATAGCATAAAGATGAAGTTGGGTTTTTCCAACTTTAGAATTTCTGTTCCTATCACCAGCATCATTCTGCAGCCCTGAACAGAGTGAATTATCATCCCAGAATTCCGTAGTTCTTTTTTAGTCATGATGAATGTGCCCATCTGTACACCAAATTCCATCCAATGGAGACTTAGGATTTATGAACAAATGCATTGTATTTTAAGGACCTTCAAAAGTAGGTTTGCTAAAAAGAAAATCTAAGGCAGAATTAATTTGGAAGTCCCTGACATTTCCTAGGAAACTTTGAACTTGTGGTATCCCCGGGTGACACCAGTCTAACTAGTGACAATTTGAGGCACATGTTGGGGACAGTTTGACTGTACAACTCTAAAAGCAGGCAAGACATGAACAAATCGGAAAATAATTTTGTTTCTTTAACATTTAGTTTTAAATGTGTCATCAAGGGAACAGGGAAAAAGAGGATGAAGTCCTCTGGCGTTTCCTGTTAATTTCTTCTCCTAATTGCTATTTGGCCTAGTTCTTTTTTTTTTTTTTTTTTTTTTTTTTTTTTTCTCTGTATTCGTTCCTTGCAGGCCTCTTTGCTGCCTTACATCCCAAAGGAGTAGATATTCAGGACTCTACTCTGAAACGTGCATTTCCAAAAGGCAGAGTAAGACATCTGGCGCCATCCCACTCTCCTGCCCAGCAGGACATCCCTCACCCCCCTTTAGCTCTGCTCCAGAATTAACCTCCTGCCCACACTCAGTACAAATAGCTGGCTTGGCTTTTTCTCAGGCATCTTTTTTTTTTTCTTCTTCTTCTTCATTTTCCCCCTTTGTTATTTCTAATGTCAAAAAAATATGGACTCAGAAGCACAGAAGAAGGCATAAGAAAATTATTATTATGGGCCTGGGGAGATGACTCAGCCGTTCAGATTGCTAGCTGCTCTTGGAGAGGACCTGGGTTCAATTCCCAGCACCCACATGGTGGCTAACAACTGTCTATAACTCCAGTTCCAGGAGATATGATGCCCTTTTCTGACCTCTGTGGGCACTGCATGGCAAGGATGTACTTGCACATATGCAGGCAATACACTCATAGAAATAAAATAAAACTAATAAATGAAATATTTTTAAAAGAAAAGAAAATTATTATTTCTAGACCTGTTTGTTTTTAGTTGCATAGTGCATCTTACTACCCACCAAACTTGGATCCTTGGTCCTGAGTTTGTGGCTGTCATTTGATTGTCCAGCCAGCCAGATACTTTCCCTCTTTGATCTCAGTAACTTCATAATTGGAAATAGAAGTACATAGGGCAAGTTTAGCTGTGGCTGGTGCAGTAGTGGCTCTCAGTGTGCTTTACTGTGGGGCAGAGATTGCAGAGTTTTGTAGGGCACAGACAGGAGCACAGCAGAAGAGAACCAGCAAATAGCACCATCGTTGACCTGACTCAGATTCAGGAGCGTCTGGAGGAAGGAGCAGAGTAGGAAGGTTATGGACCGTTTAGGAGGTGCAGCATTACTGGAGGAAGGGCCAGCTTTGGGGGTTTACTGCCTCGCCCGCCCTCTGCTTGATCTCCCTGCTTCCTGTGTACATATGGCAATGTCACCAGGCAGCTTCCTGTTCCCACCCCCTGCTGCCATGTCTTCCCCACCATGATGGACTCTAAGTCCTTGGAACAAGGAGGCAAAATAAACTTTCTTCTATAAGTTGCTTTTAAAAAATATGTGATAGTGACAGGCAAGGCCTTGCATTGTTGAGATTTAAAGTTTTTAAATTTCACATTTTAGTCCTATACTCTGGTGACTGGAAGAGAACTTTGGGATATCATGACATCAAAGAATATTTCTGAACATATTTGGAATCAGAAGACATCAAATAACTAATAATTATTAATGTTTGGCAAATGGCATAAAAGAGCAATTTTTATCATAGCAACAGAAAATTAACTAATACATTCGGTTACCTCTACACCTCCTTCTCCCATAGGTCATTATGGTTCAGTGGCCCTACTCACCTAAGCCAACGAAACTTCCAGGCACACTGGTGCTATGGCATGGCACACTAAAAGAACAGCTTTCTGAGAGAGTAGGAACCCAGTATTGTCACAGAGCTTTAAGGATACAATGCAGTGGTGAGGGTGAGGGAAGATGTACCTCCATAGTCAGGAGCTCTTTCAAACTGCACTCACTGGCCTTCACTGTGGCTCTCCACCTTCTGCAGCAGCACCTCCAGAAATGCAAGGTCCTGGTTCCAATGGAGACTACAGACTCAGAAATACTGGACGTGGATACCACCATCTGTATTTTAACAGCCCTTCAGATCATTGTGACACAGCTTCAAATAAGAGAACCTCCAAAGAGAACAGTCTAGCAATGTAAGAGGTAAAGTTCCACTCTGTTGTAGTCCCAGGCAAAGTTCTAAAAGAAGCTCATTCTATAAAACAGAATTAGAAATGCATTTTTCGGGGGACTGGAGAGATGGCTCAACACATAGGAGCACTGCTGCCCTTGTAAAGGTCCCACGTTTGGGTCCCAAATGCCCTGAACTCCAGTTCCAGGGGATCTGATGCCCTTTTCTGACCTCTGTGGGCACTGCACAATAGGACACATTCATGTATTCAGGCAATGCATTCATGCACATAAAATTAATAAATAAAAAAGAATCTTGTTTTTCTCTTTGTATAAATTATTTTGCTTCAAACTTTTTTTTCAAAGTCTGTATAACACAAGATATTATGTCTAATTTCAGTGATAAAATGTGCATTTTCAGTTGGGTGTAGTGGCTCATGTGTGTCTTTTTTTTTTTTTTTGTCTTTTTGAGATAGAGTCTCTCTGTAGACCCAGCTGTCCAGGAACTCACGCTGTAGACCAGGCTGGCCTTGAACTAACAAAGATCCGCCTGCCTCTGCCTCCCAAGTGCTAGAATTAAAGGTGTGTGCCACCACACCTGGCTGTCGTGTGTGTCTCTAATCCACTCAAGAGGCAGAAGCAGGGAGATCAAGGCCAGTCTGGTCTACATAAGGAATTCCATGTCAGCTGTGGCTAGAGAGAGACCTTGTCTCAGAAATAAAAAAAAAAAAAAAAAAAAACAAACAAAAGTGCAATCTCTGTTTATTTTGTGTATTTATTTCTCAGTATCCATGACACATATTGTATAAGATATGAGCTTGTTTGTGGGTTTTTTGTTTTTGTTTTTTTGTTTTGTTTTGTTTTGTTTTGAGACAGGGTCTCTCTTTAGTCCCAGCTGGCCTGCCTGGAACTCACTCTGTAGACCAGGCTGGCCTTGAACTCACAGAGATCCACCTGCCTCTGCCTCCCAAGTGCTAGGATTAAAGGCATGTGCCACCACGCCCTGCTTAAAGACGGTTCTTAGCTGTCAAATGGGTGCTGGGAATTGAACCTGGGTCCTCTGCAAGAGCAGCCAGTGCTCTTAATCACTGAGCCATCTCTCCAGCCCCTAAGCTTGTTGTTTCTAAGCCAAAGCTTTATAGATTCTTCATAAAGTATGGTCTGAAAGCAGCAATGACATAAGCCAATACAGAAATGTGGGATGTGCTGGTGTCGTGCGTGGCAGCCTCTACTTGCATAGTAATTTTCAATGCAACGAACCAAGTGTCCACAGTGCACAGTGCTTCTGGCAAGTTGTCAGCCACATGAGTGTGAGAAGTATGCCTGCCTGCGAGGGTGCTCCACAAACGTTTGCTGGATGAAAGAAGCACATCCACAGCAAGCAATAATCTCCATTTCGGATCCAGGCTTAGACTTTCAAATGGCTTCTACAGAGTTTTTCCTGGGTCAGGAAAGAGAATGGCACAAAGACTAACAATCCTACAGGTGCAGGGTATAGAAGATATTTTCCTCTGCCCTCTCAGGTTATTTGAATGGGGTCTGCAAATAGAACTCACAAAAGATCAGCAAGAAGAAAAGCATACAAGTGGACTGTTTTCAATTGTTATGTGCACAGGGGAGAGAAAGAAAGCTCAGAAAAGCAGTTAAGCTTGAGAATTGATATCCCATTTTAACAAAGGGCATTACACTGTGGAGAAATGAGCAGACAACGAAAATGGGTTTGGCCTTCCAGGGCCAGGAACCTAGAGGAAGGTAAATGCCTGGGAAACTAATAGCTGATGAGATTGTTATAAGGAAGACTATTGGTGGGATTCCACCCATGGCCTGGTACCCAACCTTGGGTGCTAGGGTATGCTTCTCCTAACTCACGAAAAGGGAAGAAAAACTCCTTCACAAAGAGGAATTTATACTTTTAGCAGGAAGATAGGGGCAGAACAGTGTTTCATTGTTTGCTTTTTCTCCTTTCCTTCAAGCGGCTCCTCTGTTCCTTCCTGCAGACACTCCTCACACTATGCACAGGGGCTTCCTAACCTAGAGCCCTGCATAGAAGTCTCTACTCTGTGAGTCATAGAAGGGGGGGACATGAGATGAGTAGCAATTCCAAGGAGGAAGCATGTTTATAAAGAAAGATTAAACATACATCTGTTTTCCCCAACAAACAAGGGGCCTGGTCGTCTGGATAAACTGGAGCCTGTTTTCTTAGGCCAGCACGAGGCCTGGTTTGCAGGTTACCTGCCCTGGATTTTTTCTCAATTAATTTTAAATTTTTTTCTTTAATTATTTTTACTTAATGTTTAGTTAATGTGGGCCACCCAGTAGAACATAATGGACCTCTCCAGGGCAACACCCTTAAGGAAATCAGACTCCCTCAACAGGTAGGGGTGGGGCCTGATGGCTGGCACTTTCTTACTATTCCCAGGGAGAAATATGAATATACCTTTATAGTTCTGTTAGGTTCTGATCACTTTTGAGGTTCCATTATAGTTTTAATAAGTAGTCTCTTAAGTATGAGTCCGTGGTGTTAGTGGGGCTATGTCTGCCTTGCTGACCTGAGTGGTGCTGGCATACATGGACACAGAGCTTTGTCCTAAGTAGGTTAGATGTTTGGGATAGTGCCTTAGTGCCCTCAGTTTACTAGGAAGGGACACAAACTGGGTACAGTTCTTTGTTTTTGTGAACACCCAGATATTTATTCTTCGAGTCCCTTAGTAACCAAATGCAACAAATCCACTTGACAATACTGACAGAATCTTATTTAGTCAGCCATCGTCTACATAGTAATGGCCCAACAATGACCCTGAATGGAGAAGCTTATTAAAATAGCAACATGCTCTTGGACCTTCCACACAATCCTAGGTGATCTGAAAACCTGGTGAAAGGGTCACAAAGCAGATTTTCAAGTTGGCTGTGAAGCACAGACCATCCTACACAGATCACGGCCTTGTGTAGTGATTTGATCCATGCTCTAGTGAACTGGAATTGATCCTGTGGTTAAGAGCAAAGCTCATCTTCTGCATAGTGATGATACAGCTACTGGAGAGTCCCTGTTCTTACACATCAATGTTAGAGGAAAACCTGGCTTTGTTAAAGTTAACCCTCCATTGGCTCAGATGGAAACTCCCTTCTTAAATGGCTGTGCTACGCTTTCTAGTCAGGAAAGCCTTACCTAGTACCTTTCCCTAATAATGGGCCCAGCAATGCTTTCTATAATTCAGCACAAATGATTCTTGGAACATGCTAGAGAGAGGATCCCTGCTAGTAACCTTGTCACATGCTTGCTGCTAAGGGCTAACCATGACTGGGTAGGTGGAATAGTGTTGTGATGTCCTTGGGCCTCTAGCACTGACCTGTTGGCCATGGGATTCAGTCCCTTTTCACTCCAACGCAAAGTCTTTAATTAGTAGCATCTAAAAGAAAACAAGTAATAAAATACGGCTGTCATGGAAAGCTCTCGGATATACCACTAAGGAGAACTGTGAAGCTGCTCTCAGTGAGGAGACTCTGGTAGATGGATGGAAGCAGGTGTACCAAGTGCAGAGCCTAGGAATACTGGATATGCTTGGTACACACCCAGGGTCAGAGCAGTGCCCCAAAGGAACTCTGAGAATAACATGGGGCAAGGGGTCTTTTCTGGAGCAGTGTGTCTATGTAAGCTTCTTAGGTGTTGAGGTTTTCCTGCCACGTCTTATTCAAATAAGCATGTAAAATTTTTATCCATTTAAAAAATGTCATTGATTTAAATAGACACAATATGTAAAAATTATGCTTATTAATGGTATTCCCCTTGACCTATATATGTATATACATATAGATGTGCTATAGTATATATATATTATATCTATATATAATTGTTAGATTAAACCTATGTCTCTGCTCAAATATCACTACTTTATGGCCAAAACATTCTGAAATTTAGGCTTTTGTATTGTGCTAGCTGTATGATCATTGTGTATGGCTACTCTGCTCTGCAACTGCACACCAAAAATTCTCCTAACTGCATCTTAGCACCTAGTTGAGCGTCTTCATTATTAAATACAAACCCAGCTCTCCCACCCCACTTTTGTCCCTCCTTTTTCTTGCCTTCTTTTTTGCCCCCACTGTCATATGTGTATTTTGGGGGGTTAGATAAGTTTGAGCTCATATATTACCTCAGTTAAAGTTATTTGGGAGGGTACTGTTCTCCTGGGAGGCATGGGATGAGGAGAGAGAAGGTATTATTAGGAAAAATAAACTAAACTGATTTTATAAAAATTCTGGCTCCCAATAAATGACACCTTCGGTATCTTAATGTACTTAGGAAGAGACTGTCATACTCATTTGGGTTATCTTGGTCAGTTAGATCAGTTTAAAGAATTTTAAGCATTTTTCAGGGGTGGGAATGAGAAGAACCCAGGCATGGAACTCATCATTCAGGAAAGGCAAGGCAGGAGGATCAGAAATTCGAGGTCATCTTCAGCTACATAGGAATTATGGGACCAGCCTGGGTTACATTAGACCCTGTTTCAAAAAGAAAAAAAAATGTAATCCTAAACTTTAAATAAAAAAATGATCGTACTGCCAATAACCAGGAAAAACAGGCTAATGACATTTCAATTTTTAAATTTCTGGCCCCATTTTTCTTTCATGTTGAAATGTTACTGAAGTATAACTGCTTGCTGAGCACACATTAATTCTGGAATATGTGGTGAATCCAATCACACATAGTTGAATTGGCTGGGCTGAGTGCACAAGCCTTTTGACATTTGAGGCCAAATGTTCAAATCAGAAAGCTGAAGGTCGTGGCATGTATCAGACAGGGAAGAATTAAGAAGATGCATGGCCTCCACAATTTCCAGCACAGTTCTTACAAACCTGTCACCATCCCCAATACATTATTCATCAGATTAGGAGAAGGGCATGTTTGTTTGTTTGTTTTTAAAGCAGGGCTTCGTTGTGGGGCGAGGTGGCACCAGCCCGTACTACCTACCTGTCGAGTGGGGAAACATCTTGTTTCAAATCTGGGCCTTTATTGCTGTACTAATGAGCCTCCTGTTTTGATTTCTAACATGCTGTTGTATATATTTTTAGTTTGCTTTTATGCCGTTGGACAACCCTTCTGTAACTGGAAAACATGCCTGTGAGCATGGCTCATTATGTATTTTTAGGTCTGCTCTGGCCTTTAGATAATACAGCTCAACTACAGGATTCCAACTGTAGGATTCAAGTCTGAATCTCCCTACCATTGGTCAAGTGGAGTCCTGGGGAGTGTCAGCCAGTGTCACATTTGAGCACAGGAGCCAGTCTTTAAATGCTTTGCAAATTTGGAATGCAGGTAAATAAAATAAACTGACTGTTGTATATATACAAGGCCCAAATTTATCAGCGTGGGTTATCACATTTATTTATTCCCAGGAAAATTAAGAGGATTAATTGAACTGGCTCTGGTGTTTGCTGAGCAATAGAGAAAGAAAAATTCTCTTTTTCATAAGGTTTCCCAGGGTTCTTTCCCTACAAGTTGGGGATCATCTCTCCAGGGAGAATTTCTTGACAGCTTAAGAGGCACCAGAATAGAGTAGCATCAGGATTCCTCGTGGAAATGTAGGCTAAAGCAAGCCCTCCATCAGGAACCCGTCCAGACCCTGCAAGATGAAATGCAAAACCTGAACTTGTTAACTTGAAATCACACCAGAACCACAAAACCTCTGCAACACACAAGGCTTCATCAAATTACTCCATATCCCCCTGGGTAGGAAAGTTTTAAACTGAGGAAGTAGAACAGCATGCAGTGGCTACCTTGCTAACCACAGCGCCAATTAATTTTTATTCATTGATTTTTGAGGATATGTTTTATTTATTATGACTGTATAGCCTTCCCCATTTTGTTCAGAGTGTGAGGCTGAGTTTTCTTTCTCTGCTCAGAGCCTTTGCACGAAGTGTGCAGGCAGCTTTCCTTGCCTGTCCCTTTCTGGCTGTTTTCTCCTTTGCTTGCTCCTTTCTGTGCATTTACCCTTCCCCTGCCCTTCATCAGATTTAGAGGCTCATTCGTCCTCACCATCAGCAACAATGTATCATTCTATTTATAGTTTTCTGACTTCGTCCATCCAATGGTCTATTTATTTGGAAAGCAAAAGAGGAAGAACAGTCAGGATGATTTTATTAGCTCATAAACAGATCTCTGGCTTTTTATTATTTTGTGTTTGCATTTAGGCAAATGAAGATTAGATTGTTCTAGGGACTACTTTGTGTGACATTGGGTTTGGAGCATACAAGTTGGAGGTTTTGATGTTCTGGACTCCTGGAATGAGGCTGGATGCTGTTAATGCATATATGGTCGCAGTAGGATTGTTGATAGGTGAGGCACCCAGTGTAGCCATTTGATGCTCAGTATTTGCTGAAAATGCCTTTCAGTTGTTTCTGTAAATAATCCCAGATTTGTTGTTGTTGTTGTTGTTGTTGTTGTTGTTGTTCTCAAGTTTCCAATCTGGGTTTAGATCCTATACTTTTGCATTGCTGCTCCTACTGGGAAGCTATCTTTGGATAAGAAGAAGTCTAAGGGTCACATCTGGCAAGGTTCCAGGAACAGAAGCTCAGGGGAGCTATGCAGAGTTGATGGAAGGCCATTCATCACCTGGAGGAAATGAAAAAAAAAAATCCAATACACAGGAGCATCAATGGATCATAACACATAATAGTAGCAATTGTATCCCAGCAGGACAGGAGGTGTATCTATCCCACCCCTGGACATTCTTCATCCCTTACAGCACTGCAGGAACAAACAAGAGAATAAGAGAACACTGTTGCTCCAAGCAGCCCACATGGAGATGAGTTACAGCTACTGTTTCATCAGTCCCCACAGCCCACAGCCAGTAACTGCTGGACAGTCTGCATCATCTGGGGAAGGACAGATAACAAACACCCCAGGAAACAATTCCCTTAAGGTCTTAGACATGGTTCTGTGATAAGCATCAAAATTAGACCAGGTTGCACTTTGTAGAAGAAGACTCAAAAAAAAAAAAAAAAAGACCAGTGATGAATAAACTAACAAACTGCCCAGCAGGAAGGCAAAGCCTTCAGAAGCATAGAACTGGAAGAGATGGGAGACTCTTTAATCCAGGCCTTTCATAATAGATGGGGAAAGAGGAAACAGACACCCTGGCCAGTTGCATACTATCTGTGGCAGTTTCTTTTCTTTTCTAATTTTTTCTTTCGTTTCCTTTCGTTTCCTTTCTTTTCCTTTCCTTTCCTTTCCCTTTCTTTCTTCCTTCCTTTCTTTCTTTGTCCTTAAAAGTGGCTTTGGTTCTTAGAAAAGATTAATTAATGACCACTTTCATTTTTATTATTAATATTCAATTTATTAAAATTGCAAATACCCAGTTTTTTCTTAGGACTTTACATTCAATTTACAAATTTAATTATTCTTTTAATAAACTTAGCGGCTTTAGCAATCCCTTTTAAAGAGGTTTTCTTTAACAATGTAGTTAATTAAATCATTTAAGTATTTTAAAATGCATTTATACATTTAATATATTTTTTAAAGATTTAAAAATTGCTTAACAAATAGATTATACTTGCATTGAAATAATATGTGTAAGTCAGGGCTGGAGAGATGGCCTAGTGGTTAAGAGCGCCGACTGCTCTTACAGAGGACCCGGGTTCGATCCCCAGCACCCACATGGCAGCTGAGAACCGTCTGTAACTCCAATTCCAGGAGAACTCCAGTTCCAGGGGAATCCAACACCCTCTTCTGACCTCTGCGGCATTGTACGACACGGGTGCACAAACCTACATGCAGACAGTACACTCATACACATAACTAACTAAATAAATAAAAAAAATAATGTGTAAGTCTTATGAATTAATGTTCATAGTATAAGTATAGTCCATCTTAAATCTTCTGCATATTACACTATTATTTACAAATTTAGAAAAATAATTTTCACTAAATTTAAATTGAAGTTTTAAAGATCCCTAGTGATGCATAATTTTGCACTCTAATAACAAAGAATGTATTGTAAGCTCTCTTAAAGTGAGAAAATGGTATATTTAAAGCACAAATTATAATAATAATATCATAAATCTGAAAAAAAATCTGCAACTGATTTTTTCATTAGTTGTTTACTTTGTCCTGAAATTCCCTGGAATCACATGACTTATTCACCAAATAAAGAAAGGCTATATCATATGAAAGGAAATCAGGTCCCTTATCTAGCATAAGACAGTCAATAGACCCAGAGGGACAGACTGGGATGAGCAAATAGATTCTTACAAAGACATTCATGCTGGTGCTATTGTCATGAAGTGGGGGTTCCAGAATCTGAAAAGGGACATGGATTTCAATCACGTGGAACTCAGTTTCTTGGTTTCTCCTTTCAGAGTAGCTGCCACTCATGCAGCTGACTTAAATGGTGTTTTCATTATTAGTGCTTACTTAAGAACTAGGATGTGCTTGGGAAACCCTTCTTGACTGAATACAAGTTGGACTTGAATTCTTGAGATGTTTCGTCATGTATAGAAGGACTGCAACTTTTATAGTAATTAAAGGCACTTCCAATTAGATTTGCATTTGATATTGTCAAATTGATTTCCATAAACTGAAGTCATGGCCTACTTCTTCCCCACAGCCCACACTGATCTTAATGTTGCTGCTTCCTGAGTCCTGGGGTGTGTTTTCTTTGTTCATATAGCTATCAGACTTCTGAAAATTATGTTTCATGAGAGGAAATGAGAAAGCAAATAGGTACAGATATCTAAACCTGGAAAGTCCATAAGACTAGTGGGGAAATGCAATGATTTTAAAAAGTATGTTATTCATCACTTTTGCAAATGGAATTTATTATGTAGCAGGAGAAGCAGCACCTGTAGCCAGGCTACCTAACTTGCTTCCTCCTCTGTGTCTTATGGCTGTGTTGATGCCCAGAAGTGAGTGATATCTGCCCCATGAAGTTCATTTTTAAGAAGATCACATCTGTCCTTTAGGATTATTAGATGGATTAAATCCTCTAGATGGAAACTTCGTAAGGATAGCTCCTGTGAAAATCTTTATCACCTTGAAGAGTGGATATTGTACATGTTCAAAATACATTTGTGTAAAGTCCTTAAACAGTGGTTAAAATGTGGGCAGTCCCCATAAAATGTGGTGATTATAATGCTTTGGTAGCAACTTTGCCAGGCACTTGTTTTGTTAGAAAATAGAGGAGACCTGATTACCATGCTCTTAGGTTCGTACCTGAGTACTTGAAGTGTATATTATATTCAAACGGGAAAAAAATTGGTAAAGCTGAACTGCTGTGGCATTTGGGGTCCTCAGTTGTTTGTAGTTGAGATTGTAAATCTTCTACAACTTTATTTGTTCTGCTTCCTGACTTTCTTCTCTCTCGTCCCTGGTTGTCTCAGACTGCTTAGCCTTTTCTTCTGTCCTCTCCCTCCTTTTCATTGCCCTTTAAGCGGAAGCAGCCTTTGAAGGTCAGTCCTTTACTATTTACTTTCATATTCCATCTAGTCTTCCTGGTTGATCTTATTGACTTCCACAGTGTTAAGTAAACCCACCTTTATCCTTTTACCTGAACATTTCCCAAGTCATAGACCCTCCATTTGGGTAATATTCACTGTGCTCGCACATGCTGATAATGACATATTTTATGTTTGCGATTTGAATGATCTCAAAATCTTTTTTATCCTTCAGAACCCTGAGAGCAGCCAGGGTCTTACCTATTCTGTCTTAATAATGTTTTCAGTACAGGCCTTTTCTTTAACACAATCAACAAATAAGTCTAGACACATTGGTAATCACCTAATTGTTGATCATCTTCTATTTGGTATTCTATCCTGAGTAGATGACTCCTCCAATCTACCACAGTAACTGTTGTCAGGGCTGTGTCCTTTAAAGGAAGCTCAAATAATCTTTTTCTATCAGTTGCTATATAGAGACATATATATGTCTCCATAGTATCTTCCCTTACATAAACACCTGTTTATATTCCATTCTCTTTATATGATTGTCTCTCATCATGATAAACACAATAATGGTCCCTCAATCTGTCCTAATCCCCAGAAGTGAATGTGAGAAGAGAACATGGTAAAGTTACCTGTGTTACTGAGAATGGTAATGAGCTGGCCTTAACAAGGCAGCCATTCCCTCACTGCTCACATCATTGCCCAATGAATTCGAAGGATCCTCAAAAATGAAACAATGTAGCAGAAGACTAGAGACCGGAGGATATTCCCATGAGAAAAGATTTGCCTGACATGGGAAGAAAGCTTGCCTTGGCTTTGAGAGTGAAGGGAGGGGCTTTTGAGTGAAAGTAGATGACTTCCAGAACTGGAAAAGGCAAGGGAATACACCTTCCCTTGGAGATTCTAAGAAGTAATCTGTTTTTTCTGATACTTGGATATAGCCCAGTGGTACCCATGTCAGATACTCTAAGTACAGAGAAGTAAGTTAATTAAGCTATGTTAAGGCATGAAGCTTGTTACACTATCAGTAGGAGACTAATATGCTCACTTTGGTGCTTTTATTCAAGCTAACTGCAATGTTCAGAATAGTCTTCCAACTCACACCTACTACTAAATTTTAGTAAGTTCTTCAAAGTCCAAAGTATTCTCTTACTTACTCTAAGAGTTCTCTGATTCTTGTAGGTAAAGGTCATTTAATGACTCTCTACCAATCTTTCCTAAATCCTATGATCTCTATTGACATTTTTTCCTCTTTTACTAGATATCTATACATATGTGTGTGTGGGGTCTATGCTTATTGTAAATACAATATATAATATCCAACAAAAGCCTGGTGTTCAAAATGATGTCATTTGAAGCAAATTATCAAAAAAGGTAACACAATGGAACTGATGTGAAATACATGAGTCCTAAATGCCCACAAGATGGAGATATTTCCTTCTGAAAGTAAGTTCCTATTATTCCCCTGAGATCTGTTCTTTGACCCCTACAAAGATGGGATTTGATTTTTAACTGAAAATGAGAAATTTTCAGATTTCAGCAAGTCTGATTAAAATCACAGTTGAGGATTTTTTTCAGATTTTTTATATGAAATGTTGACTTTACGTGTATATATATATATATATATATTTATGTGTGAAATAAATTTATAAGCATATATATTAGAAGAAAAGCAATATGTTTAGCTCACAGGACAGGACATTGCTTTTCTTTGTGAGAAAATGTTTTGATATGTAGCCAAGGCTGGCTTCAAACTAATGATCCTCTTGGCATACATCTGGGATACTTGGATCACAGGTATGTGCCCCATGCCCAGCTTCTCACAGGGCTTTAACAACTAGAGTAACTGTCTGCCTTCAAGAGCACTGGCCATTGACAAGACACTACCCCTCTGAGCATAGCTGCATTATATAGTACATTTTCTATGTTCCTTCCTTGGAAGGTAGTGGGAAAATTGTCTGGCTGCACATTAGATTTACTCTGTTTAAATAAAAATTAAAGTCAAGCATGTCCTCTCTGAAAAGAAGTAAAATTCCAAGTTGTACGAAGATAGGTGGCTGTAAACTTGGCACGTGAGGATGCTGATATCTTCTGAAGCCACTTCATACAAGTGAGTTTTAAATGTTTACATACAGAGGCTCCTATCTAAGATGCTACCTACCTGCACATTAGCAAATGAGCGGCAATAATTCCCACTGTCCTCAGAGAACACAGCTGAAGTTTCCTGTGTTCCTTCAGTGCTGAGTTGTTCATGCAGTCATGCTCTGGGAAGATGAGAAGAGACACTGGGAGGTATGTGGACATATTGATTTAGCTGGTTCCACAGTGGGTGGATTGACAGTTTGAAAGCACAAATTAAACAATGAAGTCAGGGTGAAAGATAATTTAAATTCTGTGGAAATACATGAGATTGTCAGATATATCTTCTTAGCTATGCAGGATTCATGCTCTGAGTTACCCAGGACAATTATTTTATATCTGAAAGCATCTATCTCATAATGAAACTATGACAGGCAAAAAAAATTTCAGAATTATTTGAGAAACCCATCAATAAAATATCTCCAAATATTTAAAGAACTTTTTGGAGAGAGGAAAAAAAATATTTCATTCAGTGTACAAGATATGCCAAAGCTAAAACCTCTGTGCAGATGTTAGAGGCAGGTACTAAAGTTTATTCAGTGTCACAGATGCTAGCTTGTTCAAGCTGTGTAGGTGGTATTCATTTCTAATGACCCAAGCTTTCAGCAGAAGACTGGATGATCATGACCTCTTGTTACAGAAAAGTTGTTGAGACAAAGTATCTACTCACCTTTTCCTACCAAATAGAGAAAGCTGTGATATCAAAAGGATGGATACAAAGCCAGGCAGGGATGGTGGCCTACACCCCTACTCCTAGTACTGGAGAGCCTGAAGTGTGGCATATATAGCAAAACCTTATCTAAATAAATAAATAAATGAGTAAATCAGTTAGTTAAAAACTGCATGTTTACCTGATTGCTTTATGATTCTTTATTATTTTACTCTAAATTCTTTTGAGTGAAATCCCAAATAGGTTTTATTATTCTTTGTGAGCAGTAACCAATGCTTACATTATATTAGACCAGAGGCTTCTGTGCTGTCGGCTTCTGTTAGATAAATCCCTCAAATCAGATCAGAGTAGCAGTGAGAAGGTGATGGTCTTGAAACCTGAGCTGCACAGGAATTTGTGGTGTGGACATGCCTGGCAGTGCTGTGGTAAGTGTGACTATGAGCATGTGAGACTGGAGATTCAGGCAGTGAAGACTGCAAAGGGCATTCCCCACAAAAGTCCTCCACCTTTTTGTTATATGAATTAGAACTGCGCATTATCTGAGCTCTGAGGATATCTGTTATCCTTTACATTGGATCAAAAAACTCAGTGCACGTCTACACATTTTTTTCCTCATGAAGGAGAATTTGTGAAATTTGGATATTATGTGAGTTTCACATTACTATAATAAAATACTTTAGGTAAGTTAACCTATAAGAGGAAAGGCTTAGTTTGGTTTATTGTTCTTGAGCTTCCAATCCAAGATTGGATGGTCTGTTGACTTGGGCCTTCTAGAGCCAGGGATCAGAGGAGAAAAGAAGGAGGGTCCACTTTCCCTTTCAAGAGCATGCCAGGGACTAGAGGGTTTCCCCTAAGCTCCACATAGAGTCTCAGCACTGTCCAATAAGGTCACCCAAGGGAGCAAGTGTTTAACAGATCTAGATCAAAGCAGAGAAGAAGTCCTCATCCAGCTATAGCTGGCATCACATGCTAGTAGAACTGTTGACTGTGGCCATTGTTTCCTTCCATTATTATATTTCTATGAAATAATAGAAATTGGGATTCTCCAGTCTTTGAAGTCTGTCAAAGCCTGGAAGTTTGCCAGTACTAAATAGCTTATCAGCTAGCCAGTGGCAGAAAATTGCTCTGGAACTTTTAATCTTGCAAAGTGATTGGAGTCACATTTGGCTCTCTTTCCTGAACAGCAGCACATGGTGTCGTTTGCATACAACTCCTAGCAATGAAAGTGTGTTTTCCTTGGGATGATGGTAAGGACGTTTTTTAATTAGGAGTCTTTTCTTCAGCATGTTGCTTTAACAAGTGAGGGGTGGAAGTGCTGGGAAAATGGGAGAGCCTGTGCTGATTGGTGTTAGAGCTGGAGAAAAGGGACCAGAGCAGCCTCTGAAGAATGAAGAATGGAGAAAGTAGTCGGCCCCAAGGAAGGTGGGAGTTGAAGAGTGTGGGAGCTGATGATGTGGAATCACCTATTATTAGTACACAGTGACAAAGATTAATATCATAAATCTATGCACTGTTTTCAGTTGACCAAAGAGGGGAATTTAAACAAATGATCAATATGATGCTTTCATCTCAAAATCAGATTTCTTGACCTCAGTATTACATTTGTGCTCTATGTATGTTATAGGTTTTGTACCTTACAAATAATCAATTTAAAAATGTGCTAGGAGTGCATCGGGGCCTATTCTCAAGCAAAAATGTCTTAATGTGTGTTGAGATTAGCTAACAAGCCATACTTCTGCTTTTTGTAAAGGGCTTGATATGTTAATCAAATACTTCTGCTCTGTAAAATTCTGTTTAAGACTGGTTAAACATTGCCCTTGTAAAATTGTCTGTACATATATCCCCAAACCCCAAGGTCGCATTGCAGGACAACCCAGCTGGCAGGCTATACTAAAACTTCCTCACAATTAAAAACAAAAATTCGGGGGATCTCCCAAGACCACCTGAAGCACAGCAAGGAGCTAGAACCAATCCAAGTGCCCCTCAACTGATGACTGGATAGAGAAAATGTTGTACATCTACACAATGGAGTTCTATGCAGCAGTAAAGAAAGATGATATCATGAACTTTGCAGGTAAATGGATGGAGCTAGAAGATATTATATTAAGTGAAGTAACACAGTCCTAGAAAAACAAACGACAAATGGTATCCCTCATCTGTGGATGCTAGCTCCAATTACCTAGTAGTAAGTATTTCTTGTGCAGGGCTCCTTGAGCTTTGGCCCAAGTAGTTGAGAGTGTCCCATATTGGAAAGAACAACAACAACGATGACGACGACAGCAACAACAGAAAAGACTGTGTCAAAGAACTGACTGAAAAGGTGAACTGCTTGAAACAGTCAACTTCTATATCGAGAATTTTGAGAAAGACTGAGAAAAAGATGAAAAACATGTTTGGCAGAATGCATGAGCTTTGGTGGGGTGGGGGGCTAAGGGACCGTGTACTAGCGGAGAGTGTACGGCTAGCGAGCCTATTGAGCACCTTGTGATGTTTACAGTTGTAGGGCAGTACTCAGTCATATGAGTTATTGTCTCCAATTATATCATAGTAGACATTATTAATAGATCCATAACTAAGTATAGTCTTATACACAGATAATATATATGATTGGGTCAGCACATAGTGTTCTGTCTGTATCTGAGGAACTGGAAGACGGATATGGATACACAGAAATTAAAACAAACATTCAGCTGGCCTGGACCACCAAGAGTGGTGCCGCCCACACTTTAATACCCTCTTCAAGTCTATTTTGGGATAGTGCAGTAAGGCCAGATCACGATAATCAGTGTAGTTTTAGATGGCCCAGACCTTGGATCTATCAGTAGGTTGATGTTTCCTAGCGAAATGCCGAATCTTACGCAGTTATTGAAGGGCCTATTCTTTTAATTACAGTAACCTAAATTACTCAAAAGTCAAACCATCCTAGACTAGAATCAAAATAACAAACACCTCCCTCAAATAGTTTACAGACAGACTCTAGACAAACAAATCTCTGAGAAGATATATTACTACATGAGAGAGCTAGAGTTATTGCTCTTAGAGGCAATGAATCATCTTCCCGTCTTGACTTAGTGAAAAGGTATAGGAGGTAACACGAGGAGAGACTCTGTATGGTGTCCCGGTCTTATATGATAACAGGCAGAGTGGAACAACCATACCAGCGAACTACGGCAAAGCATCTAGATAATGGTGAAAGATCTAAATCAGTGATTGATGAGAGTAATCATGATTTCAGGTTGGCTTGCCCATCATTATTTCCAAATTCAATCAGGAAAATCCTATACATAAAGATATAACTGGAAAGTAATAGTTTTTAAGGGATCATTGAATAAATGAGATAATGGGGTTGAAGATGAAATTTTGAAATTTTAAATAGCTACAACAGAACCAGTTTTCAACCATTATACATTTTAAAGGCTGTTTAGCAACCTGAATCAGTAAGCATGTGTAGTTCACATGAATTTGAGAAGTATTTAATGCTAGTTTAAATGGGAGTACACAGTACAGAAGCCAATTCAATAGGGGCAAGGGTTTAAGTATGTGTGGTCAGAAGAGAGTGTGAATTTATTGCATAAGGTAGGGCTTTTTGGTTTTGTGTGTGTGTGTGTGTGTTGTGTTGTGTGTGTGTGGTGTGCACGGTGTGGTGTGGGTCAGGTGTTCCGTCAGTTCAACTAATCTTGTTACTTCCCGGTGTCTCTAATAAGTGATGACCATAACCTTGTGGAATGGCGCATGAGCTGTCTGCTTCTGTTACAGTAGGTACTTGAGCGATTGTCTTGCTGGTGTGGTATGATCATGATCGCCCAGTTAAAGATAGGTGTACACAACTAGTCACGGGATGTGTAAAGTGATCTTAGGGTTAGAGTGATGTCCATTGTAGATTTCTACAAACATTTATTTTATTTCTCAAAATCAATCTCTTAAGAAGTTTTTGCTCAGAAGGACACTGGTATCGAGTTTAGTTGTAAGTTCTCTTTATTCGTGAGGTTCGGCTTTAGAATTATACAGGTAGTTCCAAATGATGTCCTCCTCTCAGGCTTCGTCCTCCTTTTAAGTTTGAATTGTGTCAAGTATTTGAAAATAGCAACTATATATACGGTTGCAGGGTAGAATGAACTCCCGCTTTCCACTTGGAAGTTGGACCCGCATTATTGTTTCCAAAATGGTCATGATCTTTCTGTGGTTATTCATGTGCGTGTCGCACAGTTGGATTCCTGGATGGTTCGGTGGACAAATCATCAGTGGCCATGGCTTATTGGTCACCTTTTTTTTTTTTTTTTTTTTCTTGTTTATTGGGTGTTTTTGAGACAGGGTGCTCCCTTGAGTCGCTGCCTGAGAGACTCACTTGCTGTAGACCAGGCCTGCCTTGAACTCACAGCAGATCCGCGGCTGGCCTCGCAACCTTCCCAACGATGCTAAGGATAAGGCGAGTGTCAGGACATGCTCAGCTTGGTCACCTTTTGTGCTTAGACCCCTTGGTGACTCTTCCTTTATGTATCTCATTCTTCTCAACCATACGTACATTGATTGTCTACAACACTATGGCTGCTTATAAATGCCATAGGAGCAGAGAACCTGGTCAACTAATCACAATGCATCCCATCTGAGCAGCCTAGAACTACCTCACCTTCCGTGGACCCTTGGTAAGAATTGGTTCACGCTGGGCGTAGTGGCGCTTCACCTTTAATCGCTCGAATGCACTCAAATGGGGAAAGCAGAGGTAGGCGATCTCTGGTGAGTTAAGGCCAGCCTGGTCTAGCAGAGGTCTAGCTCCAGGACAGCTGGAAACAAGGGAGGCCTGTGTCAAAAACAGAATTGGTGCACAATGATTTCAGTTGAGTTTTAACATACTAATGAGGTCTGCACAAAGGAACATCTTTGTCATTCTTTTCTGACAGGAAAATGGGCTTGCAGCACTTCCGCCACTGGCCCTCCGCTCCCTCACAAAGTTGAGTGGGGACGATCCTCGTAACACCAAAACAAGTCAATCTCTAAACATCGGGCAGAGTGGTTTCTTCAGTCTCATTCAACAATACATCTAACCATCACTACCTGCTTTAGTGAGCCCTAGGATGTCTCTCAATTGTTTATATTATAAGTGTCTTGTAGCCACCTCGTCCGTTTGACGAGCGTATTCCACCCCACCAATTACGAACTAGTGCCAATATAACTTGGTTGTCATTTCGTGCCGCGCTCGCACACTTAGAACCGTTGGATAGTTAATACGGGAAATGGTGTGATTCGGATAGGTGCTTTCGGATTGCGGCGACATCGTGAGCTTCCGCGCGTGTGCTCAGCTCGTGGCGTGTGGCGCGACGGTCGTTGCATAACATAACTGCCAGGTTTGTGCGGGGTTCCCACCAAGGTGCTGAGATATGTATTAGTAGTCTGTGCCACTCCAACATGGGGCTGTCTGAATTAGGAACATGAGTGCTTGTTACTCAGGAGCTTCTTAACATCCGGAGCCTGTGATCAAAGCCCGACAGGTAACAATGCAGTACAGTACAAGAAAAGATGCTCATTGTCTTTAGAGGCTAGGCTGTGGCAAAACACAACACACACACACACACACACACACACACACACACACTCACACACACACACACAATTAGAAAAAAAAAATCCCTTGGGCTGGAGAGATGGCCTAGCGGTTAAGAGCGCCGACCGCTCTTGCAGAGGACCCGGGTTCGATCCCCAGCGCCCACATGGCGGCCGAGAGCCGTCTGAAGCTCCAGTTCCAGGAGAACTCCAGTTCCAGGGGAATCCGAGACCCTCTTCTGACCTCCGCGGCATTGCACGACACGGGTGCACAGACCTGCATGCAGACAGTACATTGATACACATACCGAAATAAATTAAAAAAAGAAAAAAAATCCCTTAATTCATCCAGTTGTGTTTCCACATTCTATTTAGACTTACATTAGTGTATGTTTAAGATATTTATAGTTACTTCAATATGCTTGTCTCCTTGATGGCAGTTTTATTTTATTTATTTTTAGCTCCTAACTAAGCACTTGCTAACAATTCTGCTGGAAAATTATTCAAACTCTGAATGATTATGGATATAATCTGCTAGAAAGTCACTGAAAAATCAAAATTTAAAAGCATTTACTGAGACAAATAAAATGTCTTGTCCAATGCTATGTTTTCAACTTCCTCCATCAGGGATGCCCCAAAGATGAGGCTGTCAGTGGCATGGTGTGGGTTCCAGAAGAGAGCACTTCCAGCCTCCTTCCCTTTATTCCCATGGTACCCAGAAAATGTTCCAGTTATACATGCCACTCCTAAGGGTTCCCCAAACCAGGTGGATGTGGTGACCCATACCTTCAATCCCAGCACAGCAGAGGTCTATGTTAAGGTAAGAAACAAAGTGGATTTCTGAACAAAATGGAGTTTACTGACAAGCTAAATCACCAAGCTTTAATAGTACTGTGAAATTTATCACTTTTACTGTAATGTGAGTTTGGCATTCACTCCCTTCCCTAAAACTCCAACAAAGTTTTCAATGTAATCATGTTATTTTTTTTAAACTAATGTTAATAAAAGCTTTAAATAAAAACATACAGAAGAAGAAATTCATCTCAAAAGAAAAGTCTTAAAATTATACAAATTTTGCTTTAGCGTATTCTGGTATTGAGATCTTGCTCTTGTTAATGCCTTTCCTTCTTTTCATCCTTAGTGGTTAAGACACTTAATATTCCAAGGTCTGCCACTGCCTTTGTGTAACAGCACCCTGGGATCACACTTGCTTTTTCACGTTTCTCTCACTGAATTAACTGAGTCATAAGGGTAGGGACATCTTTAGCCTGGTGACAGTTGTAGAATCTGGTGCTTGTGAAGTATTTAAAGACCCATTGAGTTCCTAAGAGGAGAAGTTGCCATTACAATGAGATTAATGCATTATTGTGCTTTACTACCTGAACTTTCATAGCTATATGAAGGGAGAGAAAACAAGTATTCTCTTGGTAATTCAGTACTGGACAGATAAAGCTCTTGGATTTTCTGAGGCCCTATTTTAGGTAGTAAAGAAATAATCAAGTCGAAGTAGAAGAATCAAGATCTTAAGATGTAGAGTTTTAAAAAAATTTGTAGTTAAACAGAACTCAAAGATCAAATAGAATGTAAGAAAACATAAGAAGACTTGGGGTTTATGTATTCAGGTTAGAAGAACTCTCAAAGATTTCCTCTTATTCTAGTAAGAGAAATAGTCCCCAGTGGAGGAGGCTGTGTGTACAGGGTTGTAGGCATTACTAAAAGCCTACCCTGCAAGGGTTGTATGCATGTAGGGGTGAAGTCAAAAAGAGAACAGTAGCAAATACCTGTGATGATTCTGGAGATGCAAGCACTGGTACTAATAACTAATCTTAATCTGGGACAAACAGTTGAGTACGAGGAAATCAGAAAAGCTCCATTAAACAACATGGAGGAAAAAAAAAAACATGGAGGAAAATGGGAGCCTTTGCATGTCAGTGTAGAATACCCTGGAAGCCCCAGATGAATTCTGAACTGCTACTTGATTGGAAATTGAGACTCCGTCTGACAAGAGTGATAGCATTTGGGAAGGGTTTGGAAAATAATAGATCATTCTGGGAAAAAGAACACAGCCAAGATTCCAGGTTCTATCATCATAAATGCTCTTTGCTCAGAATCTCTGAATTGAGAACTTTGTGGAAGCACAAAGGAAGCAAAATAACTTGCATAAAGGCACAAAAGAGCCTCAGATTCTGAGAAGGATGTAGATCTGAGTTTCCATGATTTGTTGCTTGATCTAGCGTGGAGACTTGAGAGGGGAGAGAAAATTTTGAGATGGAAAGTAAAGACACTTAGAAAGATGGCATCGATTACATCCAACCATAAAGGCAGAAGTCGATGTTTCCAGGTGTGTTCAGAGGAAGTAACAAGAAAGTCGCAGATGCCTGGTTTAAGCACACTGACCAAGCAGTGAACCCAGTAAAACAGAAAGTGAAAATAATACTCAAGTTGTCAATTGTAGAATCCAGTGTTTCTTTAAATGTGATTGCCCTGACAGTAGGTGACAGAACTTCTAAGAAATGAGGACGCTGATGACCTCTATCTAGAGAAAGTGTCAACTTTATTTGACAATGTGGAGAGAATGAAAGAGGGTGTAATAATTGAAAGTAGGATTATTAAGGTCATCTTCGGCTGATGGGGTAGGTTGAGGAAGACTGAGAGACACAACCAACTGAATAAATATAGATTATACAGTAAGGAATTCAGATCTATTCCAGAAGACAGTGGTTCTCATAAGGTCAAGGTTGAGCCAACCCCTCCCACTGTGCCCCAAACACTGCACATTAACTAGCACTCATCTAGAAATAAGGCACACCTTGAAAGTACTTTTCATTAATTGAAAAAGTTGTGTTTGAAATTTTAGGGTTTCCTAAAACACTAAAGTGTTCTTAGCTAATGGTGCTGAATAAATAGAGGAAGTTTAAAAAGGACAGGCTACTGGCAGACACCACCTGTTTGGAGGCATTAACTGAGAACTTGCCACATGTGCCCAGAACTGGTAGGTGGTGTGTTCATATATGTGTGCATATGTGTGCATAGGTGCTGTGGGTGGGTACCCACCTCAGAAGCAGTGTGTTCATAGGGTTGTTATCAATTACAAGGATTTCCTTTATATCCTGCTTACAACTTCCCTGTTTACCTGTTCTTTCTTGATCTTTCCTACTTTCTGATGTTCAAATAGTCAAAGCACAGAGATTTAGGTTTTTTTTTTATGGCATTCTGTTTATCTTAATGACTTTCAATTTGTCCCCCTACCCAAAACAAAGCCCAAACCAACTTGAGAAGTAGACTGTGGGAATAAGAAAGCAGCAATAACAAAGTATTTCCAGATATAATATCTGTGTTTATCATTGTATAAGAGTCAAGTTATGGGCTGGAGAGATGGCCTAGCGGTTAAGAGCGCCGACCGCTCTTACAGAGGACCTGGGTTCGATCCCCAGCACCCACATGGCGGCCGAGAGCCGTCTGAAATTCCAATTCCAGGAGAACTCCAGTTCCAGGGGAATCCGAGACCCTCTTCTGACCTCCGCGGCATTGCACGACACGGGTGCACAGACTTGCATGCAGACAGTACATTCATACACATACAGAAATAAATAAAAATTAATAAGAGTCGTTATTGCTTTCAGGACAAAGTCTCTGTTTTGTTACTGGATTATTGTGTATTTAGGCTGCAGCTGGAGGGTCTGTTTCAGGCCCTGCCCAGAAGTGTATTATGTTACTTCTGGAAGGCAAGAATGAGATGTCAACGTGATTCTTCACCTCTTTTCCTTGTCTCTGTAACCTTGAAGGACACATGTGGCACTGGTGCCATCACAAGGTAGCAGATCAGGATCCCTGAGACCTGTGGCTAAATGCCCCATTGCTTGGTTAGGACTTTAATCCAATCCAAAAATAATCCTTGTATCAACTGAGATTCCATTGCTGATTGTAGGAGATGAGTGAACACACCCTTGATAACAACATTTATATAAGTGGAGGGAAAGAGACCTACCAGAGGAGTAAGTAATAAAGGACTCCAGAGATGAGTAGAGTGGATCAGGACCACAATTTAGGGGAAGTCATTACGATGTGCACGAAAAAATAAAGCCTGAGTTCAGTGTCCTCCCAAGCAGGATCTGGCATGCTTAATATGGGCTTTTGGCTTTTGGGGAAGTAGAAAGGAACATTCGGAAGATAGGAAAAGACCACTTCTATTTGTTGATTTTCATGTTCCCTAGAGTTTTAATGTAATTGTTAAATAAGTAAGAAGGAGCCTTAATGGTGAAGCACAGACCTCTGCTATCATTGAGAGTCAATCAGATTTGAGGACCCTAATGAAACCAGTAAGATGGGGGTGTGTCTGAGACTACTCTATGTCCAGTGTTCTCTGCATCTGCCCTGGGTGCTGAGCATTCTCACGTAGCCTTCACATGTAGGTGTAGAGTGATTTAAGAACAGCTGCTGCCATCCAGAGACTGTCCTTACTGCCTGCTTGTCCTCACTGGTTCTGTACTAGAAGCTCAGTTACAGATTTCTCTGTTCTTCTATACACAATGTGCATGAACTTTAGACTTTGAAGTCCTCAGCTTTATCTTTTTCCTGTAGCTGTGCCTCTCACATTCCTAGGATTCTCCAGATAATCCTAACCATTACACAGCCACTTTGGCTAAGTTTTGTGTCTTTAAATAAGTGTGCAAAAAGGAAAGTAGGGTAGAAAGCAAATTTGGGCACCTTTATCCAGAATTAGCCATCTCCCAAACTTTCTGACACTTTTACATTATTTTTAATAAGTGAGTAGGAGAAGCTGGCACAAATCCAAATTTCTTGTTTTAGTGTAATTTGTAAAAATTACAGCATTTATACACACTATTGGTGATTTAGGACCACAATGATCCATCTCTGTTCTTATTCTGTGTCTATGGGGAGGTTGCAAACTGTACTGTCTATGAGGAGGTAGGATTTCTCTACTGCTGAATATCACCTGGAGAGTTCAGCACTATCTGGCTCAGGGCTGCTTGTCGCTTTGTTAGCGGTCACTGTTTCTGAGACTGTCTTTCTCAAACCTTCACATGGCTCTGGGACAAATAAAAATTGGGCCTCACACTATCATAAATAGACATGATACGAATAGGCAAATGACACTCCTGACCCTGGAATTCCTGTCCTGGCTGTGCTATGGAAGGTAGGAGGTACTTCCGCTCTCTGGGTCTTAATTTACACAGCCATCTACAAAGATACCAGCAAACTGCTTGGGGGTTTTCTTCTCTAAAATTTAACAGACTTCTGATCTTTCCTTTCTCAATATTTTCCCAGGGGAGTGCTTTCAAGTGGCTTGTAGAGGCTCATTATGAGTAAGAAGACATCTATCTCTTAATACAGAAATGAAACCCCTTGGCTTGTCTTTGGACTATAGCCCAGGGTCAGGGCCATGGATCTCTATCTTCTGCACTCCCTTGACAGGAATCATCACTTTGTTTGTTCACCTGCTACCATGCCACTCCACTGTCTAGATTAACATGCAGTAACACTGAGGCCACATTTGAAAATGAAGATAGCCTCTACCTACAGCAGCTCTTTCCTGTTTCATCCGGAAAGGTCAGGGTGGGAACATAAAGGATGGATTACGCACATGGATCTTTTCATTTCTCTCAAGCTTCATAGCCTGGGCTCTGGACATTGAGTTGTAATGCTTTGATCACCCCTTCTTGCATTAATATTGATTTCCATTCTGCTGAGCTCTCTTTTCGCCCTTGCTCTTGGAGTGATGTCTGCGTCTCTCTCTGATCATTTCATCACGGCATTCATTTGGATGTTCTGCAGCATCCGCTGCATTTACCAGGCAGCCTGCTCTGGGTCCTTTGTATTTATCTGATGTGCTGGACTTAAAACGAAGTCCCTGGTAATCTTTGTGTGTAATTTTCTTCATGGCTTAAAAAACATGCTCTCATGTTTCATTTCACTTAATTTTGAAATTATTCCAGGACCTAGTTTGAATCTGTTCAAACCTTGGAGTGTGGCTGGTCTCTATCTTTGATTAGTTGAAGAATTTCCTTTCCTTTTTCTATAATTCCTAGTGAGACTTGTAGTGCTTTATCTCTTCCTTTGACTCTTTTTTTCCTATCCATTACAGGTCATCTAGGTATTTACCTGCAAATTTTCAGTATGTATCACCCCCTTGAATATTTTCTCTTTCATTGATGCTTATTCTTTAAAAATAGCTCTGCTAATAATGATGATATTTTTGTGCTGGAAGATATTCTTGAACTCATGTGTACAGAGGAAATCTGAATGTCCTGACATTTCAAATCTGAGAATCATGTGGTTATTAAGCAATAAGGAATGAGAGAAAATAGTCTGAAGTACAATTTCCTCTGGAGTGTCATAGACCCCAAACATAGTTATGCCTTTTTATTCTGTGGTTTTTATTATACACCCATTAACAGTCTGGTTATATCTGAATACAGGGCAGAACATACAATGATTATGTAATTCCATAATGTCTTGAAGGCTTGCTGACGATCACAACAGACAAAAACAATTACCACTTTCATTGAGTTTCTGTTTTAATTTTTGTTTCTAATACCAACCATTTATCTAGGAAGTTAATCACCAACCATGCTCTTGGTAAATGAAAGTAAATATTTATGAGGAATTTTGAATTCCATGCTATAGAGCTGAACATCACTAATGAGGACTGATGGCAGGCTGCATATCAATCAACAGATAATTTCATTTTAAGGAAGGAATTGCATGCAGGTTCACAGTCCATGCATTCCCAGTGTGCTCCATCTCTTTGCTACTAGGCATTGACATACATTAGGTTAATGTGTGGAATATTGATGCTACAGTGGTATAAAAACACAAACTATTCAACACAAAAGGGCTTTCTTCTTCAAGATTTTTGAATGTTTATGTCTCTATGTGAAAGTACACTGTGTAACCCATGTGAGAAAGTTGAACACTAGCTTTAGTTTAAGTGTGGATATTTGAGATTTCATATTTTTAAGGTTGGAGACTAAAGAGCCTTTATTTCAGTATCAAAAGTTCTCCCGAAATGCAGCATATATAACAAGTAGCCTATCATCGATAGTGTACACTAATAGTCTGAGTGAGCATATGCAAGTACACTTTGCTTTCAATTTGGGTTCTGAGGTTTTCCTTTCAGAAGCCTGTATTGCCCTTGTCTCATTGACTTGGGTGTAGTTACTTCACAGGGAATCCCATTTCAAGCATTAGTCCATGTTTTCATGACACAGCTGGGTCAGTCTCAGCAAGGAAAACTCTGTCCTGTGTTCTTATCCTTAATTGGGATTCTACTTTGGATTCTAAATGATTTTGAATATCAGGTCTAAAACTGGTGGCACAGAAATGTGTTAATAACATTTAACATTCTATGCTTTTTGATCAAGTGCAAGATATCTGAGGATGCAAAAATTGAAGTGTAACATTCTCTACCTCGCTTTTAATTAGATCATGAGGGATTTTAGGCTCTGCTGCTTGAATCACACCACAGCTCCTTTCTCATAGATATTGAGTTTATTTAAATTGAATTTCAAACTGGGCATTACAGAAGAAAGTCGCAGAAAAATTTCTAAGTGAAATAAAGGGCAAAGCTCTAGAGGGTGTGATATCATTTTAGAGTGGGAGACTTAAAGAAATGTTGTCTTTGGTGCTCAGAAATATGAACACAGTTGATACAGGCTTCTTCAGGACTGTGGTCAGGACATTTTCTGTATAAATATAGTGCTGGCCCATAGAGGCTTTTGGGAGTATAGACACATAAAACCAGGAAGTCAGCTTTTCCTCAAACTGTACACAGAAAGTCACATGGTATATCTTGCTAGTCCTTATATCTGATTACGGAGTCTTCATTAATAAAATATACATCAGAATACATAGCTTTAGTTGTCTACCCTCTGGCACTCAGGGATGCATCGTTACCTGCTCCCCTCTAACTTGTGCTTCTGATGTGTGACACCACATCCCCATTCTGCTTTCTTCTGATCTACCAATGAAATGCAAAAATATATTCAAAGTCATATAATTCTATGTAATTTATTATGTTGTATGTGAGCAATAAATTACTGATTTAGACATGAGATATTAACCATGTCTTCATTATAGATAAGTTCTCCTGTATTCACAATTAGAATTATGTGATTGTAAGCCCTTTAGTACAGACCTTTAGTCCCAGTACTCAGGAGGCAGAGTCAGAGTGCTGTGAGCTTGAAGCCAGGTTGCCTGATCTCCATAGTTAGTTCTAGGACAGAGAGGGATACATAGGGAGACTCTGTCACCAAAACGACATATGTGATTATACTCATAACCCTCTTCCTCTGAAGAAAGGGAAAATAAAATTATAAAGAACAGTACATAGTCACCTTAAAATGTATGAACAGTAAAGTTTAGTGGGAAGGGGGGTTCTAAAGATATAATATAAACAATTGAGACATCCTAGCTCACTAAGGGTGGTGGTTAGATGTATTGTTAATGAGACTGAGAAACCACTCTGGATGTTAGAGATTTGCTTTGTTTTGGTGTTACGGGGATCTCATCCTTTGGTGGGGAGGAGGGCAGTGGGAGTTTGCTGAAGCCATTTCCTGTCAGAAAAAGAATGACAAAATGTTCCTTTGTGCAGACCTCATTAGTATGTTAAAACTCAACTGAAATCATTGTGCACCAATTCTTGTTTTTGACACAGGGTCTCCCTTTAGTCCCAGCTGGCCTGGAGCTAGCTCTGTAGACCAGGCTGGCCTTGAACTCACAGAGATCCGCCTACCTCTGCTTCCCAAGTGCTGAGATTAAAGGTGTGCGCCACTACGCCCAGCGTGAACCAATTCTTACCAAGGGTCCACGGAAGGTGAGGTAGTTCTAGGCTGCTCAGATGGGATGCATTGTGATTAGTTGACCAGGTTCTCTGCTCCTATGGCATTTATAAGCAGCCATAGTGTTGTAGACAATCAATGTACGTATGGTTGAGAAGAATGAGATACATAAAGGAAGAGTCACCAAGGGGTCTAAGCACAAAAGGTGACCAAGCTGAGCATGGTGGCACACGCCTTTAATCCTAGCACTTGGGAGGTGGAGGCAGGCGGATCTCTGTGAGTTCAAGGCCAGCCTGGTCTACAGAGTGAGTTCCAGGCCAGCTGGACTAAAGGGAGACCCTGTCTCAAAAACACCAAAAAAAAAAAAAAAAAAAAAAAGGTGACCAACCATGGCCACTGATGATTTGTCCCCACAGGATCCAGGGACAGACTGCCTTCTGCTGAAACAATAAAAATTTGGGAGTGCACATTTTGAGGGAAATGGGAGTTCATTTCTGAATATATGTGTTTTAACTTGACAATTAGACTTAAATGGAGGGAGCTGGAGGAGACATTCATTTGGATACCTGTAATTTAGGAACCTCAGATATAAAGAGATTCTTGTACCAGTGTCTCTGGCAAAAATTCTTAGTTGATTATGTGGATAAAATAATGTTTGTTGAATCTAAATGGCCTTATTAGATTTTAACATGTGAAGTTGTGTACATATTTTACTGGGCAGATATATCCCACCACAGGACAATGCTCAAGTCTGAACAGAAGCAGGCAGCTCATGGCATTCCACAGTTTGTCATATTATTAGAGACGGGAAGTAAAGATTAGTGAACTGGGAAATGACCACACACACGTGCACACACACACACACACACACACACACACACACACACACAAAACCAAAAGCCCTACCTTATGCAATAAATTCACACTCTCTTTCTGACCCACACATACTTAACCCTTGCCCTATTAATTGGCTTTCTGTACTGTGTATCATTAAACTCAGCATTAAATACTCTCAAATTCATGTGAACTACACATGCTTACTGAATTCAGGTGCTAAACAGCCTTTTAAAATGTATAATGTTGAAAACTGGTTCTGTTGTAGGCTATTTAAAATCAAAATTCATCTCAACCCCATTATCTCATTTTATCAATGATCCCCTTAAAAACTATTACTTTCCAGTTATATCTTATGTATAGATTTCCTGATTGGAATTTGAAATAATGTTATGGGTAGAATTTTGTATACTTTATTGAGTTTTATAATATCTGATGTTCTATCTGGTTGGGTTTCATCTTGATCTATTTTTGAGTACCCCACCCTCCAGTTCTCTCCACTTTCCAATATAACCAGTGATGGTGCCCTTGTGATTTAGCTCTCCATGTGTTTATTTATAATGTGGGATATATATCACAGAGTGAGACAAGACCAGTTTATGAAACATTCCATGTGAAGTAGGAGAGAACCATATAGATAAATGATAGATGTGTTATACATAAATGAAATGTGTGGTCTTTTTAGACTGAATGGTGACCACCTTTCCAGTTCCTCAGATACAGACAGAACACTATGTGCAAGACCCACATAATATTCTGGAGTACATTACTGTGGTTTCTAAATTGTTCCCTTATGGATGGACAATCAACTTGATTTTACTTTTTTCTCCCCTTCTAACTACAGTGCTCATGCAGCATTCCGTACAGTTTCCAGCACAGAGTGAGCACACAGTAAATGCTAGCTGTTATTATTGAAAAGTTTGACAGCGATAAGCGCTGGAGACAAAATGTGTAAGCGTTTCTCTCCGCTGCCCAGCCCTGTGCCCTCATGTACTGTTCCTGCTGAGCGCTGCTTTTCTTCCTTGCCCCACCTCTTCCTCTTTTTCCTCTTCCTCTCCCTCTTCCTTTCCCTCTCCTCCACCTTCTCCCTGTTCTCCTTTTCCTGAAGTAAACTGACAGTCCTTGAGTACTAAGCTCCCTAATGAATTTGAGAATGGTGCCTCACCTTATGATAAACATTTGTACACACACATTCATTATTTCACACTTTTCTCATTTCAAAATCGTAGGTTTTTTTTTTTTTTTTTTTTTTTTTTTTTTTTTTTTTCCCTGAAACTAACAAATACTGTATTCTTGGAGCTGGCTAGATGGCTCAGCTGGGTGCAGTGCTTCTGCATGAACACGAGGACTTGACTTTGGATTCCCAGCACCTACATTAAAACCAGGCATGATAACACACACCTTAGTCCTATCCCTAGGGAAGCAGAGATGGAGGAACCCTAGGCCTCTCTGGGCAATCAATCTAGCTGAATTGGTGAGCTGAAGGAAGACACCCAATGTTTGCATCTGGCACACACACACACACACACACACACACACATTTGGCATTCTGTTATGTACTTGTAATTTGAATTTTGTATATTTCAATATTTTAAAAGAATTTATTATGTGTATCTATGCCTGATATGTGTGTGTGCATGATGTATGTGCATGATATGGGTAGATGTACATGGTGCTTGTGTGTTGAGTGTGTAAATGTGGCTGTGTATGCCATGGTGGAGATGTGAAGATCAGAGGACAACTTTGTGGAGTTTTCCTCCTCCAACCTTTATGTGAATACCAGTTCTAGGAACTCAACTCAGGTCTCACTAGGCTTTCAGGGCAGTACCTCTTCTCATTAAACCACTTCTCCATCCCTTCCTGTACCTTTGTAATACCTTCACTGCCAAACCCAGTTAATCACAGGAGTGTATGCTTATACTATTCTTCACATACACTTTATTTTTTATGCTTACCTTTACTACCCCAGTTAAAATACTTATGACTTCTGGGGCTGGAGAGATGTCTCAGAGGTTAAGAGCATTGGCTGCTCTTGCAAAGGACCCAGGTTTGATTCCAGTTCCAGAGTAATCCAACGCCCTCTTCTGACTTTTCCAGGAAATGCATGACATAGGTGTGCTTACACACATACGGGCAATATACTCACAAACATAAAATAAAAATGATTAAAAAATATTTAAGGCCAGGTGTGGTGGCACACACCTTTAATCCCAGCACTCTGAAGGCAAAGGCAGGTGGATCTTTGTGCTCTTTCAAGGCCAGCCTGGTCTACATAGTGAGTTCCAGGACAGCTGGAGCTATAGGGAGACCCTGCCTCAAAAAGAAAAAAAATATGACCTCTAACATAATTGTGATTTTTTTCTTCTGTTGTCAAATATCATCCACCATATGCCACATTGAGCTGTTAGGACCTACTCTGATTATGACACTCTAAAACAAGTCCAAAATATATGTTTCTGCTTGATAGGATGAAGTCACTAAACATGGCATTCTAGGGGGACACATGACGTGTTGAAGATCTAGGATCCATGCTTCAAATGTCATCTGTAATTCTTCCCAATACCAGTGTTCATTTTTCGAGTAATTCAGTGTGAGTGTGCTCTTCTTCAGCTTAAGATTGAAATGTGCCCTCCATTGATGTCCATATATATATTTTTGTTTTGTCTTTTGAGTAGGTCTCATTTCTCTAAAGCATCATAATTTGCAAATTAATTAATGTCACCACCATGTATTTAATTACTTTCTGCTAATATAACAGACTTCAGTTCACATGGCCATCGTGGTAACTACTGTTGAAAATCCTCTTAAAATGTGGCCGTAGAAATTAGAACAGAAGAAGTCAGTGCAGATGATATGATTCTCTACTCCACCAGAAAATGGCTAGAACTGGTAAGCACAGTCAGCAAACTCACAGGATACAAAATGAACAGAGAAAAACAAGTATCCCCCTTATATACCAACACAAACATATTGAGAAGGAAACAAGGGAAACAATCCTGTTCATGAAAGGCTCAAAAACCATACATCTAACCAAGGAAGTGAAGGACTTGTATAATAAAAATTTAAGACATTGAAGAAAGAAGTTGAAGAAGATACAAGAAGATTACAGATCTCCCACATTTATGGTTTGGTAGGGTTAGGATTGTGAAAATAGCCATCCTCACAAAAGTCTGCAGATTCAATGCAGTTCACAATAAAATTCCAGCATTGTTCATCACAGAAATTGAAAAAAATAATCTCCAATTTCATATGGAAACTCCAAAACCCAGGCCAGCCAAAACAATCCTGAGTAATAAAAGAATGGCTGGTTACATTATCATCCTAATATCAAACTATACTGTAGATTTATAGTAACAAAAACAGCATGGAACTGGTATAAAAACAGACACACTGATCAGTGGAATAGAATTGAGGACCTAGATGTGAGACCACACTCTAACAGCCTCTTTTGACGAAGAGGCCAAAACCATACATTGGAGGAAATATAGCATGACCAACAAATGGTGCTGGTCAAACTGCAGAGCTACATGTAGATGAATGAAATTAGATTCATATCTCTCATTCTGCCCAAAACTCAACTCCAAATAGATCAAGAACCTCAACAGAAGACTCAATACCCTGAATCTGATAGAGGAAAAAATAGGAAATACACTGGAACTTACAAGCACAGGAAAGTACTTTAGAACAGGAGTTCTGTAGCACAGGCATTAGGTCAACAACTGATAAGTGGAACCTCATGCAACTAAGAAGCTTCTGTACAATAAAGGCTGCTGTGATTCAAGTGAATAGGCAGCCTACAGAATGGGAAGAATCTTTACCAGCTATCCCTCTGACACCATGTTATTATCTAGAACATACAAAGGACTAAAATAACTTAAACATTAAAAAAAAAATGGGGCAAGCTGGGCCTGGAGAGATGGCTCAGGAGTTAAGAGCACTGTCTCCTTTTGCAGAGGACCTGGGTTTGATTCCCAGCACCCACATGGTAGCTAACACCCATCTATCACTCCAGTTCCAGGAGATCCAACACCCTCTTCTGACCTCTGTCGGCATTGCATGACAATACACTCATACACATAAAATAAAAAAATAATAAACAAATTGGGGTAAGGAAATAAACAAGAAGTTCTTCAAAGATGAGACACAAATGGCTGAGACATTTTTTAGAATGTTATTGAAGTAACCAATCCCTCCCTAATTGGATTTAAGGTCTGCTTCATAGGATGGAGCCCATACCTGACATTGATATTAGGCTTAGGAACCTGAGCCTAACAGGTCATATGACATAGGGGATAGCCTAGTACTAATTTTCTACCAGATAGTTACCATATTAAACTGACTCCTCATGATTTATTGTTATACCCATAGGTTAATACATCTTTCTTCTCTTACCAGAGAATCTTCATCATTTAGCAGATGGTGGTTAAAATAGAGCCCACAACTGGTCACCCTGTAGGGAATAAGAGACTGCAGACTGTTTATACCTGAATAGACACCTATATCAAGTTCCTGCTTCACGAGGCTCAAAGAGCATTGTGGAAGGGTCAGGAAGATTGTAGGAACCAGCGGTACTAGATGACCAAAAAGAAGCAGTGTTTTCCAGACAATTGATCAGTTACTCATATGAAGTCACATCAGTGGCGACAGCATGCACAAGTCCCATATAAGTTTAAGCCAAACAAATCTTAGAAGAGATGTGGGGAAGTGAGTAAGAATTCAAAATCCTAGCTGAGGAACTATTAGGAGCTGATATGTTTAATATATGACTTGAATATGATCAAAGTACTTTATGAAATTATTTAAAATTCAAAAAATGGATTTAAAATCCAAAAAAATTCAGTAAAAATATTTAAAAGTAAAGAGAAACACAGGTACATAGGTTGCTCAAATCGTGTACTTCCCCAGACAGCAGTTTAGATTTTTGTATGATCTGATTCATTTATTATGCATTTTGTGCCAAGTAAGTTTTCCTAGAACATATTATAGATTGGATCATTCATTGAGGTTGTTTTTATAAAGGGAATTGGGTTGAAAGAGGAATGTAATCTCACATAGAGGGTTCAATTTCCTTCACCTCTTCTAAATAGAATATGGTTCTTCCTCTAATACTAGAATCCCGACTAGCTGGGTAGCTCAAAGTTTATGTCTGCCAATTTATTAAAATAGATAAACATCAAGGCAAAAGGGACTGAGGGAGTTCTCCTCCTCACTCCAGTTGCCATGGGACTTGGGCCTTTCTATTGATTTGAAAATAAGATCCCAAGAGCACTGTTTAAATCTGTATATTAACTTAAAATGAATTTCAAGAACCAATTAAAAACATTTTAATAATCTGTTTTCTTTATGCAGCTCCTTAGACTGCCTTTTCTTATATAAGAAACTCAGAGCCTGGTTAACATGGGGCTGCTAAAGTAGGCACCAGACAGGACATGTGTGCTGTTTTCAGAGGTGAAGGAAACAGGAGGAGGGGCTTGTGAACTCTGCAATTGATTGGGTTCCTCTAGAGACCTGACTTCTCTTTATAATGTAATCATATCTAGATAATGACTCTTAGGGGGAAGCTGAGCTCTTTCATCACTGCCTTTAATGAATTGAGCCTATTTACATTCCACCAGCAAGATATCAGTGTCATCTTATTGTCAAAAGCTTGTTAAGAGAGTAGGCAATGAATAAGCAAGGAATCCAAGTGTCCCCTCACACCTCTTCTCTGCTGTTCATGGTCCCTTCCCAAGCACTCACTGCCTTGCTTCCATTTTGTTCTCTGCCTTGCCATCCCCTGCCTGACTGGCTGTCCACTGTAGCCAGAATCTAGCCATCAACATGGATGCCTGTTTCCATAGTGTCTCCATTCATTATCAGTTCCTTCTTCCAGGCACTCCTCTCTCCCACCACTGCCACACTGCTGAGCTCCTCTGATTTTCCTACTCTCACCCTGGCACCTCCAAGGACATGTAAAGCTGTTCTTGGAAGGTACACAGAGTTGCAGTCCCTTCCCACTGAGCCTGCATGACCTGCTGCCAGCACACTACAGCGGTGTTCTCTTGAACCATTCCTTCTTGGGCAGCGTTATATTTCTTAATGCCTTGAACACTTTGCTCCCTCTTGTCCCAGAACCATAATGCATCCCCTACCTGTCCTGAGTGAGCTCTATGAGCTCCCTCTTATCTTTCAAAACTCCACTGAAAGGTCAACTTCTCAAAGAGGTGGCCCTCATCGCCTATTTAATGGGCATGCTACTCATTGTTTTTTACCTCATTCATATCTTTCCTGTTTCTTCAGGCAATTTATTGTATAGTAATGAATTTACTGTTTACTTGCTTTTCCTCACTCTTCATTTTTTTCTTGCAACAGGACATATTTTTCATTATAAAGGGACTGCACCAGCCTCGTTCATTGTTTTCCTGAGTACCAAGGAGTGCTTCTCAAAAAAAATACTGTATTATTTATTGAAATATTAATTACCAGTAGGTATTTTCCATTCTCTTATATATATGTGCTACCATTTAAAAATTGAAAGAGGAATGTAATCTCAGTGTAGAATGTTTAATTTGCTTCATCTATTCTAAATAGCATATGGTTTTTCCCCTAATACTAGAATACCTACCAGTAGAGTAACTCAAAGTTTATGTCTGTTTATTGAAATGGATAAGCATCAAGGAAAACCAGGCCTGTGAATGAAATATTATACCTCTCTGAGAAAGCTGGAGAGTTCTGCTTTCTGCTTCTAGGAACAGAGATTCTCAGTGCTTTCATAAGCACTCAGGTCCTCATCTGCTTTTGACCTATCTGATCAATAGTCAGTGCCAATATGATGTGATTTGTCTCAGAGAACACCCAGTATTCTTACAGATTCTCTGAGGCTAAATGACATAGTCATTAGCATTTGAACACTAAGAACTAAAATGTGTATACTGTGTGCCGACAATGGGCTTCGCACTTTATCTTCATACTTCTATCTCTCCTAACAATACTTTGGAGAGGGTATTATTAGCATCATCATCTTAAATAAAGGAGGCTTGAGTTTGCACAGAATGGACAGTTTGTTTTACATGGATCCAGCAAGCTGAGTGTTAAGAAGAAACTCTCTGGTTTAGTCTATCCTTACTATGTTTTACATGCTTGAACATTTTATGAAGCATAAGTCATTTAATCTCCTCAACATTAGTATATAGGATAAATGGTTACTCAGTTGCACGATGATGCAAACTAATGCATAGAGAGCTTTATGCGAGTTTCTATATTAGAGTCTATATTCATATCGAAGATGTTAGCACACTCTGCTGCTGTGGTATTTGCCAGGCCCCCACAACCCCAGGCTCCTAAGTAGTTTACACAGTACGGGGCACTGAAAATGACCTAGACATTGATGTGAGGCAGACCCTGTGTTTTAGTCTTAGCTTCTCTCCTCTCTTTAATTAACACTGGCCTCTGAGCACAGAGTTAGGTTTGCTGGGGTATAGTTTCTGATCCATAGGACAGGCATGATCAGAATGTCAGAACTGTTTTAAGAATTAAATGAAATAACACTTAAAAATTATAGTATACATAGGGAGTGATCAAAAAATATTTCCTAGCAGGGTCCCCTTGTTTCCCCTGGTATCACAGGAAGAGGTGGCACAGGACTCTCAGTCTAGCCCCTCTGTGGTACTGATTTCGTGTATAGTTTTCTCCAACTTGAGAGCTACACAGGGGACTAGCTAACTGTTATTTGGCACTTTAAATGTCTTGGTGCCTTTTTTTGCTGGTCTATAATTTACCTTTGACAGTGATGGATTATTATTCAGCTTTGATTCATAGCTGGGTTGCCATATAAGGAGAGAGTGGCATATCAATGAGGTGGCTGCTGTTTTAAATATGGGAAATATTTTCAGTAATTTCCTAATTAGCATGAGTGGATGTAAAAACCGTTTCCGATCTCTGAGGAACGAATTCTCATCACTGCTAGGCTTCTGTATGGCTGATGCCTTCTGCAGTCACGATCCAGTCAGCCTGTGGTCTCTGATGGGATCTGTCCCTGGGACATGTAACCAGGGCCCAGCATGATGACTTTAAGCTGAAGATCAATGCCAGTGCTGATGCTGATGAAGATGGGCCCAAGGAAGGATCTGAAATCTGACTGGGCTTCCGCTTCTGATAAATGTGAAAAATCATCTTTGATCTTTTTTTCTTCCATGGAAAACCTAAGAGGATTTACATCTGAAAAAATTAAACTTAGAGCCATAGTATAATAAAAATTATTACTATCATTTTACTTGATTTTATTTTAATCCTCAGGCCTCACTGGTTTGCTCAATAAGATCAAAGCCAGTGCCAGTCAGAATGCCTGTGATGTATCATGAGGGAATGAGAAAGGAAGTGAGACTAAAGAAGATGGCTGGCTTTAAAGCTAGAAAAAAAAAAGGCAAAATGGGTGCTTACTTCAATGAATTAAATAGCACTATTGCCTGTGAGTGTGTTTCTAGTTTTGCAACTTGAGGAAGATTCCTGTAATAGAAAAGGATGCTCTGAATATTTTCATTTCAGAATCAGAGAAGCTTTTCCTTATAATGTATCATGTGACCGAGCACCAAATAAATCTAGCCTAAGAGGCATGTCTTTATTTAAATGTGTATGTGTATCTATGTGTGTTACTATTCATGTTTGTAAAGTGGGGCACATATATGTATGTGGCTGTGCACTGAGGTTGATGTCGAATGTCTTCCTTGACCACTCTCAAACTTACAGACTGAGGCAGAGTCTCTCATTTAAATCAAGAGCTCATTACTTCAAATATTCTAGCTAACCAGATTATTCAATAGATCCTCTGTCTGCTTCCCTGAATGCTGGGATCAAAGGCATGCTACCACTCCACCTAGCACTTACATGGGTGCTAAGGATCTGAACCCTAGTCCTCACACCTCCATGGCAGGTACTTTACCCACTGAGCTATCTCCCCACCCAAGCCAGGTTGATCTCTAGGTCTTACAACTAACTTCATGAAGCCAGATTTACTGTCCCTGAATTCTAAGGCATCCTATCCAGCTCCAGGTCACAAAGTTATAACTAAGATATCATTGATGAATATTACAGTGTGCCAGGCGTGGTGGCGCACACCTTTAATCCTAGCACTCAGGAGGCAGAGGCAGGTGGATTGTTGTGCGTTCAAGGCCAGCCTGGTCTACAGAGTGAGTTCCAGGACAGCTGGGGCTACAGGGAAACCCTGTCTCGAAAAGACCAAAAAATAAAAAAAACAAAAAAAACAAAATTAAAAAAAAAAAAAAAAAAAAGAATCTTACAGTGTTAAGTATTTTCAACTCGGTTTCTTTTCCTAGATGGTCATTGGTGTCATTCCATTACTGCTGACCTCTTATTTGACATGAGGGGTAGTTTGTGTATAAAACAACCTGGGGAGTGTAAAGCAACCTACCCAGATATTTGGTTAAGCATTCTGAATTCTTTTTGAGGTGATTTTTGGAAGGGGTTGCCATTTAATTCAGCTGAGTCTGAGTGAAAATTTCCTTCCATTATGTAAGTCGAGCTTATCCAATATGTTGAGCATCTATCTAGGATGAGAAGCTAGGATAGTCATCTCACTAGTCAGGCAAGGACTTTGCTCCCAGTAACCAATGCTCTGGGTTAAGACTCAGGCTGAGTCTTCACCTAGCCTCTTTTCCCTAAGTATTGTGGATTATCAACCCTCAGGAAATGACGAATTGTGTTAATTCCTTAAAATTAGCACCCTCCTTAGGTATCCCAACTTAGAGGCCAGGAGCCCTTACCTTTTGTGGGGCCTTGGATCCCCTGGCCAACATCCCACTGGTTGAACAATCCATTGCTGATGTCAGCAGACTCCCTGTATTTAATATTATTTTGCCTGAGTGCATAGCCCCTAGGACTTTAGTATTAATTTGGTTTTGAACAGAGAGTAATCCCTTCCACAGTTCCCATGTCTAGTAGTCAATTAACGAAAGCAGTCGTTTTACAGTTTTATAAGAGATACCTCTACAATAGTTGTCTCCCAATTTACAGTTGGGGAACTACCTCATCTTGTAATATTCTTCCTTGTTCTATGGTGGGAAGGCAGGAAAGTCTCTCATTATCAGAACCTTTGTGGCACCTAGAGGTAAGTTTCATTAGGCCTTCATTATAACTAGTTGCTACATGTAGGATTCCACAGAGGGGTTCGATGTGTTTATGGCAATCTGCGGCTTTTCTTTCTTCCTTTGAATGTTCAGATGGGTCAACCTCTCCGTTTGCACTTTTTGGTACATCCTACTCAATGCACACCTGTATCTTTTCTTTCTCAAAGACCCTGCTGCCGAAGACATGACGTTAACATGGGGAGCGGATCGTATTGAGACCACACATGCAAGTGTAACGATGGTCTCTGGAAATGCAAGGAGCGTGTTCCCAAAGGCCACTATACCAATAATGCAAATATGGGTTTCCCTGAGTCAAGCAAGGCTCCACCGTCAGCACCCCCAGCTACACCTCACCTGCTGGAAATACTGTGCAGCAAAGGCAGCCAGTGCTTTTATATCCCAAATCTAATTTGGTATTGGCTCTCCCCTTGGATGAAATAACCCATGGCTGCTGCCCCAAGCTTCATCCTAACAGGTTAGGAGATGTTAGATTGTTATAAGCCACAGATAAGACCCTGTCATATTAACAGGGGGGAAAATTGTAATTCATGAATTAACATATCCAAACATATGTGTCTATGTAAAAGTAACCTACCCATAACTATTAGTGCTGCTTTAAATACCTTATATATCTAATTGCTTGTTCTTTCATTAGTCGGATCGACGTTTATTCCCTGGCAAACTGTTCAGCCCATGAAAGGACAAACCCAACACGCCGGAATTGACAGAGTCCAAGTCAACAGCTCCTGATAGAGTGGGCTGTTTTACCTCTCCTCCACTGTGCCCTTTTCTAAGCCTAGGGAACAACCTGCGGAAGAGGTGGGGCGTGGTAGACTGTAAGGGCTGCGATTGGGGGTGAAAGGTGATTCGAAACTCCCGCAATGTAGTTCTGGACTCTTATTTTATCAACTTGATTTAACAAACAACATGTCACCCCTCACTGGATGGTGGGGCTGTAGGTGTTTGGGCACAACAGCCTGCTAGATAGGTTTTGCATGAAGGTGCTTGTACTATGGATTATCACTTATAGTAAAAATGAAAAAAAAAACAAACGGAGAGACAGTATGCAGGACAGTTATGCAGAATGCATGGATCTGGGATGGGGTGGGGGGGGGAGGGGAAAGGGAAAAATAAAGCCTGAACTGAATGGGAAAAAGTATGAAATGCACAACAGCATTCAATTAACAAAACTAATTTAAAACAAAATTAGCACCGCTCCGTGCATCTATGGTGTGGAGGCGGCGAGTGTGTGGTGGTGTGTGTGCGCGCGTTGCCTCGGCTCCCCTAGTGCTGAGAGTTAAAGTTGTGGTCACAGAGTATCGTAGTATGCCGGCTCGTGGAAGGACACGAGAGTACTTCACTGCTATTAGATATTTTTGTTCTCCTTTCCTTTACAGTTCTAGAACAGCCTAACCATCTTCCTAAGTGTTGCCTCATTTCTATCAACTTGTTGTGATGTGAAACTGCATTGTTTCGTAGAATAAACTGCGAAAGACAGTATCGGAGTTGAGTTTTATATAGGACAAGTCAATTTCTGCTTCAGTCTCTCTCTTCTTCTCTCTCTTCTATCTCTCTCTCTCTCTCTCTCGCTCTCTCCCTATCTCTCTCTCTCTCTCTTTGTTCACTCTTTTTCTCTTACTTAGCTGTTCCGTAAATAGGTTGTGTGGTCGTTTGAATGAGAGTGTCCCCTATAGGCTTCAAATATTCACACATTTTGTCCCCAGTTTGTGGCATTGTTTGTGGCCATGCTGGAGGAAGTACGTTACTGGGGGCGGGCTTAGTTAGTTTAACAAGCCTTGCAGGTTCTAATTGCTCTCTCTTGACTTCCTGTGTTCATTGGAAGATGTGACCCTCAGCTTTCTGCTCCAGCCCTGGCCAACATGCATCCCCATTTACAATGGACTCTTGATTCCCTGGAAATTGGTCATCATAAGCTCAAAAAACCTCTTATTTTATAAGTTCTCATTGTTCCATGGTGGTTTTATACAGCAAAAAAATGTGACTAAACCAGTGATTCACACACATCACATCATTCATGCTTTAGACTGATTCAGTACTATATTGTAACCTAAGCCCTTGCTTCCAGCTCCTTGATCAAATCACAGTCTTTAGCGTGTTCTCTAACATAAATTGTGTCCGTTTTCTCTTTTTTTTTTTTTTTTTTTTCTTGTTTTTATTTAATTTTTATTGATGGTTGTGCATTTTATCAACATATTTTCCCAATTCGATCAGGCATATTTCCCTTTCCCTTCCCCCCAACCCACCCCATCCCAGGATCATGATTCTGCCATAACTGTCCTGCATCTTTCAGGTTTTTTTTTTCATTTTTTAGCTATAAGTGGTAATCCATGAGTATAAGCATCCTCGTGCAAAACCAATCTATAGGACTGTTGTGCCCAAACCCCCACAGTCCCCACCATTTCAGTGGAGGTTGACAGGTTGTGTTCAATCCAGTTGCTCAAATGAGTGTCCAGATGTGTCCGTTTTTATAATATAGATAGATTGAAAATCATCTAAATCTCAAATTAATTTTTTCAGAGCAATTCTTTCACTGTCATGCTTTCTTGTATCTTACTACAAAAGCAAGGAGAAATCAAGCCATCCCTTCAAACACTTTGCTTTTAAACCTCAAGTTCCCAAGTCCATCATAAGTTCTTTCATCCAGGAAACATAGAATACAATTCTAATAACAGCCTCAAGGATCACTGTGATAGCTGGTCTTCCTTGCCCACTTGGTAGATTTAGAGTCATCTCAAAGACACACCTGTGAGCATGTCCATGAGAAAGTTTCTAGAGTTTTAACAGGGGAGGGGAAATCCATCCTGAAGGTGAGTGGCCTCATCCCATGGTCTGGGGTCCGAGCCTGGGTAAAAAGTAAGAAGAAAGGAGAAACAGAGTTGAAGGCCAGCATTCTCCCTCTCTCTTTCCTACCACCCATGCCTGGTGACCAGCCACCTCCTGCTTCTCCATTATGGAAGACTTTATCCCCTCAGACCTAAACCCAGAATAAGCCTTCCCTTAACCTCTTTGGTCAGGTATTCTGACATAGCAGTAAAAAAGTAACATAATACTCATCTTTGCCACTGTATCCAATAATATTTTCCTAATTTCATCTGAATTGTCACCAGATTGTCCATATTCCCGACAGTTTCTTCAAAACAAATCATACTGTATCCAGAAAGTCCCTCAAAATCCTTTCAATCTCCATCCTTTATCAGGTTCCAAAATCATATCTATCATATGTGCATTTTAGACATTTATTAGAGCAGCACACACTTCCTGGTACTAAAATTTGTGTGAGTTAGGAATGACTAGAAAATAGAGACTGTGCATGCATGTGTGCATGTGGTTGGGCCAGACCAATCTTACATATGGTCTGGGCACTGGGTCCTGGGAAACCTTGTCTAAAACAAAACAACCACAGCAAAAACGTCAATAAGGTGTCTGAAGATGGTTCTGATGTCAGCAGATCTGCACTTTACCTTGAATGCACAACTGGGACTTGAGGTTGAGGCCCTTCCCCCTCAGTTTCATGAGGGCCACCTCCCTCAAGCCAAGGTTTTCGGGACCAGATGGCTTACCCAGATTGATGCTGCTATTCTAGGAACCCAGAGTATAGAGGATCAAGCAGAACAGGCTGATTCTTTAGCCTTCAGATCTGGCAGAATGTTTCTGCTGGTCTCAGGCTTGCTTGACTTTACTCTGCCTTCCTTCCCGCTTCTCCCTCTTGAAAGTGGAATGTACCTTACACCTACTTCGGAAGCAGGTAACTTGTCTGGTTTTCACAGATGCATGGCTGGAAATGTATTTTACCTTAGAATGAACCATACCTCAGTTATTGCCCAGGCTAGAATTACATATTTAGATGAGAGTTGAGATTCAGAGTTGATGATAGAATTTGTTAACATGTTCAAGGTTTTGGATGGAAATAGTTTGTGAGAAGTGTATAGATTTGGGGAGTGTGAAAAGAGCATGGAGCATTACGCCTTAATCATGTGCCCCTCCAAATTTCTAAGTTTCAATTCCACTTTTCATCACCTCAGAATACAATTGTGTTTTGAGATGAAGGAGGCTGTTGGACTAGGCCTAATCTAATCTATTTTAACCCCGATTGGAAGAAACATTAAGGATGACAACACACACCTATAATCCAAGGGTCTAGAAAAATCTATTGTTTCTGTGGTGTCTGCTCCTCCGAACATGCTCCTTTCGGGTTACTGCAAATGTGGAGACTTCACAGTCTAGATGAGTCCATATAAACTGCAGTAAAGAACACCATCCCAGAAGAATTCACTCAGAGTTTTATACTCCATTTTGTGAACACCCAGCTTTAGCTGTTTGGCACATTTTGTTGTAAATGATGATTTTGTTTGTTTTTTCAAATGAAATATGGTGGAGTAGGAGAGAGATGTCGTGAGAGGAGAGACAGAAAGACAGAGAGACAGAGGAAAAGAATATTTAACATGAAAACTTAAATCTAACTTAGTAAACAAGAATATATTGCAATAATAAACACTAGGCATACTTATTTCATTGCTTTATCTTAAATTATTTTTTTATTTTTTTTGTATGTGTATGAATGTATGTCTGCATGTAGGTCTGTGCACCCGTGTCGGTGCATGCCCAGTTAGGTCAGAAGCAGAGTGTTGGTTCCCCTGGAACGGAGTTCTCCTGGCATTGGAGAGTTACCGACGGTTTGCAGCACACCATGTGGTGCTGCTGGGATTGAACCCCGGTCTCTCCAAGAGCAGTCGGTGCTCTTAACCACTAGGGCATCTCTCCAGCCCTCTCATTGCTGTTAATTTAAAATTTCTTTTTTCTCTTTTTGCTACCCAACCCTAATCTTAAAATTNCCCACCCCATCCCAGATCATGTATTCTGCCATAACTGTCCTGCATCTTTCAGGTTTTTTTTTTTTCATTTTTTAGCTATAAGTGATAATCCATGAGTATAAGCATCCTTCGTGCAAAACCAATCTATAGACTGTTGTGCCCAAACCCCCACAGTCCCACCATTCAGTGGAGGTTGACAGGTTGTTTGTTCAATCAAGTTGATCAAATGAGTGTCCAGATGTGTCCGTTTTTATAATATAGATAGATTGAAAATCATCTAAATCTTCAAATTAATTTTTTCAGAGCAATTCTTTCACTGTCATGCTTTCTTGTATCTTACTACAAAAGCAAGGAGAAATCAAGCCATCCCTTCAAACACTTTGCTTTTAAACCTCAAGTTCCCAAGTCCATCATAAGTTCTTTCATCCAGGAAACATAGAATACAATTCTAATAACAGCCTCAAGGATCACTGTGATAGCTGGTCTTCCTTGCCCACTTGAGTAGATTTAGAGTCATCTCAAAGACACACCTGTGAGCATGTCCATGAGAAAGTTTCTAGAGTTTTAACAGGGGAGGGGAAATCCATCCTGAAGGTGAGTGGCCTCATCCCATGGTCTGGGGTCCGAGCCTGGGTAAAAAGTAAGAAGAAAGGAGAAACAGAGTTGAAGGCCAGCATTCTCCTCTCTCTTTCCTACCAACCCATGCCTGTGACCAGCCACCTCCTGCTTCTCCATTATGGAAGACTTTATCCCCTCAGACCTAAACCCAGAATAAGCCTTCCCTTAACCTCTTTGGTCAGGTATTCTGACATAGCAGTAAAAAAGTAACATAATACTCATCTTTGCCACTGTATCCAATAATATTTTCCTAATTTCATCTGAATTGTCACCAGATTGTCCATATTCCCGACAGTTTCTTCAAAACAAATCATACTGTATCCAGAAAGTCCCTCAAAATCCTTTCAATCTCCATCCTTTATCAGGTTCCAAAATCATATCTATCATATGTGCATTTTAGACATTTATTAGAGCAGCACACACTTCCTGGTACTAAAATTTGTGTGAGTTAGGAATGACTAGAAAATAGAGCTGTGCATGCATGTGTGCATGTGAGATTGAGGCCAGACCAATCTACATAATGAGTTCTAGGCCAGCTGGGGCTACTGGGAAACCTTGTCTAAAACAAAACAACCACAGCAAAAACGTCAATAAGGTGTCTGAAGATGGTTCTGATGTCAGCAGATCTGCACTTTACCTTGAATGCACAACTGGGACTTGAGGTTGAGGCCCTTCCCCCTCAGTTTCATGAGGGCCACCTCCCTCAAGCCAAGGTTTTCGGGACCAGATGGCTTACCCAGATTGATGCTGCTATTCTAGGAACCCAGAGTATAGAGGATCAAGCAGAACAGGCTGATTCTTTAGCCTTCAGATCTGGCAGAATGTTTCTGCTGGTCTCAGGCTTGCTTGACTTTACTCTGCCTTCCTTCCCGCTTCTCCCTCTTGAAAGTGGAATGTACCTTACACCTACTTCGGAAGCAGGTAACTTGTCTGGTTTTCACAGATGCATGGCTGGAAATGTATTTTACCTTAGAATGAACCATACCTCAGTTATTGCCCAGGCTAGAATTACATATTTAGATGAGAGTTGAGATTCAGAGTTGATGATAGAATTTGTTAACATGTTCAAGGTTTTGGATGGAAATAGTTTGTGAGAAGTGTATAGATTTGGGGAGTGTGAAAAGAGCATGGAGCATTACGCCTTAATCATGTGCCCCTCCAAATTTCTAAGTTTCAATTCCACTTTTCATCACCTCAGAATACAATTGTGTTTTGAGATGAAGGAGGCTGTTGGACTAGGCCTAATCTAATCTATTTTAACCCCGATTGGAAGAAACATTAAGGATGACAACACACACCTATAATCCAAGGAGTCTCAGAAAAATCTATTGTTTCTGTGGTGTCTGCTCCTCCGAACATGCTCCTTTCGGGTTACTGCAAATGTGGAGACTTCACAGTCTAGATGAGTCCATATAAACTGCAGTAAAGAACACCATCCCAGAAGAATTCACTCAGAGTTTTATACTCCATTTTGTGAACACCCAGCTTTAGCTGTTTGGCACATTTTGTTGTAAATGATGATTTTGTTTGTTTCCACAGCTGATGAATATTGAGAGAGAAAGAGAAATGAGAGAGACAGAGAGAGAGAGACAGAAAGACAGAGAGACAGAGAGAAAAAGAATATTTAACATGAAAACTTAAATCTAACTTAGTAAACAAGAATATATTGCAATAATAAACACTAGAGCATACTTATTTCATTGCTTTAATCTTAAATTATTTTTTTATTTTATTTTTGTATGTGTATGAATGTACTGTCTGCATGTAGGTCTGTGCACCCGTGTCGTGCAATGCCACAGAGGTCAGAAGAGAGTGTTGGATTCCCCTGGAACCGGAGTTCTCCTGGAATTGGAGTTACAGACGGTTGTCAGCCACCATGTGGGTGCTGGGGATTGAACCCTGGTCCTCTACAAGAGCAGTCGGTGCTCTTAACCACTAGGCCATCTCTCCAGCCCTCTCATTGCTTTAATCTTAAAATTCTTTTTTCTCTTTTTGCTACCCAACCCTAATCTTAAAATTCTTAGCTTTTATTTGTTTGGTTTTTTTAAATAATAGGTTGTTTCCTATTTTTTTTCAGCAATTCCATCTTCTTCCTTTCAATAGACACCAAAAATAAGAGTACAAAAGTGCTTCATTTATTTTGCTTTATTGAGATTTTTTTTTTTTGTGGTTCTTAGCCTCAGCCTTTAATGGCTGCGCTATCCCCACAGCCCAAGAATTTTTAAATATCTTGCCACTGAGATTTCTAGATAAGCAAATTCTCTAATGCACTCACTCTGAAACAGCTAAGTGGTCTTGGGTGGAAATGTCCCTTTTTTGATGCCATGACCTGAAATGCCCAACAGTGGACATGCATAAACTTATTTGGGGGAATCCAGGACATTCTCAGCCTTCCACTTGTCCTGATTACTGGCAACAACAATGTGAGCAAGCCTGTCAGTCACCAGAGGGCTTCCGGCCATTCTCTATTATGGGGTCCTGGGAATAGCTTTCTAAAGTTTTTTCTAAAATTTTCTCTCTGTTTTATATCTATTCCTTTTTCTACTTTTTAAATTTATTTGCCTATGACAGCCCTTTCTCCCACTTTAAACTTCTTTCCCTTAAATTTCAATTCACTTCTGTGTTTGGATAATTGAATTAGCAATTGGTAACAGTTATGAATAAACACCCATAGGATGTGGGAGCAGACCAATCCAAACCATGAATTATAGTATGAGTGTTATTAGTGTTTATGCAAAAGAATAATAGATGTCATTCAGCAAGGACCTCTGTTCACATGGCATACTATCATGATCCTTGAGAATTGGGAAGGCAAAGAAATAAATGCTTTATTTCAGAGGTTCTGTTATCATGTGTTTACTGTGTGTAATAAAACTTGAAAGTAAACCTTTTGAATTAGAGAGATGTAGACCATTGTCATAACCATTAATGTAATAAGATTTGCTTCAACCAACATTCCTATGTTTAATAAAGAGATATCATTATTTAAAGAACCCTGCTTCCTTCAGTTTTTGTGGGTTTTTGTTTCGCTTTGTTTTGAGACAGGATCTCCCTGTAGCCCCAGCCGGCCTTGAACTCACTAGATAGATCACGGTGGGTGGCCTCCATCTTATGGTGAGTGATCTACCTGCCTGTCTCCTGAGTGCTTGGATTTAAGGCTGTTTAGACTCATTCTTTAAAGACGTTATTTTTAGGTATTCGATTCTGTTCCATAACAACATGGGGAGCTTCAGCATTATTTGCCACTGTCACTGGTGGGGTAACACTAGAAAGTATACTCCAGGAAGGAGAAAGCGCTTCTTAGAAATAGATTCTTTGTGAGAAAAGATGCACAGTTCAAAATACTTAAGACTGCTTTTTGCAGCCTTCAGGAGATGTTTCAGGACTGGCAATGATACTCTGTGACACCTCTGTCCTTCCGAAGACTGCCTCCTCCACTGGGTTTGTTTTGTTCCATTTTAAACTGTGTTTTCCTCTTTTTCCCTCATTTAAACTTTTATTTGCCAGACACACTGTAGTTCAGCCATATGTATTAATGGCATTACACCATGTAGGAACATTTATTTGTAAGATCTCTTTCCCTTGGCTTTTCTTGTGTTTCTTGTCACCATTGTAGGACTAGCAAAGGACAGTGTGTTGGTTGATTCTTTTTGGTAGGTGGCTTTGCATCTCAAATATTTCAGAATGGTCTCAGGACATGTTTCTACCTAGTTATCTTTTTAAAATTTTATGTGTAAAGTGTAATGCCTGCATGTAAGTAGGTACACCCATGTCATTTAATGCCCATAGAGGTCAGAAGGGGGCATCAGATTCCCTGGAACTAGCACCCACCATGTGCCACCATGTGGGTGCTAGGAATCAAACCCTGGGTCCTCTGGAAGAGCAACCAGTGCTCTTAACCACTGAGCCATCTCTCCAGCCCCTACCTAATTATCTTGTACTCTTCCCTGAATACTGAACTTTTCTTTTAGTACTTTCTTCATTTTCTCAGGTCTAAAGCTTAATCAATATTTCATGGTCATTATTTCCTTATGCACAAAGTGAGCTTTAGTTTAAATAATTCACAGATCATTCTAAGTGGTGTGACACCAGTCAATTGGCATATATTCAATGCCACCCTGTACTACATAAGGAGTTCTAAGACAGCTAGGGCTGTATAGCAAGAACCTTTCTCCAAAAACTAAAACACAAACACAGACGGAGCTTAGAGATTTCTTTGTATTTTAATTGTGACAGGGTATAAATCAAATGGAATAACTGTCAGTGGGGTGTGCAGCTTCTCTAAGGACCTAGGGGGAGAAATATGTAAGAGGGAGTGTAAAGTACACTAGCATTTGCATCTGTAATGGAGAAGAAGACGGAGTTGATCATTAGTGTGGAGACCATGGGTCTTCCAAGCTGTTGGATGCAGGATGGTAATTTAAATTTTCTCTTATCCATACTTTAATTTCCTTAGCAATTACAATGTGCTTCAGTGAAGCCAGCACAAAGCCCACTCTGCTTTGTACTTAAGCATCTGCTCCTAGTCCCGAGAGCAGGAAGTGATCCATCTCCCTGGGAAGAAGTGTCTGTGTGTGTTATGAAATGTGGCATAGGGTCTGGGCACTGGCTGACTTAAAACCTGATAGCATTTCCTTATGTTGTCCCCATCTATTTAATTATTGGATTTTCTTTTCCAGTTAGCAAGTAGCTTAAAGGTGCCCACAGGTTGACAAACAACACAAAGCTCCAAAAAACAACCCAAAACTTTGGTGATACAAAAATAAAAGAAAATATTCAATACTGAATACTTGGCATTAAAAAAATTGAAACTACACTATCATCTTTTTAACCTCAATTTGGTTTGTAAGATGGCTTATAATGAGCTTTAATGGATACTGTTTTCTTCCTTGATAAACAATGTGTGGTAATAAGACTCTGCAAATATAGGGTTTTTTCAGCATATTAGGTAAGAAAATTAATTTTTCTTTTAAACAAATATATAAAAATATTTGGAAGCAAATTTAAATTTAATTATTTTGTTTTTAACTACTAAGATGGGCTGGAAAAATGGCTCAGTGGTTAAGAGCATTGGCTGCTCTTACAGAGGTCTTGGTTGATTCACAGCATGTACTTAACCATCTGTAACTCCCATTCTAGGGGATCTGACACCCTCTTCTAACCTCCATGGGCACTGCATGACACAGTTGCACTTACAGACATGGAGAGAAAACATTCACACACAGAAAAGAACATTTTTTTAACTTTTTTTTTTTTTGGTCTTTTCGAGACAGGGTCTCCCTGTAGCCCCAGCTGTCCTGGAACTCACTCTGTAGACCAGGCTGGCCTTGAACTCACAAAGATCCGCCTGCCTCTGCCTCCCAAGTGCTAGGACTAAAGGCGTGCGCCACCACGCCCGGCAATAAATCTTTTTATTTTTATTTATTTTTTTTGTTTTTTTGTTTTTTTTTGTTTGTTTGTTTTTTTAATTTAATTTTTATTGATGGTTTGTGCATTTCGTACATCATTTTCCAATTCAGATCAGGCATATTTCCCTTTCCCTTCCTCCCCACCCCCCCCCCATCCCAGATCATGTATTCTGCCATAACTGCCCTTCATTTTTCAGGTTTTTTTTTTTTTTTTCATTTTTTAGCTATAAGTGATAATCCATGAGTATAAGCATCCTTCGTGCAAAACCAATCTACAGACTGTTGTGCCCAAACCCCCACAGTCCCACCATTCAGTGGGGGGTGACAGGTTGTTTGTTCAATCAAGTTGATCAAATGAGTGTCCAGACTACATCGCTGTAGTTTCACTGTTCACCCCAATCGCAGCCTTTACATTCTACCACGCCCCATCTTCCGCAGATTGTTCCCTAGGCTTAGAAAAGGGGCACAGGTGGATGAGAAGTAAAACTGTCCTCTCTCTCTGGAGCTGTTGACTTGGATTCTGGTCAATTCTGGCTGTTTCCTTTCATGGGCTGACAGTTTGTTCAAGAGTAACCTTTCGATCCTACTAATGAAGCACAAGCAATTAGATATATAGGTATTTAAGCAGCACTAATAGTTATGGTAGGTTACTTTGGCATAGACACATATGTTTGGATGATATGTTAATCCATGAATTACATTTTTACCCCCTGATAAATACAGGTATTGAGACCGCACATGCAAGTGTACAGATGGCCTCTGGAATGCCAGAGAGTGTTACCAAAGGCCACTAAACAAATAAAGCAAATACGGGTCTCCCTGAGTCAAGCAATAAATCTTTTTAAACTGCTATCATTTGGATAGAGTCAGAAAGGATTTAGGTAACGTTTTGCTCCTAGTTGGGTACAGCTAACAAAATGAATTTCAACTAAAGAAACAATTTGACTATAGGACCTTTTATCTAGCCTATCATATTTTTTTTATCTGTTCTGAATTTTCCTAATTTCAGTTGACTTTAATTTTTAAAACTCTTAAGACAAATACAATTTTCCTACCATATTAGATAATTGACAATATTATAATTAAAGGTAAATAAATTATGCTACTCTAAGTGTCTAAATCTTTGACAATTCTTTGGATCAACCCTCAGAGTTTAATTCAAACTCTTTGTTAATAAAATAAAATAAGTTATTACAAACGCTGATGTTCACTAATTAATAATATTTTCTCATTGTAGTATTCTTATTCTGGTATTTTATTAAGGTTGTTTGCCCCATTGTTGGGAGCATGATATGGTACACTTTCTTAGAACTATTTTCTTTTCTACCTACTCCAGAATATTTTGGTTACTCTTCAAAATATCCTATGAGAATACCAACCATTATTATATTCATTTTAGCTATTGTTTTCTAGGCAGAATTGATTTCATGAGAATGACAGTATGTCCACGGTATTGAACCTCTCCACTGACACTGTCTGGCCAGACTTCTAATTCTTAAATCCCATGACTTGTGAAACTTGAGTCAAGTGCTTGAAACATTTATTCAGATTTAATTATCCAAAATCATCTGACAAAGCCTAATTTTTTCCTTACCTTTCATGTTTTCAGTTTGTCAGCTATAATTTTTGTGATTTCAATTCTTTCATGTGTATTTCAGTCCTGTTCTATGCCATTTTAATTGTGTGTGTGTGTGTGTGTGTGTGTGTGTGTGTGTGATTAAGTCCTACTGATTTTAAGTGCCTGTGTGAGAAGAGAGCTCTGAACACAGCTTTGGCATCATTTCTTGCTGATTTCCTTCTCTGTGTGTGCTATGAAAGGCTCTAGGCTTGGATAAGAAAGTGGCCCTGGGGAAGGCCCTCCTACAGCACTGACCCCCTGAAATTGTGCCCTGGACAGGAAGCTTGCTGGCTAGATTTGTTGCCAGGCACTGGCTGAAAGCTTCTTTCTAATCACAGGAAATGGGAAGAATAAGGACTTTGGCCTTGCCAGCAGGACTGTCAGGCCTCAGAACCCCAGTGCTGGGAAAGCCAGTGTAGGCGGGCAGAAGAAAAGGATGTCAAGATACCTTTATTTTTAGCAGGATCTTAGAGGAATGTTTCTGTTTGGCTGGCTCTTTCTATTAAATAGGAGGAGAGGCGGGAATTAAAGCAGTTTTGGAGCTACTTTGTTCTCAAGTTAAAGGGAGGTGAACCTGCCTTGCATTTCCATTCTGGAGCTTTTCACTGGTTCTCACGGGGCATTCCTTCATTTCTGTCCTCAGTTATCTACGTGAGAGAGGGGTATGTAGATTACATTATAGATGCATGTATGTCTGAATCAAGACTCATTTCACTTAGAAATATTAATAGTCATAGCAAATTCTATGCTTTGACTCTCCCATCAAGGAATGAATGTTTGGTTATTTATTCATTTATTTATCTTGTTGTAGTGCTATAGATCAAACACAAGACCTTGTCTATGTTACTCAGTTCCTTTACAACTGAATTATATACCCTTAGCCAAAGAAAAGATTGTTTTATTTATTAATACAAGATTTATATTAAGACATATGCAGATAATTAACTATTACTTGCAGAAAAATTATACTTTAAACAATTACTTCAGGAATGTAGTAGTGAGCAATAAGATATTCAGTGTCTGATCTAAGACACCCATGTGTCAAAAGGAGATACCCATACGACCCCCAGAGACTCACAGCATGGCAATGGCCCAAATGGAGCTTATTTCCTGAGGAGAATAATTATGTTTGTCTGAGAGGAGTAATCGCTATGGCTGCGGTCAGATCAATTCCTTTGCATTCAATTCTTGGGCTATGACCTGCAATAGAGTAAAAATCAAGAGAGTTAAAATAGGTGGAAGGACTTCACGGAAAAGGGGCCCTTTAGATCTCTTTAAGGAATGTGGACTTCCTCCAAGGAACAGTGTTAACCAGGGAATACCTTGCAGGCTGCAGTGCCGGAACTAAGGGAGACACCATTGAAAAGCTGTTGTTAAGAAGGCCCTGGCTTTGTACAAGGAATATGCACTCATGATCATTTTAGTTTTAAGGGGCTTCTTTGATACTCAGGAGAAGGTGGAATTCATTTAGACTACAGAGGAGTAAGATGGGGAAAACCAAATAACTTGAGAACCATTTTGGAAGTTTGAATGGGGAAACTCAATGAGTAGAAAATGGAGGGTAAAGACAGAAAGCAGGAACCAAGCTCGACTCCACTTTGCAGTTGTGAGACTGTCTTAGTGTACCATTGCACTCTCCATTTTCCATGTAGAATTCAATGCATTTTATTACATTTTAGAGTTGACCTGTCATTACCAGGGCCTAATTTGAATGTATTCTTAACCCCTTAAAAAGAATCTTCACAGACATTGTCCAGTCCTCTGCCTGATCCCTAAGAAGTAGCTAATCTACAGATGGGCCTTTTATTCACGCAATTCATATAATCATGTAATATGTGTTTTTATGTCTGTTTTTCTTTCCTTTAGCATGACATTTGATACACATCTGTAGGGAAGTAAAATATATTTCCCTCACCCATCCGTCCATCTTGTGACTGAAGCTGCAAAGGAAAAAAATGCACACATTTAATGTAGATTTACATGATGCAGAAATTGATAAGGAAACAAGAACCTTAAGAAACGGTTTTAGAATCGAAGAACTGACTGAAACAGTGAACTTCTGCTCAAAACAGTCAATTTCCTCATGGAGAATATTGAGAAAGACTGAGAAAGAGATGAAAAGCATATTTGGCAGAATGCATGAGCTCTGGTGGGGTGGGCGAATGGAGGGGGACACAGGTCTAGATTTGTTAAAAACAATAAAAATAAATTTATGAAAAAAAAGAAACGGTTTTATCAAAGCTTGAACAAGAAGTAGATGGTCATGGATAAATATGACCAAACAAGAATCTATAATCCACTGCTAATAAACTGTCCAGATTCTTCTCTCTTTTCTCTGTCTCCAGAGAGTAAGTTGTTCCTTTTCTCTGGATACAAGGCAGGGCCTCTTTCAATTGAGATTCTTGTGTTCTGCCTTATGGGGAGGTCAGAAAATCATTCCTGCTTCACAGGAAAAGGGGGAATGGTGAATGTGACCTTTCAGCTTCTGTGTCATCAAATGCCTATATGTGCTTTTGGGATACTAAATCTCTGCAATTAGAAAACTCCTGGTACCTTAGCTTTAAACAGCTCCACAAGAGGGGCAGAATTAGAAGTGACTAGGGGATAGACGGTGAGTTGGATTCTGGCCATGTCAAACACAACATATTATTTTGGAAATAGGCATATGGAAAGAAGGCACAAAGAAGCCAAGCCTCCAGGAGAGTAGGACCTAAAGCTCCCTTGGAACAAAAAGCTGCTTCTCCAGTGCTCTGAAGCCAAGCAGGGCTGGGTTGAGATGTAGAATTCAGTCATCTGGGTGTTTTTACTCTGACATGGCTGTCTGTTCCTTTAATGGATGGTGGCTGGACTGAGTTGTGAGTCACACTCACAGAGCCAGCTAGCACTGTGGAAGCTAGCCAGCAAGGAGAGGATTTCAGCACACTGTAGCCAGGTAGAATTTCTGTATCGTGCAACCAATACTCATAGTGCCTTCAGCAATAGGATCATATCATCGAGTTCTTGTAGGCAACCAAAAGCAATGGCAAGCGGCCTCCAAGGCCTCCTGACCAACAGCTTACAAGGAGGTATCCCATGCCTGGCACTGGGGTCTCTGTTTAATACCCCATAGCTTCTAGGAAGAGCTTTTCCAGCCATGCAGAATATCTCCCTTTAAGCTCATTAATAAAAAATGAATTGTATACTTTCTTTGCAGTTCTTAGCCTCAGACTTTAAGGGCTGTGCTGTCCCTGCACCCCATTTTTTAACTTTTTTATTAGATAGTAGGTTTCCATGTGGCTTTCCCACATACTCTTCATTTTGATCGACTCTCCTCCCTGTCCCCATTTCCTCTCCCCTTCTGTATTTACACTTTTCCATCACGTGTTCCCCCCTTCCATATCATTCTACTAGCCCCCCTCCCCCTCCCGTTGAGTTGACTTTTTTCTAGTTTTTTGTCCTCTATAGAAACTCTTAGCCCATCACACAAAATGAGAGATTTGAAACTAGGGTCCACCTAGGAGGGAAAACATGCAGGACTTGTTTCTCTGTGCGTTTCTCACTAGGTATAATTTTCCCAGCTTTGTCAACTTACCTATAAAATTCATGATTTCCCTTTTCTTTACAGCTGAATAAAATTCCACCCTGTTTGCACCACATTTTCCTTGTCCAATCATCAGTTAATGGACATTTAGGCTGATTCCATTTCCAAGCTATTATGATAAAACAGTGATGAACATCATTGTGAAAATATCCAGGTTGGGGGCTGGAGAGATGGCCTAGTGGTTAAAAGTGCCGACCACTCTTACAGAGGACCCGGGTTCGATCCCCAGCACCTACATGGTGGCCGAGAACCATCTGAAACTCCAGTTCCAGGAGAATTCCAGTTCCAGGGGAATCCGACAGCCTCTTCTGACTTCCGCGGCATTGCACGACACGGGTGCACAGACCTGCATTCAGACAGTACATTCATACACATACAGAAATAAATAAATAATTTAAAGAAAAAATAAAATAAAATAAAATAAAATATCCAGGTTGTAGGAGTTAAAGTTCTTCAGGTTTATGCTCAGGAGTAGACTAGCTGGCTCACAGGGTAGTTTGATTTCTAGCTTTTTGAAGAGTCTTCACACTAATTTTCATCATCACCAACAGTGAATAAGTGTTCCTCTTTCTCTACAACCTTTTTGGCATTTTTTTCTTAATATAGTTTATTATTTGAAAGTTTTATATTCCCAAGATCTACCCCATCTCTCTGTCCACCCAACTTGGTGTTCTTTTATTATATTTTATTTTATATTTCTCATTGAGTCCAATTTGTCTTGTCCACATTCTCTTTTTTAATTTATTTATTTTTATTTTAGTTATATGAGCATTTTGCATGCATGTATGCAAGTGTTGTGCAATGCCTATGTACAGTGCAGAAAAGGGTGTTGGAGGTCTTGGAACTGGATTTATAGTTGGTTGTTTTTTTTTTTTTTTTTTTTTTTTTTTTTTTTTTTTTTTTTTGGTCTTTTTGAGACAGGGTCTCCCTGTAGTCCCAGCTGGCCTGGAACTCACTCTGTAGACCAGGTTGGCCTTGAACTCACAAAGATCCACCTGCCTCTGCCTCCCGAGTGCTAGGATTAAAAGCGTGCGCCATAGTTGGTTGTTAACTGCCATGTATGTTCTCAGAATACAACCTGAGTCCTCTACAAGAGCAGCTAGTGCTCTTAACTGATGAGACATGGCTTCTGCACCATCTCTCCAACCCTTTGAACATTGTTGACCTACCATGGGCCACACCATTAAAGAAAACTAACTCTTGTCCCCATAGGTATCAATTGTCAGTTGCTCCTTAGCTAGTGGTAAGAATCCATGCCTACTCTCCCCTCCATGCTGGGACTTCATTTGGCTTGAGCTTGAGCAGACCTTTGCACATGCTGTGAGTTCACATGTGCACCTGCCCTCCTCCCAGGAAAACATTGTTATATTCTTTTAAGCAATATGTGTTCAGAAGTGTTTCAGATATTTTGATTGGATTGCTTTCTTGATATTTCTTTTAAGCCTTTGTATGTTCTAGATGTTAATTCTCTGTTGAATGTATAACTGCCTGAGATTTTCTACCATTCTGTAAGCTACCTCTTCGCTTCAGTGTTTCCTTAGCTGCACAGAACAATCTTAGTCTCATGGGTTATTGTTTTCACTTGTTCTTATTTCCTTGAGTGTGGAGTTCTATTTAGAAAGTCCTTACCTGTGACTATGGGTTGTAGCACACATCTAACTTCTCTTCTAGTAGTTTCACAGTTTCTGGTTTTACACTGAGATCTTAGTCCATTTGAAGTTGATTTTAGGCAAGGTGAGAGGTGAGGATCCAGTTTCTTATATATGTGGCTATCCAGCTTTCATAGCACCATTTTTTTGAATATGGTCTCCTTCCTCCATCGTTGAATATGGTCTCCTTCCTCCATTGTGTATGTTTGGAATTTTTGTTAGAAATCAGGTGGCCGTGATTACATGAGCCTGTCTGGGTCCTGTCTTCTACTATGTTGATATCCATGTCTGTTTTTGTGCCAGTATCATGCTGTTTTTACTATGATGTCTCTGTAGTTTAATGACATCCAGCATGATAATGCTTTTATCATTATTCTTTTTGTTCAGTATGACTTTGACTAGCTGGGAATTTTGTGTCTCCATATGAAATTAAGATTCCTTTTTCTTTCTCTAAAGAATGGCCTGGGGATTTTGATAGGGATTGTATTGAATCTGTAGATTACTTTTGATAGGATGGTCATTTTCATGGCATTGATTCTACCTATCCATGAGATGTGAGTCCTTTCCAGATTCTAGTGTCTCCTCAATTTCTTTCTTTGGAGTTTTAATATTTTGTTTATTGAGGTCTATACCATCTTGCTTAGGTTTACTTGAAGGTATATTTTTTATAGGTAAATGGAATTATTACTCTGATTTATCTCCCAGTGTTTGTCATTAGCATGTAGAAAGGCTACTCATTTTTGTATGTTAATTTTATGTCTCTCCACTCTGCTGAAAATATTGGTAGCTTCTAGATTTCTGGTAGTCTTTAGGGTCTCTTATGTAAAGCATCACATCATGTGCAAGCACAGATACTGATTTATTTTCTTTACATTGCTTTTATTTCCTTCTCTTGTTTATTGTTCTAGTTAAGACTTTGAGTACTGTATTGAATAGGAGTAGAGAGTGTGCAGGACTCTGCCTTATTTCTGTTTTAGTAGAAGTACTTCAAAATTTTTCTCCATCTAGGATGATGTTGACTATTGGGTGTGTCATTTATGGCATTTATTAGGTTGCAGTGTGTTCCCTCCAGTCCTGTTCTTTCTAGAAATTTTATCATGAAGTGATATTGGAATTTGGCATAAGTCTTTTCTCCAACTACTGAGGTGATCCTGTGACTTTTGTCTTTAATCCCATTTGCATATGATTTATTGCATTTAATTGATGTGCACATATTCAATTATGCCTATATCTGCAGAATAAGGTCAACTTGACCACAATGAATGATCTTTTGATGTGTGTCTGCATTCACTTTGCAAGTACTTCATTGAGAATTTTGGTATCTCTGTTCATCAGGCATACCTATAACTCTACTTTTTAAAAAATCCCTACCTGGCTTGGTATTAGAGTAATACTGCCTTTGTAGAAGGAGCTTGGCAATGTTCCTCCTCTCTCTATTTTGTGAAATAGAGCATTGCAAATAGATCTTTAAATATTTGGTAAAATTCCGCTAGGAATCCATGTGAAGCTGATCTTACCCCATCATCCCAGAAGATTTTTTGTTGTTACTGTTCCAGTTACTGATTTTTATCTTGGTTTAATGTTGGTGGGAAAGAGCTATGTGGAAATTATCCATTTCTTTTAAGTTTACCACCTTAATGGAATTTAGATATTTAAAATGGTCTTTGGAGCTGGAAAGATGCTTCAGTGGTTAAGAGCACCAACTTTTCTTGTATAGAACCTAGGTATTTGATTCCCAGCACCCATATGGTGGGTAACAACCATCTGTAAATCCAGTTACAGGGTATCAAATGCCCTCTTCTGACATCTACAGGCATTGTGTTATAGGGGAACACTTCCATACATGCATGTAATATACTCACCTAAAATTTAAAAAGTAATAATAAATAACATTTTTACAGCATACTCTTAAGACTTTCTGGATTTCTTTGCAATTGATTACATATTGCCCTGTAAATTTCTAATTTAATTAATTAGTGTCTCCTCTCTTTTAGTTAATTTGCCTAAGCTTTGCCATTTTATCTTTTCTTTTTTTAAATTTTTTTAATTTAATTTTATTTGGGAACTAACTCTATACCATTGGGTCTTTGTAATTTTTATTTTCCCATTTCATTAATTTCCACCCTAGTTTTCATTATTTCTTTCTACTACTTTTAGGTGTGGTGTGGTTTCTTCTTGTTTGTGCAGTATTTGAAGCAAATCAATAATTTATGTAGTAAGTTCTACCTTGCTAGGGCTGCTTGCATCCCAGAAGTGTTGTTGGTATGTTGTATTTTCATTTTCATTGAATTACAAGAATTTAATTTTTTTTCCTTTTATAAGTTCCTTGGTCACGGTGTTTTATCACAGCAACAGAAAAATGACTAATATAGTTATTTGGTACCAGACAGTGGGCTGTTGGCTGTGAAGAACCTGACCATGTGGATGTTTGGAGAAATGTGGAAGACTTTGGAACTTTGGGCTAGAAAAGCTGTTGACTACTGTAAGCAGAGCTTAAGGGGCCATTCTAATGGAAGCCTGGAAGAAAGCATTGCTGCAAAAAATGTAGTTCCAGGGGAAAATAAAGACTTAGGCAGCAACTGGGATATTTTGATAGTCTGGCAGAAGTTTGCCCACAGCCCAAATGTTTGCCTGATGCTAAGTTGAAAAGCAATGGACTGATCTGAATTGGAAAATGATGTACGAAATGCATAAAAGGAAGAGCTTACAATTGATGGTTCCAGGGAATTAGAGTCCATTGTGGTGGAAGGCATGGCGGCTGGAGACTGCAGCAGCAAGCCGAGGGTCACATCTCGCAATGAGCACAGGAAGCAGAGAGAGAGCAACTGGAGACCACGAGGCTTGTTAAACTCACTAAGCCTGGGGCTGGAGAGATGGCCTAGCGGTTAAGAGCACCGACCGCTCTTACAGAGGACCCGGGTTCGATCCCCAGCACCCACATGGCGGCCGAGAGCCGTCTGAAGCTCCAATTCCAGGAGAACTCCAGCTCCAGGGGAATCCGAGACCCTCTTCTGACCTCCGCGGCATTGCACGACACGGGTGCACAGACCTGCATGCAGACAGTACATTCATACACATACAGAAAAAAAAAAAAAAAAAAAAAAAAAAAAACTCACTAAGCCTGCCCCCAGTGACATACTTCTTCTAGCATGGCCACACCTTCTAAGACCTCCAAAAACAGTGCCACCAACTGGAGAAAAATGTCTGAATACTTACAGCCTATGGGGGACACTCATTCAAACCACCACATAAGGAATGTGTCTAATGTTTTGGTAGAACATTCTGTAATATTTGTTGATCCTTCAGTCTATGGTATTGTTTAACTCAGACATTTTTCTTCTTTTTCTGTTTTATTTTGGGTGACCTATCTGATGGTGAAAGTAGAGTTCTGAAATCACCTGCTATTACTGTTGGGGCTAATCTGTGGCTTAATGCCTAATAGTGTTTATTTTGTGAAACTGTATGTCCTCCATAATTTACTCATTTTAGACTTGTGACGTCTTCTTGGTGGATTGTAACCTTGATCTGATTAAATGACCATATTAGTCTTTTCTGATAGTTCTGCTTTGAAGTCTATTCTGTCCAGTATTAGAAAAGTTATGTCTGTTTATTTTATCATTTCATTTGTCTGGAATACTTTTGCCATTCTGGCACTATAAGGTAATATTTATCCTTGAAGGTGAAATATGATTCTTAGAGGCTACAAAAGGATGGGTCCTGTTTTGTAATCCACTCAGTCTGCATCTTTTGATTGTGAGACTGAGTCCATTAATTGAGTCATTATTGGAGGATGTGTATTGTTTTCTTTTTTCTAAATTGTGGTGTTTGTTTTCTTATTTCTACTTTACATAGCTGCTGTTATAACACCGTTGATTTCCCCTTCCTCCAGCAGCCTCCTGGAATAAAGCTGAAACATTCCTTCCAGTAATTCATTCATGTAGCCTATTTTCATCTTGGAAATATTTTGTTTCTCCTTCAATTATGATGGATAATTTTGCTGATTAAAGTAGTCTGGTTTGGCCTCTGTGTTCTTTCAAAACTTGGAGCAATTTGTTTTAAGTTCTTCTGGCTTTTATAGTTTGCATTAAGAAGTCTGTTGTTATGCTGATAAGTTATGGTGTTCAGTGTCTTTTGTTTGTACATACAGGTATATTATTGGCTGGGGGAGTTTCTTTTCACATCTTGTCTATGTGGTGGTATGTGTGCCTCTTATATCTGAATGGGCATCTCTTTCCCTAGTAATTTTCTTGTATGATTTTATTGAAGATGAGCTCTATGCCTTTGTTTTGGAATTCTCCTATGACTAATTCAGAAATGGCATTTTGATGGTGTTCCAAAATTCCTGCATATTATGTTTGTAAGTTTAAAAAAATTATGATGTCTGTGGCTGAAAAGGTGGCACAGCAGTTAACAGTACTGGTTGCTGTTGCAGAGGAACGGGGTTCGATTATCATCACCCATATAGAAGCTAACAGCTGTTTATACATCTAGTTTCAGGGGAATCCAATGCCCTCTTCTGACCTCTGCAGACATCACAGGACATGGGTGCACCTACCTACATGCAAGCAATACATTCATACACATAAAATAAAAATAGTATATAAAGTATTTCAAAACATTTGTCTTTTTCTTCGACTGAATGATCCAATTCCTCTACTTTGTCTTCAAGGTATGATATTCTTTCTTTTAAATGATCCATTCTGTTGATGAGGTTTTCACTATTGTTTTATTAGAATTTCTCCTTTTCAGCCTCCTTTCAGCTATACTTTTCTTTAGTTTCTACCTCCTTATTGAGTTCAGTTTTCTTTGCATTGTCTCCATCACTGTATTATAGCCTTTGGTTTTCTGGAACTTCAGTCACTTTATCTCTTAAGTTCATTTATGTATTTGTGACCTCTTTACATTCCTTGACTCTGAAAATGTTTGTATCTTAAGTTTCATCTAAGTTGTTTTGGTTGGCACATTACTATAGAATTGGTGTTTGAGGGGGTTATGTTGTGCAGATTTTTTTTTATATCACTTCTGTTTTTCTTTGTGGTGGAACCAAAACTGGAATTGGGTTATTGGTTGTGTATTTCGATACTAGTTGTTAGTCCACTGGCTGGTTGGGGAGCCAGCTCAATGATTGGGGGTTGGGGGGGGAGTCCTGAGGAAATTGAGCTGAAGGGAGTAGGTCTGTTTGCAGGATTAGATTAGTGGCTAGAGAATCCCAAGGCAGGGCAGCAGAGTGAGCAGCTTGAGCAGAGTCAGGAAGTAGATCATAAGTAGGGAAAGCTGGGCCTCCTACTGGAGACCCCTTAGTCTAAGTGCCTGGAGCAGATTTTCTGTGACAGCACAGCAGGGGCTGAAGTGGAGCAAGCTGGGTCTCAGCAGGTTCTGGTGTGGCCAAGCTGGGGAAGCTGGGCAGAGACCACTTATTTTTATTTATTTTTTAAGATGTTATGTGCTTCTATATCTTTGTGAATGTATGCACACCTGTGTGTGTGGGTGTGTATGTGTGTCTGTGTGTGTGTCTGCATGCATACACGAGCAAGAAGCAGAGACCATGGGCAACACTGATTATGGGCTTCCTTCCCCTGGCTCGCTCTGCTACCTACATTGCTTATACAGCCCAGGTCTACCTGCCCTGGGATGGAACCACATAGAGGGCTGTGACCTCCCACATTACCTACCAATTAAGAAAATTCTGCACACATTGCCACAGGCCAGTCTGATCTAGAAAATTACTTAGATGAGGTACCCTATTCCCAAGTGACCCCTTGTCATATTTGACCCCTTGTCAACTTGACACACAAACACAACACTATTACCCATACATACTCTTTTCACTTCTTAGTCTCCAAGTCTCAGGTTAACATCACAATGTAAAGCTCAGTACAACTTTTAGAAGTCCCAGCATCTTTAAAAATTCAATCACTTAGGGCTGGAGAGATGGCTCAGCAGTTAAGAGCACTGACTGCTCTTGTAGAGGACTCGGGTTTGATTCCCAGCACCCACATGGCAGCTATGAACCGTCTTTAACTCCAGTTCCAGGGGAATCCGACACCCTCTTCTTACCACTGCAGCATTGCACGACATGGGTGCACAAACCTACATGCAGATAGTACATTCGTACACATAAAAAATAAATAAAATTTAAAAAATCAAAATAAGTTAAACATTTACATATTCCAAGAGGGGACAACCAGGACAGAGTTATAATCAGATTTAAGCAAACCCCCAAATCCAACAGTATAAAAGCTAATTGTCCAAATCTGTGACTTGGGATCTTTAGGCTCCAAAGAATGTGGGTAATCTCACTTAGCCTTTCCCATCTGTAGTGAACAGAACTTGTCTCATAGTCTTAGGCCCCCTTCTTTCATTTCTGCTACTGTCCGTGGTGGTGGTTATCCATGTTCCTGGCATCTCTAATATCCTAGATTCTCCATTGTAACTGAGGCTGCACTTCATGAATGGCCTTTCCTAGTGCCAGCCCAAAGCTGTTCTCCATATGACTCCTTCGCAACTTCCAATGAAGCACCTTGTGGCAGACTCTGACACAATTTTCAAGTTTGGCTTCCATATGAGATATAGCCTTGGTTCCCTCTGGACCAGAGCTCCAGTGCACTGACCCTAAAGAAATAATTCTCAAATATTTTACCTCAAAGATGCTGGTCTCTTATTGATCATTGGTGATTCTTCTATTCCAGGTAAAACAAAGGTTTGACTTCCATGGATTCTTAATTCAAATATATCACATTAAGGGCCTGATAGAGTCTTTGAAGGACTCCTGGACTTCCGTCTGCAATTTCATAAGACAGACTATGTTATCTCCATGTGTCTTAGGGTTGTATTCTAAGTTCTCACAATTGTTCATTAAGCTCTGAGCTTTCAATGGCTTTTCCAGCCCAAAGCTCCAAAATATTTCACCTTCCTCATACAAAATTATCCAAGGCATAAAACCCACATGGTCGTTCATCAAAATACCCCACATTCTGCCTTGCTTCTCTGTTGCGCTGATCAAACACTGAACAAAAGCAAAGGGGGGGGGTTATTTGACTTATAGATCACAATCCATCATTGAGGAAAGCCAAGGCAGGAATGGAGGTCGAGACCATGGGTGAATGCTGCTTCCTGGTTTGCTTCCTGTCTTGCTCAGCTACATTTCTTACATAGCCCAGGCCTACTTGCCACTGAAGACACCACCCACAGTGGGCTGTGTCATCTCTCATAAACTACCAAAAGTTTGCATAGACATGGCCAGAGGCCAGTTGAATTTGGAAAATTCTTGAAATTCCCTCTTCCTAGGTGTAATAGCTACTTTTCTGTTGCTGTGATAAAATACTGTGACCAACATAAGTTATAAAAGGAAGAATTTATTTGCCTTACACTTTCCAAAGGAATAGTCCTTAATGGCAGCTGGAGGTGACTGGAGCAGAAAGCTGAGCTCTCACATCTTCAAGCAGGCACAGGAAACAGAGGAACACATTAAAAATGGGCAGGGCTATGTACTCTCAAAGCCCTCCTCCTGTGACGTGCTTCCTCCAGCACGCCATACTTCCTCATGGTTCCATGACTCTCCCACAATACCTCCATGAACTGTGGACTGAATGTCCAAATACTTAGAGCCTATGGGAACATTCTCATCAAACCACCACACTGGGTGACTAGTTTGTGTCATATATATATATATATATATATATATAGATATATATATATATATGGTCTCCACTACCACCACTGTTCCTTAGCACTGGCTTGCAAGTACTAGGCAAGGTTTGTAAAGTTTACTGATGATTCTCCAGGACAAGGATAACACTACTGAAAGGCCCTGTGACACTGGAATCTGTACCCTGCTACTCCATATTCCTTCATTTTAATCAAGACACTTGATCTGCAAGAAGGTTGAGGGAAGAGCTTGGGGACTGGTTCCCAGGAATAAGCAGTAAATGAAATGTTTCTGTCATTGAAGATAAGCAGCATAGCCCCGTGCAGTTATGATCAGGGCAGAGTTCAGGTTCACTTATTCCCATCATCCTGCCAGTTTGCAAGTCTGTGCATTAGCAAACAATTCAGACCGAGGCCTGATAAGCCTCTGAATATGATCCATGATTGCACTGGGAGGAAACTTGTTTCCAGCCATCCTTTGTGTAAGATTGAGTGCTTGCCTACTGTCAGTTGTTTTTCCCTCTTGGAAGTTTATACACTTTGATGCATCATAACTTACTGACCCAATGACAGGAATTCTCCCACCACTCCAAGCACATGTGATTCAATGACTGCCTGTAGTCCAGTTGCCAGGGAAACTTGAGTCTCTAGGGTCAAGACTTTTTAAACAAATGCTGTGAATATGCTTTAATTATGTCTGCCCTACCATCATTTACCCCGAGGAATCATCATTTTTATTTTCAGGAGCTTTTTAAATCTCCCTTTGAAAGTTTTGATTTTAATATTGACAAGCTTTGGAGAAGAGTACCTTGCAGGGAAAAATGGGCCCTGCAAGCTGTTTGTAAACCACATGATCAGGCTTGTCTTCCTTCCCAAGCAGGGATTAGGGATATGTAACAGGTAATTCTCTGTGCTGCTTCTCACTCATTCCTCATTAGCTGGAGCATCAGAAAGCATCCATGGATCATGCAGGCTCACGCAGTCTGTGGTCTCATGTTTATGCCCACACAGTAGTTTATTAATGCTTGTACTGGAAATTCTAAACATCTGATATGCTAATTGGATTTTTTGAAAGTTGGGAGTAAGTAAGCACTTCGTAAAATCCAAACCTAAGACAGCATTCAGCAGCGTGACAGGAACGATAGCCATCAACTTTCATTTTAAATAAGCAAGTTCCGATTTCGGTGACATTAAGTCAGTGCTCTGTTAGAACTAATTAGTTTTCAAAGAAATGTATCTTTCTCTCTAAAACTGACAGTACTAAATGTTTCCCTTAAACCCCTGTATTCCTATCATGCTCTCTGTATAGGAGCAAATAATATTCTCTGCCTGTGGAAACTATTCCTGTCACAAGTTTTCTAAACCTCCTATAATACTTGTTGATACCTGGAAAATCAGAGCCCCTTCAGGGGTTCTTGGTCTCTCTAATAAAAGAATTTAAGAACTTATTACAATAGAAGCTCAAGAACAATTTTATTAGCATTTAAATGAAAATCCCTAGAGCCAGCAAGCTATAAATCTCCACATGAGGATGAGGAAACAGAGAGAAGAGAAAAGAAAGCTGTGCCACTTGAGTTAAGGCAGCATGGAGGGCTCCCGTGTGGAGTCAGGCAGCCACATGGAAGGGAGTTGCAGACAGAAGGAAGCCCAGAATGTTGAGGAAACCATGCTTGGAAAAAAATATTTTATAAAGAAAATGAGAAGTTACTTATTCTGCACAATTCAGAAAAGAAGCAGGCTTACAAAGCTGCATGTTTGAAGCTCAGTGAGAGACTGCACTCACTGATGGGGAAAGTATATTATCTAACTTCTTTTTTTGTTTTTTTGACTGACAAAATTTTTACTGCTGTAACTTTAGTTCCAGAGGATCCAACACTCTCTTCAGTCCTCTTGAAACAGGGAGAGAGAGTAGCCTGTAGAGGATTCATAGTCTCATTCATAAAAGAATTTAAGAATGGAAAGTACAACCAGAAATAAATAATCAGTAAGACCAGAGAAACTGTACTGCAGACATAAAACATGAGATCTTAGTAAAAAGACAAAAAGAAAGAAAGAAAAAAAAAAGAGTACTGTGGTTTGGCCCATCTTCAATTCTTACTGACAAGTGCATCTACCCTGTGGCTCCCATCACTTTTGGCACTCCTCAAAGACATGAAACACAACTATTTAACTTTCCAATATGGACTGAAGATTCATGTCTCTCCAGGAATCCTCCAAACCTTCAATGACAGATGGGAACTACTGAGGTACCCAGCTTGTGGATTAAACAGCTAAGAGGTTGTCAGCCTCATCAGAATATAGACTGCCATTGTTGGACTACCTGGGCCTTATCATGGAGGCCAGTACAGGGGGATCAAGACAGGACAATTGCTTACTGGACTTCATTTGGGGGACCATGGGAGGGAGAGACCCCAATGTGGAGCAAAAGTTCAGGATTGATAGTTGTTCGGGATTGCCAAGGAGGACTCTTCAAGCACTTCCTTAAGGAAAACATGACATCTTTTAGGAAAAAAAAAATCCTCCAAATCAAGTGATATGTGTATGTATGTATATATATATATATATATATGTATATATAACTATGTATATATATACTGTAGCAATACAAGTTGGAGAGAACAACAACAAAAGAACTGAACGAAAACTCTGGAAAGACTCAGAAAAAGATGCAGGACATGTATGGCAGAGTGCAGGAACTCAGGTGGGGTGGGGGGCATGGAAAGGGAATCGACTCTGATTTGATTGAGAAATGGTGTATGACCTATGGAAAAGTTTAATAACAATAAAAAATGCTGAAAAAAGGATGGAAGCAAACAGAAAGCTTTAGGACAATTTTATTAGAATTTAAAGAAAAATCTTCAGAGCAGCAAGCTAGGGAATCTCAGCAGCTTCTTGGAGGAGGAGAATGGAGGGGAGAAGGAAAAAAAGCTTCGAGGCCATGCAGATTTAGAGCCTGTGTGGTGGTGAGACATGTAGTGGAGAGCAGTCACATGGTGGGGAGAAGAAGCTTTAGAGAAAAGGTAAAGAAGCACAAGATGCTAGGGCAGCCCGAAACGTCACAGAAAGATGTTTAGAAAGGGTATATGAAGAAGCAAAGGCGAGATCACACTCTTCTGAATTCTTCAGAAAAGCAGGCAGTCTTATAGAGAGCTACACGTCAGTGGTCAGCTCCAGAAGCACTGCACCAGGAGGCGAGATTCCAGTCAGGAAGACTTCGCTATCTTGTTAACACACTAGGCATTCCACCCATCTGTTTAGTATGACTTAAGGTGAACCTGCCTTCCTGGGGTTGGCCCTACAACCAGGTGATTGACCAGTGAAACTGGAAAGGTGGGTTTTCCAATAGATAGACTGGAGATGTCATAGTCTTGACCAGTTGATCCTAGGGGCTATTTGCCACACTAACATTCTGAGGGCACTGCATGACACAGGTGCTCTTACACACATGAAGGCATATCAATCATACACATCAAACAAAAATAAATACATGAATAAAAAAATTTCTCCCTTCTCTTTTCCCACTATTTGTCAATAGTTCCTTGGCTAGGGTTGGGGCCTGCTCCCCATTTCTGCCATTCTAACCTGGGTTTTTGTCTTGTTGAGTTGGGATTATCTCATTAAGTGGTATGTATTCCTCTTATCTTTTCAGCATGACTTGCTCATTGAAGTCCTGCCTACCTGAGGATTGGTCCCTCAATAACCTGGCCAACCAGGTTATTGAGCAGCCCAACTGAAATAACTTTAAAAAGATGAGACAATTGAATGTCACCATTTAGGAGTACATCCCATTCTTTTGGCTAGAACAGAAAAGCTTTCCTTAATGGGCCTTCAGTGGCACTGTAGCATTGACACAAGTCAGAATCATGCCACTGTCATCAGTGAGGGGACAGAGAAACAGTTTCATGCTGTCATCCATACTCACCTGAAGAGTTCAATTAAGCTTGAAGGGTCCATCATTCTGGTCAAATGCTGTCTTTGGTTTAGACACTGAAAAGAATTTTAGGACTATGGCCAGTAAAGCAGAGTGGGAGATGTTATAAAGATGTGTTAATATAGATAGGCTCAAGCAGGTGGTTAAGAGAATGGGGTTCTCAGAAGAAAGACACAACTGAAAGTATAAATGTAGGCATCTCAAACAAAGAGCCCAAAAAATTGAAGACTCAAGTCTGGGTGTGAACTCCTCAAGGGAGAAGAATCAATTGCTTTTGTCAGGGCTAGTTATAAGTACCATTGTGTTGGCTTTCAAATTATAGCTCAAAAAGGTGCTAACAAATCTCTTCTTCCTCTACTTTTTCTCTCTCTTCTCCTTCACCTCTCTCCTTCTTCTCCCTCCCCCCTCCCTCTTCCCTCCTCCTCTTCTATCTTCTTCTTTCTTCTTCTCCTTCTCTTTATTGCTCTGACTAATGAGATAAGTAAGGTGACTCTGGAGTTGCCTTGGGTAGAATTATAATCTGATTAAGTAAAATCAGAAGTTGGTAATATTACACAAAGGATTTAGTATATGTCCTTGCCTGTGTAGTAGAGTTTCTCATGATATTCCTCCAGAAAACCACTATGTGGAAACGTTTATGCAGCTCAAGGAATGTGATTATGGAGATAGTTAAAACAATCTCACCTATACAGAAAAGGTTTAGGAATAAATTCTCCTAGAAACCTTATTGAGCTTGGGGTTTTTTGTTTTGTTTTGTTTTGTTTTGTTTTGTTTTGTCTTTGAGCAGGATTAACCACTGAAAGATCCCTCTCTAGGGAAAGGCTTCTACCTCAGGCTTTGCTTTTGTAAATTCTCTTTATACTTCACTATAGCTGGGAGGGGCTTTTAAATGCAGATCACAAGAGGCAGAGCCCTGGTGTGAAGAAACCTACAGAGAGAGAGAGAGAGAGAGAGAGAGAGAGAGAGAGAGAGAGAGAGATCTCTGATCCTGGAAAATGTCTCTCTTATTGAAATCTCTGTGCAGAGCAACAGATGTCATAAAACAAATCACACTCCCTCTGTTCTGAATAGTCTAATTTATTATTTTTTTGGTTGTTATCCAGATAATTTACCTAGGATGGGTTTCAGTTTGGTTTTTTTTTTTTTTTGTAAAGTTTTTTATTTAATTTTTGTGTATTTCATATAGAACATCTTTTTAAATCAGTAAACATAAGCAATAAACAGCAATATCCATGCAAATCCAATTAACAAGCATCTGAGTCCAATTCTTATATGACCCAGGGTCTCCAAGTCCAGTTGGAGAGGTTTGTATACACAAACATGCTGATCAAATAAGCTTAGTCTGTTTTTGCTGTGATCTCACAATTTACCCCCTTCTTAGGCCCTTACAAACTGACATGACAACCTTTTCTGGGAGAGTCCCTGGCCTTAGAGGGGAGGACAAGAGAGAGTGAGAGATAGGAAGATCCATTTTGTCTCTCAGGTGCTACATCAAATTCTTGGGTTTGTCCAAGTTCTGTTTTCAATAGACTGGTGTCTCATTTTAATTCTATTAATAAAACACAAATAGAAACAACTACTAATCACTGTAACAAGTTACACTATGGGGACAAATACATGTGTTTGAATGGTATCTTGATTGGGGCATTATAGTTCTTCAACAAAAGAATGCCAATAGCTTTGTATGTGGCCTATAAAGTCTCCTATCACTAGGGGTGCTAAACTTGCAATATCAGTTGTGTGTCTTACCCCACTCCCCCAGGGAGTGGGCCAAAGATCCAACTGGAATTTTTCTGAGTGTGTGTTTTCTAGTCTGCCACTATTGCACCATATCTTTGGCATGTAAAAGTGAAGGGCATGAGGTCTGTAGTAGAACTGTGAGGCTGTTTCTTTCCAGTGATTTGCACAGTGCTCTCTTTCCAGTGATTTGCGCAGTGCTCTCTGGCACCATGAAGGTCTGCTGTCGATTTGCACTGCAAGGTCTCAGCATACTTTTTCTTTCCCACTCTCATATCATCCTGTATCATCAGCAATGGGGTCTTATTGTCCACTTCTTGTGTGGACACCATAGTCATAGGCAAATTGGCTTTGTTTGGGCCTACAGCTCCTGGAAAAGCAGCCCAGAGTTGGAACTGAAGCCTTCAATTACCAATACATTTTATTTAATTTAGACACAGGGCACTAGCCCAATGGGATGGGCACAAATGCTTACAGGTCTGCTCCCCTGTCAGTAGGTCCTGATTTATTTCTTGAACACTTCTTGTTGGAACCCAGATGGGGCCTCCGTCTGTAGAAAGAAACAAGCAAACCCTTTCTCCATAGTTAGCAGTAGATTTGGGTTTTCTCATTGTTCCAACATTGCATCACTGACGTCTAATTATGACCTGTGAGAAGGAAAAATAAAAAAGGATCTGGAGAAATTCCTCTGTGGTTAAGAGCACTGACTGTTCTTGCAGAGGAACTGGTTCTACTCCCAGCCTGCACAGGGCAGCTAACTGTCGATAACTCCATATTCAGAGAATCCAACATTCTCTTCTGACCTCCTTGGGCATTCTACAACATGGGTACACTTACACACATGCAGTCATGTAATAGGAAAACATGTTGGTTGGTTGGTTGGTTGGTTGCTATAAGACCTTCCCTTGTTATGTTAATTAAGAACTTTGGAGCAGGAAATGGTCTAAACACAGGAGGCAGGGAAAGATTCCTGTTTACTCCACCCATTTTATTTCTTACCTTATATTTGGATATTTTAGGGTCCAAAGTTCTTAGTAACCATCCAAAGGGTTTCATTGCCATCAGCTTGCAAGAACTTTTTACCAACTCTTCCATGCCTTTATTTTATATCTTGCTTTGGGATTGAATTCCTACATTCTCATGATACTATGTTGAATTAGTATAGAATTCTTGTATGCCTCACAGACATTCTTGCTCTGGGATTTTTATCTATGAGCCAATGCAATTTGAAGCCTTTTATGATGTATTAACAAACAAAATTTTCTGTGTTTCTGATTTATTTTGGTTAAATTTTGTTTCCTTTTGTTGCCTCCTCAAAATCAAACAAACAAACAAACAAAAAAACAGATCTTACCTCTAAGTGAATGGAAGCTGGTTTATTCTGGAGCCAAATATGAATGACTTGACTGGAAATACAGATTTTTTTAAGTTTCTTTTTTAAATTTTATTTATTTTTGTATGTGTATGAATGTACTGTCTGCATGCAGGTTTGTGGCGTCATGCAATGCCTCAGAGGTCAGAAGAGGGTCTCGGATTCCCCTGGAACTGGAGTTCTCCTGGAATTGGAGTTACAGACTCTTCTTAGCCGCCATGTGGGTGCTAGGGATCGAACCCGGGTCCTCTGAAAGAGCAGTCAGTGATCTTAACCACTAGGCTATCTCTCCAGCCCCAGAAATACAGATTTAATTACACCAAATTTTATGTTCCAAAATGGTAACAATTTTATGAATTTTTTATGCTAACAGAATAAAAAGATTAAATGGCTGAAGCCCTTTTAAAACATGTACCTAAATACATCCAGATTTGTGAGTTCCAGCAAGCAGGGAAATCTTTGCTCTAGGCTATAGATGCTATTACATGACATCCTTCACCTTTTGTTAGTGGAAGCTGAGGGGCCGCTCATGAGTTCCAAAAGGATTTTCCTTAGTCACAGAGAAGTTAGGTCAAGCATCAAAGCAAGTTATTGGCTATAAAGATCTAATGGTGGCCCAAGGTAAACTGGCTTTTGACCTGCAGCATGCCAACTTTCCACAGTGGAAGAAGTTGCCATCAGTTAATCAGCCTTGTAAAGTGTTTAATGCAGGTACAGCTGTTCTTTTTTTCTGCTAACTTTACTTCATATGTTTACTTTAGCATTAAGCAAATGTGAGATATTCGTGATGACTTGCATTCAACTTAATATGAAAATAGTATTTAAAAAATATAAATAAAACATGAATCCATGTGGAGGAATGACAGTCCTTTCAGAAGTTGGTAAAAGAGGAGTCTGCTGCCAGTGTTTTATATATACAATCCTGTTTGCTAGTTATAAACGTATTAGCCATTTATAAACATATTTTTAAAGAAAGTTGGCCTCTTAATGTCCATGACATTTTACTCAGATAAATGTCTCCTGACATTCCCTACCTATAACACACAAGAACTGAATTAATAATCTCAGAGTGGGGGAGGTGCAGTTTTTATCTATTTATCTATCATCATTATCATCTTTCTTTCTCTCATACACACACACAGGTACATACACAGGCACAGATGCTCATACACACACACACACACACATTCATTATTATGTCAACATGGAACAGTCTGTGTGGAATGTGGCTGCCAATGGAACAGACACCCAAAATTTATTCAAAATGGTTTCTCCAGGTTCATCTCAGAAGTACAAATTCAAGTTCCACTCCATCCTTAATCTTCATAGACCATCTGGATATTTTTATCCCTAGTATCTCATTCATCCAAGGCCATCCATCCTTCCCAACTTCTCCTGTATCCAATGACTTGATTGTTGTTTGTGTTGCTTTCTACACTTTGAAATGTTAATTCCCAAGCATACCCATATTCATTCTTTATAATTTTGGATGGAGTACCAAACTGAATTTGCCAAAGAAATTCCCAGGTCATCAGACTTAAGAGCACATGGTTTTGCTGGGGTTAGTTGAAAGTCATTAGTCAACATTATGTCCACTAATAAAAGTCATCCCTCCTCTCTCTTCCCCTCTCTCTCCCTTCCTTCCTCCCTTCTTCCCTCCCTCTGTGCTTCTCTCTCTCTACTTCACTCTTCAGATCTATTGGTTACTATTCATCTGGGCAGAATAAGATTTTAGGGCCACCCTTACCACCACTGCCTATCTTGGTTGAAAGTGCTAACTACCTAAGTCTCTCTCTCACCCTCTGGGTTCTCTATAACTCCTTTCATGTGCAAAATCTAACAGGTATCCTAGGACTTCTTGAGTTTCTGTGCTATGTGCTTCACAGTCATTGCATGGTAACCCCAAGAAACTGTTTCCTGGGGGATACAAAAACTGGAGGATGCTCAAGTCCCTTAGAGGAAATGCTAGAGCATTTGCATATAGTCTACACACTCCATCAAGTGTGCTTAAAGAAAACCCTTTAGTGTGAAGGACAGGTCCCGTGAAAACTCTGAAACTTGACCTGAGCTTCCTGCAAGGCTGACCAACTGAGAACATTTTGGTGAGTGTAGAAATGTTGGAATGTTGTTGATCCAGAAGCTATTTATAGTTATCTTGAGCTACCTTTAGGCCCCAAATAGCCACTCCTTGCCCACCTATGTTTCTGACCTTAAAATCTTGTGAATACTAGAATATATTAGCTTAACAAAGAAACATTTCTGTTCCCACCCACCAATAAGCTAAGAATGTCATAAGATAGCATCTGAGGGCTGGAGAGATAGCCTAGCGGTTAAGAGCACCGACGCTCTTGCAGAGGACCCGGGTTCAATCCCCAGCACCCACATGGCGGCTAAGAACCGTCTGTAACTCCAATTCCAGGAGAACTCCAGTTCCAGGGGAATCCGAGACCCTCTTCTGACCTCCGCGGCATTGCACGACACGGGTGCACAGACCTGCATGCAGACAATACATTCATACACATACAAAAATAAATAATAATAAAAAAAAAAAGATAGCATCTGAGACCTGTAGTAGTATCTGCTACCACCCCCCTGCCTTTGCTATAACCTGCCTGCTGAATTTACCACCCAGTGTATTTAAAACATGTCTTGATTTATGACCTTTCTTTATACTATTATTATAAAAACATGATGAAGCTGCACTTAGACAGTAGATTACATAATCTGGACTAATAACTTTCAATTATAATACCCAGTGTTGTGCAGAACACTTGTGAATAGTTTTTAAACTGTTGTTTGGACATTAATGGCAAGAAATGTATGGACACAGAAGCCTAACTCTCACTTCAAAGGGAATAAGAAATAGTATTGAAGGGTAACCAGGGCCCAAGATAATTAGGCTCTGGATCACCTTTCTAACTTGCCTGTCATTGAAGTGCTGATCAGCCTTTTAGGAAGTTTCTGATGCAGGATTTTTCTGGGAAATTTCCTTCAAAAGGGTTTACATGTGAGGGCAAATGCAGTTTTTCTCTTGAACATTTCCAATCCCTGGTTGAGAAAGCTTGAAGTTGTGTGCCCTGTGGACATGGAGGACTGACTCAGCATAGTTTTTATCAGTTCATCTCAGTCTGTACAGTGCAAATATTGTTATTTTGAGTTTTATAGCATAAATATAAACAATTTTTATTCGTGAATTAAATAAGCTTATTTTTTTCTTAAGTTAATTTTTAATTTTTAATTATTTTATTTTATTTCTGTATGTGTATGAATGTACTGTCTGCATGCAGGTCTGTGCACCTGTGTCATGCACCCATGTCGTGTAATGCCACTGAGGTCAGAAGAGGGTCTCAGATTCCCCTGGAACTGGAGTTCTCCTGGAATTGGAGTTACAGACGGTTCTTAGCCGCCATGTGGGTGCTGGGGATCGAACCTGGGTCCTCTGCAAGAGAAGTCGGTACTCTTAACCGCTAGGCCATCTCTCCAGCCCCCTTAAGTTAATTTTTATTGAGTGCATTTCATCCAACATTTCTTAAATTTAGACTCATTCCTCCATCCATGCCCACCCTTTACATCCCCCTTCTTTAATTGACGAATGGACATAGAAACTGTGAAAAGGATTATTCTCTATTCAGAACCAAATATAATGCTTAAGTCTCCTTAAGCTATGCACTTAAACAAAATATATTACTACAGGAGCTCTGACATCAACAATGGATTATTCTACCAAGGAGATGTTGGCCAGGGGATCCAAGCCCCCACAAATGGTAAAGGCCCTGCTGTTGAAGACCTGATATAAACATGGGAAAGATGTATGGAGACCACACTTGCAAGTATACAGATGGTCTCTGGGATGCCAGAGATTGTTACCAAAGACCACTAAACCAATAAAGCAAATATAGGTCTCCTTGGGTCACGCAAGACTCCTCTGTCAGCACCAGCTACACCTCATCTGCCTGGAAATACTGTGCAGCAGTGGCAGCCATACGTCTGTATATCCCAAATCTAATTGGCTATTAGCTCTCTCCTTGGAGGAATAACCCACGGCTGATGCCACAAGCTTACATCCTCTAATGGTTAGGAGATGTTATAAACCACACGAAGACCCTGCCATACTTAACAGAGCACTATTTTCAGTTTTTAAGAGATAAGAAACCTGTGCTTCAGGCAGTTGCCACTCAAAGTATATAATTCAGCAGCCCTGAGCATGAAGATTGCTTTTGAATTTAGTAGAAATACAAAGATCACACCCCATGCCAGAGCAACTGAGTTACAAAACCTTCCTTTTGACAAGGTCCCGGGTAACACTAACCATTGCTCAAAGTCACACAGCTAATGGTCAGACACAGCCAGGATTAGTAGGTTTATTAAACACCAAACTCCCACCCAGAGGAGCTTCTTGCAAGTGCTCAGGGGGCAGATCTGATCCTGTGCCAGCTCAGCTCAAGACTGTACTTGTCTCAAGTTCATTTGTATTTTTTCCTGGAGAAGCAAAGAGCAACTAGTAGCATAATTTCTTCTTTTTTTTAATTTTTATTTATTTTTGTATGTGTATGAATGTACTGTCTGCATGTAGGTTTGTGCACCCATGTCATGCCATGCCTCGGAGGTCAGAAGAGGGTGTCAGATTCCCCTGGAACTGGAGTTAAAGACGGTTCTCAGCCGCCATGTGGGTGCTGAGGATCGAACCTGGGTCCTCTGAAAGAGCATTTGGCACTCTTAACTGCTAGGCCATCTCTCCAGCCCCCGCATAAGTTCTTCTTAATTAGAATGGTTAAACACTATGCTAGAAGTTTGCTTTAATGGGAAGGGAGATAGAATCTTTATTCCCATGCCTATTGCCCCTTGGAAACTTCTTCCCCGAAGAGGATTCAAAGTGCATTCCTGTGTGTGGTAAGATCTCAAGCTAAAGAAAGAAACAGGGACCTGAAGGACAAGAGGTGTAGCTACGTGCTGTGCATGCTCACTGGCGGGTTGGCATATCTCCTACATTTAATGTAGATTATTTCAGCTGACAGTAGGGACAATACTCTGTGCTTCCTTTATCCTTGAAATAATTGCCAACTTTAGGTGATATTAATGAGCTATGGGCATGTAGAAGAATCTGATAGGTCAGGAGATAGTATTCTTGTCTGGCATTGGCATAGGAAAACATTGTGAAGAGACTGGACAATAGACCCTGGTCATCTGAGAGGTGACTTCTTGCTTTGATCTGGTTGTTGAGAAGCATCAACTTTGAATCAAATCCTCCATCAAATCCTGAATTAGCCTTGACCAAGCTGTACTTAACTTTTCTGCTTTGTTCTTACAGTAGAAGAAAATAAGAGTAGTCAGTACCAGAGCTTTGGGAGGCTTATTAAATGTCTTCATGTATGTAAGGACTTAGAGATCTCCTCTAAAGCCACTTCAGGAATACTGAGAAATATTAGATACAGGCTCTATAAAACCACCTGGCTAAGGACTTACCTGTGTAGCTTAGAGAACTCTTGTGGCAGAATGAGAGAAATCCAGAAGAGCCTCAAGGAAGGGAAGAACAGGACACCATTGAACCTGGCTCCTTTCAAACCTTAAATTTCAGTGGCCCCTTTGTTCTTTGACCATAGATACCTAGGTTTTAGTGTGTCACTTCTAAATTCACCATCCATATTACCAAGCATTTTCCCTGAAGCTTTGATAGCACCCCACTATCTCAAGCCTATCACCTCCATCCTCTAATGAAGTGTGGTTTATCAATGGCATTTCTTTCCTCCCTTTCACTACTCACTTTTTGTACACAAGTTCTCTCTGCAGATGGAGGAACATCTGTACCATTTGGCCACCCCTACCCAAGAGAAAACAAAAACAATTTTCCTAAACTCCTAGATTGTGTAGCTTTACGAATTATGTGAGCTGAGCATATCAGTACAGTTAGATCAGATCACTTGGAGATAACTGATGAAGATGCCAAAAAAATTATGGACCATTTTGAGATAAGAAGAAGAAAATGGGTTCTAGTGTAAGTCAGTGGCCAGAAGCTATTCTCTTAGGTTGGCTTGGAGAAATGAAGTTCTTCATAGGATATGAGGAGACTGGAAGCATCGGCAGCAGCTCAGACAGAGTCAGGGCTAGGGCAGGGGTGGAGATGGTGAAGATACCATAGGAAGGATTCACTGGGTTAGGGTAAATGAGAAACTCACAGATCAGATACTGGGAGGATGAGAATAAGCAATAGCAGTGCTGAGAGAGATGCCTGAAATTGCAGGATGCAGATGGAAAACATAACCATTAATGCCAAATTACCACCATTTTTCCCTTCCAAATTTTTGTTATAAACTATGGAGATGGCTCTATTTTTAAACCAAAGTCTAATATCTCTGTGTAAGAAAGTATATAAAAGGAAAGAGGTTCTCTCTGGTGGATGGCTTTGGAGCCAGACTGCAGCCTTTGATCACATGCCCATTTGGCTTCATACTGGGCATACTGCCCTAACTTCTCTTCACCATTTTTAACAGCCTGAGGGCCATTGGGATACTAGTTAATACAGTAAAATGTTTTAAATAATACTCGATATTGAGAAACTTCTGATTAGTGAGATATTCAGCTTTCTGTTATTATAACAGATACCTGTGATTACCTGCTTAAAAAGAGAAAAAGGCTTACATTGGCTCACAGTTGGAAATACTTAGTGGATTGTCAGTTGGGCATAATGCTTTTCCACTGTAACAATGGAGTACATCGTGGAGGATGTAAGGTAATACAAGCTGCTCAGCTGATGGCAGGTAGGAAGCCAATTGCAGGGCCTCTTAAATGAAGGCATTAGATAGGTGTGGTATCCAAAAGGTGGAAGATGGGATATGGGAGTATTTAGCAGAGGTTTAAGGATAGCCTTCAGCATCAGAAACAAGAATCTCAAGTTCCAAAGCTTGAACAGACTAGAGTCACATGGTCAAAAATCATGAGCAAATTTTTGAATTATTCTTTGCTTCTAAAGCTCATAATTTAAATTCTGTTCTTTGCACATGAGTCATAGGCGTACTTGCTTTGGGTGGGGCATACATCTGTTTAGGAATCTGAGTGCACTGATTGCATCATTGTGTGGATCCTGATGGAAAGAGGGATTCAGAAGCTTCTGGCCAGCGATACCAGGCAGTGTGCACAGGACAGACACCGCTTTGTGCATCAGGACCATAGGTAAAGGGCCCTCAGCTTCTGGGAGCTGATTATAATGTTCAGGTTACTTTCACTGGTTTGTTTTACTCTCCAGGACATTCACAATCATGTTTCATAGTGTCACTCACCTTCTTTAAGGAGATTTTCCTAAGGGTAGTTTGTGGCTCACTTCCAAATGGGGATTCTTTTCTTAGCAATGGGTGACTAAGGTATGGGTGAAACATCATGGGGGACTGTTGTCATGAGAGGCAGTCTGTGTATTAGTTTCTTTTTCATCCATAACAGAAGAGAAAAACACTAAGCTATAAAGAGGTTCATTTCACTCATGGTTCTAGAGGCTCTAGAGCCTGGCTCAGATCTGGCAAAGGCCTCTTGGTGGACTCTTGTCACATGGTGGGAGCATGCAAGAATGGTCTTGCCTGTGGAGAGAGGAAGCCAGATGTTGCAGAGACACTTTTAGGGCGAGGACACTCACAGCACAGAGGTACACCCACAGCAGCCAGGAGCCCCACCTGCTTTCTCTGCCCCTTGCTTTCCGGTTTCCCCAGTACCTAAGGCAATGCAAGTACAGAGTTCTCCAATCTTAATTAAAACTAGAGAATTGTAAGGGACTTGCTTACAAAATAATGGCAAACACATACTCACTTAAGCCATGCATGCAGCTGGTTTCCCAGTCCAACATGGCCACCCAGAGTTCCTGAGCAGCCTTTGCCCTCTCCCCTGTATATTAATCAAAGAGAGGCAAGAGAGAGACCCATTTCCTATGGTGGGCCTTTTATATGGCTCCATGCCTACTCAGAGTCCCAGAGTTCCAAAATCTCCTTCACCAAAACCATGCAGTCAATCGTCCCGGGAACCTAGTGAACTTAGGCTCGTCCCCCAAGTATGCAGTCTTTCAGGTGGTTTCAAAGAAGAAACAGACATCAATGAAGGTATAGTCTTGCTCTTTTCAGAAACTTCTTCCCTCCTTGTGAGTATTGTCAGCCTCACCCAAGGTAGCTAACTCTCTTCTAATCATGTTAGCCCAGGCTGAAATTCTTAAAGGTCACGACCTCTTAACACCTGGGTATCAACCTTCCAGTATGAAATTTGGGGAATGAGCAGTCTCCACATCAAAGCTTTACCCTTGACTTCTTTAAGAAAGGGGCTAGAGGGGCTGGAGAGTTGGCCTAGCGATTAAGAGCACCAACTGCTCTTGCAGAGGACCCGGGTTCGATCCCCAGCACCCACATGGTGCCTGAGAACCGTCTTTAACTCCAGTTCCAGGGGAATTTGACACCCTCTTCTGACCTCCAAGGCATTGCACAACATGGGTGGACAAACCTACATGCAGACAGTACACTCATACACATAAAAAATAAATAAAATTTAAAAAAAGGAAAGAAAGGGGCTAGAACCAGTCACCAGGTTGGCAGGTAGAAAAATACAGGGTTTTGTTTTTGATAGAAAAGCCAAGAGGACAAGATGGTGTGGAGAGCTGGCTTTCAGGAGTGAGTAGGTAGCAAAGGATGTTGTTTAATGGAACGGTGCTGGACCTGAGTGCTACAATGGCAGTCACAGCACTTAAATGTTGTTCCTTGGTGAAGGTGATGGCGACAGTGACAGTCCCAAGGCTGAATGGTTATATACCTGTGGATATGCTTCGAGAGTCTGTCTGGGACCTTCACACCACTTTGATTGGTCCATGTATTATTTGGACTTCTGTGAATTCTGGTGTTTTTACTTTGCTCCTTTTATTTTCCTTTTTATTTTTTTAAATATTTTTTATTATTTTTATTTTATGTGTATGAGTATATTGCCTACATGCATGTAAGTGCACCAGTTTTGTACAATGTCATATCTGTGGCAGATCTCTTGGAACTGGAGTTACAGTTGTTAGCTGCTGTGTGGGTGTTGGGAATTGAACACAGGTCCTCTGCAAGAGCAGTCAGCACTCAACCCCTGAGCCATCTCTCCAGCCTCCCCTTTTTCTTGATACAGTTTCTCATCCTTTCCCCAGCTGGCCTCAAACTTACTGTATAGCCCAGCTGCCTCAAGCTCTTGGGAATCCTTCTACCTCAACCCTCTGAATGCTGTGATTACAGGTGTGAGGCACCATGCCAAGATCAGTGCATTTTAAATGGTGACATTGTGGGGGTTCTTTTGCTTGTTCCATTTAAAATTAGTGTTATTTTCAGACAGCACTGAAGAAAAATTAAAACTCTGATCTAGGTTTAGAGCATTTAATTTTTAAAAAATTATTGTCTTGACATTTCAACGTTGTGAAAGAGAACCTGAAATGCCTAAGGAGGAGGATTTTGTGTCTCTTCTGACATTAGAGAACTCCAAAAGTCAGGGGTCCAGGCAACAAGCTGCTGCCTAAGAACCTTCTCTTTATATTGCATGGGTTTTGTAGTTTTTCTACCATAACCTTTTTCCCTTTCTTTATTGAACTTTTTCAAATCTTATACAGTATATTTTGATTCTATTTAGATCTCCTTCCAATATGTACACCTTATAGAGTCTAATCTGTGTCTCCAAAGGTCCTTCGATTTGCATCCTTATAAAAGGGACTGAGTCTCCCCTTCCTAAGAGCTATGGGTTTCCAATAGTTCCTCAGGTAGGGTTGAGATTTCTTTCCCACTTCTCCATGTTCATGCTGGGATTTTGTCTGGCTTGAGCTTATGCAGGGCTTGTGCATTCTGTCACCATTTCTGTGAGTGCCTATGAGTAACCTCCTAGCTGTCTGACAAACTATTTCCTTGAAGTCATCCACCACTTCTGGCTCTTACAATCTTTCTGCAACCTCTTTTACAATGATCCTTGAATCCTTGAAAGTAGGATTTTTGATATAGGTGTCCTACTCTAGGATAAACACTCTATAGTCTTCTATCCTCTGCATATTGGCCAGTTGTAGGTCTCTGTGTTAATTACCATCTCCTGCATAAGGACACTGAGACAAATACCCTCTTATAATCTCTCCTCCATGAAGTTGCCAGAAGCCCCAGAAACCCATGATTCATCATCAACTTACCTTTCCTGGTTAGCTCAGGTCCACTGGAAAGTTGTATACAAATCAACAAACTTGCTCAGTATATTGTATACTTCTGTATTGCTCTGAACAAAAGACCTAACAGAAGTATTTAGAAGGATGGGATATTGTGTCAGTAGTTTGTGGCCCCCACCTCCCTATCACTGTGGGGAAGGCATTGAGATGATAATAGATGTTACACATGCTAAAAGAGAGTTCTGGCTCCTGGTTCCTTCTGTTCTCTGTACCTAGCCTGGAAACTATATTGTGCCTGAGACTGGGAGGAGGTCCCTAGACCCCTGCAGTTAGGCCAACTGTACTGACTAACTTTTTATGATAAGTCCTTTAAAATGTACCTAGACTAGCACTTTAATGGTACCACACCCCTGGGGACCCATCCCTGCTGCCTAGGACCTTGGTCTTCTTTCTTTATCTTAAGCTCCCTATAATAAAATAGTGGGTTTTTTTTTTTCTACTATCTAGGGTCCATAAATTTCGTTCTTTGAATTTGTGAAAGAAGTACCTGAAAACCACGAACATGGGGTGGCTTTGGTGGCTGTTGAGTTTTGTGTGACCCTATCCCTCTCCCCCAGCGAAGCTCATTAAGAGCTTGGATAAGCCTTGTTCCTCTCAAAATCAGCCCCAAATTTAACCATATCAGTAGACCAAGTTTGTCTGTAGCAGCAGTAGCACATGGAAGAGAACTGTTTTTGTGATGATGATGGTGGATCATAGAATAGAGGACCAGAACCTTCTGAGATCTACCACTAACAACCTACTTTTACCAATAAGACCCATCTCCTAAAGGTTCCATGGGCTTCAAAATAGTGCTGCGAGGTAGAAGACTGCATGCTAAAACATAAGGCAGTGGGAAACATTTCAGATTCAAACTTTAACACTCAGCAATTCAGCGTGGCCAGTCCTGTCAGTCAATATGCTGAAATGAACTGGAAATGCTTCATCCAGGCACAGGAGACATGCACCTAGACCACCTTTTGGCTGTGCTCTTCTCCTGCCGCTGTCAAGGACTCAAGAGGAAAATTGATGTTACTAAAGATGACACACATAAATCAATGTCTGGTATTTATATAATGCCACACATAAATTATTAATTTTCTCTTGACAGGAACAAATGTACAGTAACATTTGCTAATTTTGGCTAATTGAAGGAGAGGACAATTATATACCATAGTCTGCATTTACTGGAATCCAAGTAAGAAGGCTTCATTTAAGCAAGGTTTTGCTATATGCCAATAAGTACTTCAACTCCTGGAACCCAAGTTTCAAATAGGTACAATGAAAGTGTTTTTTTGTTTGTTTGTTTTGATTTTGCTAATCTTTTATAACCTAGGACCAGTCCCAGCAGTCTTAGTAATCAGAGTTCTTTGTGTATAGAAATGCACTTTTTGCATGTTTGAACTATGAGATACTATGACTACCCAGAAATCTTAACTCATGCAAACAGATTTCCCTCTTAGGGTATAAACTACTATAGGTTATACTGTGGTAAAACATTAAAAATACAGGTATAAACATGTCTACTTTTTCATTCCATTTAGTTGTCCCAAGGGTATTTAGAAGTATTGAATATATTGGTAACTGGAGATCCTTGGGTTCCATATTGAATGGAGACGTCTGGAGTACAAGGAAACAGAACAGGCCCCCTATACCTAGCATCAAGTGTCTCTTCTTCCCTGAGTCTTATTTATATTTTAACTTACTCTACATGTGCACCGTGACAAATGTGGGCTCAAACATACACACACATATGCCTATACACATACACAAAATAAGTAAATAAATGTAAAATGAACACTAGTTAGATGAATTTAAAGTGCAATGTTTGAAACAGTGAACTTCTGCTCAAAACAGTCAACTTCCACATGGAGAATATTGAGAAAGACTGAGAAAGAGATGAAAAGCATGTTTGGCAGAATGTATGAGCTCTGGTGGGGTGGGGGAATGGGGGGGAGATGGGTCTAGATTTGATAAAGATAAATAAATAAATAAATAAATAAATAAATAAAAGCAAAAATAAATAAATAAATAAAAAGTGCAATGTCAGCCAGGTGTGGTGGCGCACACCTTTAATCCTAGCACTTGGGAGGCAGAAGCAGGTGGATCTTTGTGAGTTCAAGGCCAGCCTGGTCTACAGAGTGAGTTCCAAGACAGCTGGGGCTACACAGAGACCCTGTCTCAAAAAGACAAAAAATAAACAAACAAACAAACAAATAAATAAATAAATAAAAAGTGCAATGTCTTCCATTAGGATATTATTTGGTATAATGTCATAGTATGACCAAGAATAATATCTTGAAATTTGGAGAAGGCAGAAAAGGAATACCAGTAAATAACTTACATTTGCTTTATGCTCACATCTGTATATGGTGAGGCCTTTACAAAGTTTTTATATATTTTAATTAGCATACTATGAATGTCATTAAGGCACTTTCAAATAAAAAATTTATTTTAGTTGATCCCCCTCCTCCTGAGCCCATGTCCACCCCTCCCCATACCTCCTTTACGCTCTCGTGTCACCTGTTCTTTTACTGCTCCCTCCACAAACTTTCCTAGCACCTCTTTTTACCTTCTCTGTTTTCCTTTGTGATTTTTAGACTTTTTAACATTTGTGTCCACATATTACAAGCTAGGGTTTGCAGATGAGACAGAGAACATGTGGCTTTCCTCTTTCTGAGCTTAGATCATAATATAATATAATATAATATAATATAATATGTAATTGCTTAATATACTTATATAATACTTTCCAGATCAATTCATTTTCCTGCAAATTTTATAATTTTTTTTTTTTTTTTTTTTTTTTTTGAGACAAGCTCTCCCTGCAGCCCCAGCTGTCCTGGAACTCACTCTGTAGACCAGGCTGGCCTTGAACTCACAGAGATCCACCTGCCTCTGCCTCCCAAGTGCTAGTATTAAAGGCGTGAGCCACTGCACCCAGCTAAAATTTCATTTTTTATCCATTCATATCTTTGCACCATTTCATGGCAATTGTGAGTTGAACAACAATAAACATGGATGTACAGATGTCTCTGTTGTAGGACATGGAGTCCTTTAAGTATTGCCCAAGAGTGATGTAGCTGGATCCACACCGATTTCTGTAATGTCTGTACTAGTTTGTGCTCCCACCGGCAGTGAATAAGAGCTCTTCCCTACATCGTCACCAGCATTTATTGTCAGTTTCCTTCGTGACAGCCATTCCGACTAAGGTGAGATGGAGATCAACGTAGTTTTATTTTTCATTTCCTGATGGCCAGTGATGTCAAGCAGTTTTAAAAATACTTACTGTTTGTGTTTCTTCTTTTTTTTTTCTTTTGTAGAATTTTATTTTATTTTTAAGTTAATTTTTATTGAGTGCACGTCATACAACACTTCTCAATCAAATCTAGACTCATTCCCCCATGCATGCCTACTCCTTACATCCCCCTGCCCCCTGCCAGAGCTCATGGACTGTCATACATGTTAAGTCCTGTCTTGCATCTTTTTCTCAGTCTTTTTAAACCCTTTTGATACACACACATGTTTACTGTTTTGGTCAGTTTTTTTTATTATGTTTTTCCTCTCTCTTTTTTGTTCCCTTTAATTTTATATTATTCCAAAATATGCATATATACATTCCACACATAAATCAAAATTACAAATTCTGAAAATAAACTATAGGTTAATTCCAAAACACATTTAGAGATTCACATTTTAACAGTAAAGTTGCATGCAGGTAAAAAGAATATGAATAGAATGTGAATACATATCTTCCATTCATATATGGTAATTACAATGTGTGAATACAAGTGTTAGGACAATTCTAGAGCCCATTAAGAGATTCACATAGGAATAGTACAGTTGTTTTCAGATACAATGAAATATAATAATGAAGTTGCTCAGTTTGCCTGCCAACTGGGGATTTGCTGTTAGCATCCACAAATGAGGGAAACCATTCACCTTTTCTTTTTCTGGGACTGTGTTACTTCACTCATCATAATGGCTTCGAGTTCCATCCATTTACCAGCAAAGCTCATGATGTCATCTTTCTTTACTGCTGCATAGAACTCCACTGTGTAGATGTACCACATTTTTGTTATCCAGATGAGCTTGCCATTTGACCCAGTCATACCACTCCTGGCTATACTTGTGGGTATACCCACAAGACTCATCTTACTGCAGAAATACATGCACAGCTATATTTATTGCAGCTCTGTTCACAATAGCAAAAAGCTGGAACCAACCCAAATGCTCCTCAACTGAAGAGTGGATAGAGAAATTGTGGTACATGTACACAATGGAGTTCTGTGCAGCAGTAAAGAAAGACAACATCATCTTTCTTCTTTTGAGAGCTGTCCATTTATTACCTCATTTGTTGACTGGCATTACTGTTTCTTTTATCTTTTATTTTTGCAGTACTTTATAAATTCTGGATATTCGCCCCTGTCTTAAGTATAGCTGGCAAAGATTTTTCTCCCATTCCATGGGCCGTTTTCACTCTATAGGTAATTTCCTTTGCTGTGAGGTAACTTTTTAATTTCATGTAGTCCCATTTGTGAATTCTTCAGACTATTTACTGTGCTGTTGGTGCTCTTTTCAGGAAGTAATGGTATATTGCTTATACCAGTATCCTGAAATGTATTGCTTATGTTTTCCCTAGAGTTTCAGGATTTCAGATTTTAAATGAAAGGGATTTGATTCACTTTGAATTCCTTTGTATACATGGTAAAAGATATGGATCTAATTTTATCCTTCTTCAGGTAGATATCGAGTTTTGCCAGCACCATTTGCTGAGTAGGCTCTCCCCTCAATGTATGTTTTTAATATCTGTGTCAAAAATTAGGTGCCTGTAGCTGGCTGTGTGGGTTTATTTCTGGGTCTTTTATTCTATGCCCTTATCTTTATGTCTTTGTAACAATATCAGGCAGTGTTTGCCATCTCTAGAGTACAGTTTGAGGCCAGGTATTGTTATACCTTCAAATATGTTCATCCTATAAAGGATTTCTTTGTCTATTTGAATTCATTTGTGTTTACATATGAATTCTTGAAATGTTTTTAATAGTTCTATAAGTAATCCCATCATAATTTTATGGGAATTACATGAAATCTATAAGTGACTTTTGATAATATAGCTATTCTACAATATTAATTCTGCTAATCCAGGAGCACAGATGATCTTTCTACTCTCTAATAACTTCTTTGGTTTCTTTTTTTCAATTATTAAAATTTTTATTTTAACTGCATTTGGTGGTGCCTTTAGTCCCAGATTGAGGACAGCCTGGTCTGCATAGTGAATTCATTTGGCTAGGGCTCAGAGAGACCTTGTCTCAAAAAAGACCATAAAAACAAAATTTCATTTTAGTGGTATTTCACTTCTTTGGTTAGGTTTATTTTTATGTATGTTTAAAAGATGATTGTATATGGGTTATTTCTCCTGATTTCATTCTCAGCTTGTTCCTTGTTGGTATGTGCAAAGGCTACTGATATGTGTGTGTTGGTTTTGTATCCTGCAACATTAGTTCAAGTTTATTAGATGTAAGAGTTTTCTGGTAGAGTCTATTGGGTCTTTTAAATAAAGATTCATGTCAACTATGAATGGGGATAACTGGACTTCTTTGTCTCCTTTTGTATCCCTTTTATGTCTTTTTCTTGTCCTGGTGTTGCAGCTATGACTCTGAGCACTGTATTGAAGAGAGTAGTGAGATGAGCATCTTACCTTGTTTTCCGTTTTACAGGAAGTGCCCTCAAGTTTCCTACGTTTAGTGTAATGTTGGCTACAGGGTTGCCACATACGCTCTTTATTATTTTCAGACATCTTTCAAGCTCTTTTTTCTGATGAGTAACAACAGACTGTCTTTTCAGTACCACTCACTCAAATTCCCCTTTATCATTCAATACAGACACTTCCTGGGGCAGGAGAGATGGCTCGGAGGTTAAGAGCACATGGTTGGTCTTGCAGAAGACTCGGGTTTGAATCCCAGCATTCACCTGGTGGTTAAAAACTGTCAGTAACTTCACCTCCAGAGGATTCATTACTCTCTTCTGTTCTCTGTAGGTGCTGCATGACAAGGGTGCACTTACATACATGCAAGTATAACATTAATACAATAAAAGAAAAATAAATGAAAAAATGCACACTCTTTCTAACGGTGCTTATTTCTTGTCATTTTCAACATATGGTATGGTTATCCAGGAAGAAAAACTTTCAGAGATTACCTTCCATGCCAGTGGTGGTAGGAACTGGAGTTTCTTTAGGATTCCCTGGTGGTAAGCCTCTCAACTTTGTATATCTGACATCCCAGAAGAGGAGGAAGGAAGTAAATATGCATTAGAAAGGAGTAAATATGTAAGTGAGAGAGTTAGAATGTAAAAGTGCTTTGGAAAAAGACAAAGCCAATGAGTAAGGAACTGGAAATGAACCATGGACTCTTCTACCCAGATTCTGCAAAGCTTTATCCTCCTACTCAGACTAACACTTAATGTCAGAAGTCCTGTAAAGTCCATGGCTCCCTGCAGTTGGCCAGGTAGTTTCTCACCTCTGGGCTTTGCACTTGCTTTGGCCTGACTTGACAAACTTTTTCCTAAATGTCTAACTCATTTCTTCCTTACTGCTCCCGCCCCTTGCTTTTCTGGTCCCTTCCTAACCACACTATCTTAAGTTGTTATTCTCCTTCCTCACACTGCTCCTAATCTCTCTGTGCTGGCAACCTCTAGCCTACTATTTACTGATTCAAAATAGTGCTGGATATTTTCTTTCAAGAGTGACAGCTAACTTGAGAGACAGGATTGTTCTCCCCTTCTTTGCTGATTATTGGCAACTCCATCTCTGGCCCTCACAAAAAGAACTTACCATAACATGGAGTATGAATTCTGTGTCTAAAATGAGCATTCCTATGAAAAGGGTCATGGTCAAACCTATGAAAAAGATGCATTGAACTAGCAGTTTAGTTTAGATCATTTATTGTTTAAGGTTTTAAAAGTATTACCAAAATATACTTTACTGATGTCTTTTTAAAGAAACCAAACTAAGCCAGCTCACAGAAGCCACACGAGAAATACGTTAAGGATCAAGAGGGAAAATTTCCTCCATTAAAGACAGTAGATTTAATTAAGTTGTTCTGTGTGGGTTTCAATAGAACACTCCTCCCCACTAGTCCCACAGTGGGATCCATTATCTGTCTCAGCAGTCATGTGAGGTCTGATGTGCAGGCACCCCATACTGCAAGGGAAGAGTGAGCAGTTCGTGAGAAAGACTGCAGCCCTAGCATGCTGGGTGCTATCTTCTCTCCATCATTAACTTGGAGCAAACCCTTCCTGCCTCCCCACGTCACCACCTACCCATCTGCCAAACTTTTACACAGTGAGCAGCAAGTGAGCAAATGATAGCTGAGAGAATCCTTGAAAAAAACCATTCAATGAAGTGCCAGAGTTTCCTATCTCTGCATCAGAGAGCAGATGAAAGTTGCTGCAACCAGCTAAGAATAGTCAAAGCCCAATCAGGTTTGCAGGCCAGTCTGCAGCTTCCTAACCTAAGAGCATGATCCCATGGAAACGATTGTTTGGTTCTTGATCCTGACCTGTAATATGCTACAACCCAACACCTGTCTCCCACAGGGCTTTGCTTTGTTAGAATTTAGCATTTCTCTGGCATTTTGTGTCTTGAAATATCTTCCCCTTTCCTTAGTGGCAGTTCAGACACAAAGAGAAATCAACATTTTAAAATTCAGGTAGTCAGGAGTTAGTTTACAGTTAGAGATTTTGAGCACACTGCTTTTGTGTGATAATATTTGAAATTTATTTCCACAAGTTATTGCACATTCATTTCTGGAGTTTTCATTGCAGAAAATTGCCAGAAGGAATGGATTTTGTCTTCTTCAGCTGGCAGAACAATTTTCCACCTGTCGCCCAAATATTTGATGAGAAGGATTATGTTGCTGGCTCTGAAAGTTTATACTCCAGATCCTTCCAAAGTGTGAGGGTCTAATGAAACTATGCCTCTGATATCAGAGTCCAGCTTTATAAACAGTAGATGAAACTGGGGATGAATTTCTGGTGGTTAGGGCAATTTTTGAAAGACTGTAGCTTCAATGACATGCACATGCACTTGGTTCTGAACCTGAGGCACGGCAAATGTTAGCTTTCATCTTTTATGCTGCAACTATGTTCTTGTGTTCAGTAAAACTCTTACAGCCTTGCCCAAGATCAGAATTAATTGTTTGAAATTATTGTTGTTCATCTTCTTCGTGAATGGTACAAAAGAAGACAAAGAAGCACTGGCACATTGCTATAGATGAAATTGCCATTTGATTTTAGGATCAAATAATTTACAGCTTCCTTTGCGTGTTGTATTTCTCATATAGCTTGTTGCCGCAAAGCCGGCATAGTCAGTACAATCAACAAATAACATTTCAGAAATCCATGCATAATAGTTGCAACCTTTTAAACTGTCAAAGTAAATATAAAACTGTTTTTCCCTTGTTTCTTGGCACGCTTTATGGACATCATAAGTAATAATAATATTGCTGCTGTCAGAAGAATGTTTCTGAAGCATGGATTCCCCTTCCCTGTTAGAATCCTTTGAGCAAGCCCTGAGCTCTGTGGGCTGGTAGTCTTGTCCTGCTGATGAGACCTGCCTCTGGGCTTGCCTTGCTTCCCCTTACTCCATGTTTTCTGTCTGTAATGGTCCAGCTGAACTCTCGTCCCCTGCCACAGCCCTTGAAATTTCCCTCATCTCTCTCTTTTGTGCCTGACACTTCTCATCCTGCACATTGATCAAGTTTAAACTTTGCCTGCCCATAAGGAACCAAGGCAGATGTTATGAATAATCTCCTAGAAAAGCCATCCATGAACAGCCACCAAGCAACAGGGACTTTTGTTCTGAACTGAGACCACTTTATCTCCTTTGTTCATGCAATTTTTTTTATTTCCTTTGGTTACCCTCCCATCAGTTGCATATCAATCTGGAACCGGCCAGGCTGGGTCACGAAGAACAATGCTGTGGTCTCTACACTCTGGAAATAACATCCTTGCTTCAAACTAATTTGCTATTTTTCTCCTGAAAAATCTGCTTTGCCTAGGTGTTTGGTGTTCCATGCAGCTCGTGTCACCTGTTTAGTGGCACTTCACCAGACACTAAGGAGTGGTGGTAGTCTACCAGAAGCAGAGGCTTGCCTATATGTTGACGTCATCAGAGGTTGTCTAGAAGTCACTGTGTTGATCCTAATCTGTGCCACATTATGCCATTTACCCCTTGAAGCCTTTGCTTGAGGGATGCCTGCCTTAGAGAGAGCTAACACTCACAGCCTGTGTTTTCCTCCCACCTTTTTCTGCCCCTCCCAAATGCAGCTGCCTAGGCTGTCCTTCAAGTCTTGTCTCTGGTGTCTTGTCTCCTCAGCCCCTCAACCCCAGCACAGGCATATCAATGAACAGTGAGTGAATTTTAAGATGAAAGCTGTGATTGAATAGTGGTACCTTACTCGTGACTGTGCAGCTCATCATCCTGGCATGTTTAAGAAGTCTGGCTTCATTCTTCATCCTTTAAAAATAATTGATTTAAGATTCTCTTTCTATGTCGCCTTTGGTAGTTGCTAGATTTTGTTCCCTTTCTTTGCCTTCCTTTTTGATATTTGCACTTTATTCCCCTTCTCCCCAAAACCAAATATGCTGGCCCATCTTCAAAAATGTACCTCTCTTTGATATCTCAGACCAAGGCATCTAGAAGTATTTAGGATGCCCTCCACATCAGGGGGGTGCTGACCCAAAGATTCACCAACTTCAGGACAAAGACATGCTCAGAAATTTGTGTCTTTTAAATATGTAGGGACATCTTCCCCTTTTATCATTCTCTTAAATCTCATGACTATTGATGTGCCATTTATATTATGTTAGGTTTTTAGATTTTACATATGCATGTGCATAGATTATATGCAAATAATACCCCATTTTCTGTATGGAACTTGGGCATCCTGCTTTTGGTATTTTGGGGGGAGTCTTACATCTGTTCTTCACACTCATTGGGAATTAGGATTTCAACAGAGGTATTTGGGCAGGGGTGGAGGCAGAAGGATTCACTCACATGGAATAATAGATTGATAAGATCCTAGTAATTTGTTTCTAAGTTTTTTTTTTTTTTTTTAAATTCGGCAAACAAATACTTGCTCCTATTTCCTACCGTAGTGGCTATTGGTTCTACTTCAAGTATTCGGTAGCACTATTTCTGTCTGCTTAATTTACTGTTTTCTTTTTCAGTGCTGAGCCTAGAGAACCCAGGCTCTCTACTTGATAGGTAAGCACTCTACCACTGAGCTACACACCTGTCCCAGGTGTACATTTAACAAGAGACATAGGTGAGATAGAGATCATCAAAGTTCTTCTTTTCTTCCCTATTGTATGTCCTCTCCCTTTCCATGGCTTCTGCAGAAGAGCTTTGAAGTTTTGATTAGTAACTTAATATCCTTTCATCTCAAATTTATACTTTTGAGCTGGGCATGGTGGCGCATGCCTTTAATCCTAGCACTTGGGAGGCAGAGGCAGGTGGATCTTTGTGAGTTCAAGGCCAGCCTGGTCTACAGAGAGAGTTCCAGGACATCTGGGACTACAGGGAGACCTTGTCTTGAAAAGGCCAAAAAAAATACAAAATTTATACTTTTGTACATATTCATGTACTTGAATGTAACCTACAGTGCATTGCTTTGTAAGTGGTTAAGTGGAATGCTACAGAACATATCTTTCTCAGCTTCTTTCTAAGTGACCTCAGTTGGAATTGTCCATATTAGCCAGTGAAGTAAGGAACCCTGAACTGCTGTTTTCTATGTACACTTACATTAGATCTACTAATAATAGACAGCACACAGTGTTTTCAGTTGTTCCCTGGGTAATGTGTAGAACATGGTCACACATGTCTTCTTCAATTTGTGCCCTTCTGGAAGCTTCATATGTCTCCATTATTAAGAGGCATTGATAGAGTCATTACTTAAACTTTTTATTTTCATTTGTTTGTTGTCTCTGAGTGTTTTGCCTCCATGTGTATAAGTACACCCATGTCAGGCCGGTGGAGGTCAGAAGAAGCCAACTGTCCCCTGGAACTAGACAGTTGTTAGCTGCCATGTGAGTGCTAAGAACTGAACCCAGGTTCTCTTGAAGAGCAGCTAATGTTCTTAACTGCTGAGTCCTTTCCCCAGTTCTAAAAGTCACTATTTAATAAAAGCTGTTCTACCTAACAGCTGAAACTTTTAACATACAGGCTCCCAAAGAAGGCATGGCAAAAGGAATTGGGTGTTCTATACCTCTCTACATATGGTCACAGTTAACTTTGGCTGATGAAAAATATGTCTGTCTGTCCTTTGAAAACATGCCAGAGTAGGCATCCATGAATCCCTTTGGTTACACACACACACACACACACACACACACACACACACACACACACACCTCAGTACACTTAGAATGGAGACAATTTAAACCACATTTCACCCAAACAGTGATACAGGTGATCTGATCACCCCATCCTAACTCTTTCTAAGCTAACAATTTAGCCTTTAGCCTACATGAATTTAGTCTCTTTAGCCTTTCTTCTAAGGTTTCTTCCCCTAAGTCATTTGTGTAATTCTAATCAAAGAGTTTTTTCAGACTTATTCATCTCTAGTTTTTAGAGCTTACAAATTTTAAAAAGGCTTTATAAAGGTCATCCTTACACTGGGCTGCTAGGATTATCTCATGGTTTATATAAGTGAGTTTCTATATTTATGTATATATTTAAACAGGTATAACCATCTGCATATTCCAGAAATATGCACTGTATTGAGGCATTTGTGCTTATCAGGCCTCATGCATTCTATAACATGGTCACTTGTACACAAGTAATATTGGGTGACTGAAATAGGTTTAACATGAGGCCCACTAGCCTGGCCTCTTCTTCCTCTTGAAATGTTCTGCAAGGTCATTTTTATTACTTAGGCATTTATTTAGTTGATAAGTGCAGCTCCCACCCCTCATCAAAGAAGCTTCTTTGTGCAAAAGTTAAGAGATTATTACAGAGAGCCTCAACTGGCCAAAGTGTAAAGAATAAGTGCTTATAGGGTAACGTAATGTAAAAGTGTCTGTAGGGTAATTTAATAGGCCCATTGCCTGGCTTTAACTGATATAGGTAATGTGCAACCCATCCACCCAAGGCTCTGGGAACATCACAGAAGAGGAGGTGGGAAGATTGTAAGAGCCAGAGACTAGAACACCTGCTGCTAGAGAGTGTGTTCCAGACATGACAGGAAAGCCACACCTTGAAATAGCTCCGCAGTGTGCTTGCCTATACAAGACATGCATACTGACCACACTAGCTGACATGCCAACATGGAAGGAGGAAGCTTCACAAGCTGGCACCTCTAGGTGAAGAGCTACAAGCAATTTATGGAAGAAAGGAAGAACTGATTTTCTCTGTCATTTAGCTCCCAGTTAGATTATTCAGTCCCAAGTGATCAACTCTAAATATATGTACATACTAGCACTCCTAAAGGATGCAGTAGGTTATTTATTTACCCATATTATGTTTATGTAAGATAATAATTGAGAGAGGTCAGGATATTGAAAATGATGGGGGGAAATGAGAGTGATTAGCATTGGGGGAGCAAGGGGTATAAATAATACAAATGCAGTACTCATAAATTCTCAAAAATTAAACTCATTTGAAAATTAAGGAAGGAGCTGATTAAAATGTACTAGAAGACACATAAAGAGTGTTCAAAACATGATTGTTTGCAATTGAAGAAAAGCAGAAAAAAATTAAAGAACTTGAAGTCCATCGACAGGGTCTGGAGACACTGGCTGCTCTTACAGAGGATGCAGGTTCAGTTCCCAGCACCCACATGGTGGCTAACAACTTTCTGTAACTTCAGCTCCATGGAGATCCCATGTCCTAGTCTGACCTCCTCATGCATTGCAAAATGCAGGTACACTTGCATGCATGCAGCCAATACACACAGACACATTAAAAAATGTTAAATAAAATATTTAAAGAAACAAAGAAAAAAAAAGAAGCCAGGTGTAGTGGTGTGAGCCTTTAATCCCAGCACCCAGCACTTGGGAGGCAGAGACTGGATGATCTCTGTTAGTTCAAGTCCAGGTTGGTGCACATAGCAAATTTCAGGCCAGTGGGGTCTGAAATCCCTTTCTCAAAAATACCAAAAAATAAAATAAATAAATAAATAAATAAATAAATAAAAATAAATAAAAGTGCCATTGACAGAAAAAAAATTGGTAGGTCATGCTCTGTTTACAAAGATGGGTACTGTACTGAAAATACAAGGATCCCAAGCACGTGACTTGGCAAAGATAAGCTTCAAAATCATTGCTGAATTAAAATAACAAATCAAAATATAAGAGGTCCATATATCATGATTAATTTGGCATTATTAACTATTGAGGAACTGCATATCAAAGCTGTAATTAATAAGTTTGTACAAGCTAGGCTGGCTATAATAAAATGAGAGATAATATACAAGTTTTTTTTATGTTTTTTAAGATTTATTTATTTTTTATTTATTTTTTTAATATATTATTTTTTATGTGTATGAGTGTACTGTCTGCATGTAGGTTGGTGCACCCGTGTTGTACAATGGCACAGAGGTCAGAAGAGGGCCTTGGATTCCCCTGGAGCTGGAGTTAAAGATGGTTCTTAGCCGCCGTGTGGGTGCTGGGAATCAAACCTGGGTCCTTCGCAAGAGCAGTCGGCACTCTTAACTGCTGAACAATATCTCCAGCTCTGATAATAACAAGTTTTATCAAGGATATGGTATTTCAACTGGTAGGAACATAACATGAGTCATCCAGTTTTGAAAAAAATCAAGTTAGGCATATAGTGATAATAGGACTTAGCGATTTTATTCCCAGGTCATATGACAGGGAAATGATAACAGATTCACATGCTTCTAAGTAAGATTGCCCCAGATATCCATCATGTGATGAATCGATCAGCTATCATTGCCATACAATGGAATACAACTTGGCAATAAAAGGAAACAAAGCACTAGTCTTGCTATACATTAGGTGAACCTTGAAAATATTATGCTAAATGAAAGGAGTTATCACCAATGACTTCATTTTATATATTTTTCCTTTATGTGACATGTCTAGAATAGGCAAGCCCATATAAGGAATGTAGATTAATGGTTTCCAGGGGCTGTCCTAGCATAGCAACCGGCAGTGGCTTTAGAAATTATTTTGGGGAGGTGATGAAAATGTTCTAAACTTAGAGTGTGATAGCTATGCTACAGTGAATATTCAAAGACCTTCTAATTGTACCCTTCAAATTGGTGAATTTTATGGTATGTGAATTATAAATGAGGCCAAAAAACAATAAAAATTCTGACCAGGAGGAGGTGGGGGGAAAAAAAAAGAAAAGAATGCATATATACTGGTAAAATTATAGAAAATTCAAAACATCTCAATAATATGGGGGCGGGGTCTAAATTTAATTAAGAAATGTTGTACAAAATATACAAAAGCTCGATAAAAAATTTAAGAAAAAATGTTATCCAGGGACGTAGCTATATGTTTAAAACTATCAATGTTAAAGCGGGAATAAAAGTTCTGTACTGAAATTGTGGTTATTCCCCTGAGACTTAGAGAGGGTATCTCATCTGAATATTAGCGAGTAATTGTTCTGGGAATGCTTGTTTCCTTTTATTATGATGTTTCATCTCTAACATTTACAGTACACATAGTTTTAGTCAATGGCTATTACAAAACTGTTTGCAACAAATATTATATAATAGCAACTGGCTGTAGCCTTCTGTACCCATGAAGGAGATAGTGCATTTGTATTAACAGAGCAAATACAGGGCAGTCTTTGCACTGTTCCTGTTTCCTCAGAGAGACTGGTAGGGAGAGACAGAGGATAATGCTGTGAATGACAAGCTAGCTCATTGCTTAACCAGGGCATTAGTGAGCTTGTGGTTGGACAAACTTGAACTATTTTTTTTTTTCTTTTGGGAGAAGCGTTTTGGGGTTTTTTGTTTGTTTGTTTGTTTGTTTTGAGTGCTTGTATTGATGTTTTGTGTATTTCAGACATCATTTTTCAATTCAGTTTAGGCATATTCCCTCACACACACACACACACACACACACACACACCCAGATCGTTCATTCTGCCATAACTGTCCTGCATCTTTCTCTCAGTCTTTTTTCTTATGCTTAGAAATTCACTGTTTTATATTAGAAAATGGAGACAGTACAATTTTGTTTTCTGAAAATAAGGAATTCCCCACCCCCATTCTTTGAGAGAAAATGAGGAGAGTAGGTGAGGGCAAGAGGTGAGAGAAAAGGGCCGAGCAACATGGCGGACGAATTACCATTTTAGAAATGATTATCTTAACCAGTTTCAATTTTTTCCTACAACGCAAATTCCTCCTACCTCATTGAACATTAAATCTGCTATCCGAGAAAGATTTTTGTGTAGCTGGTTGTATTTGTTTCTTTTTAGAACACCATGAACAGCTCTGTGATCTAAGACTGGGTGTAGTGACAAAAGAGAAGCATGAATGCCTGAAAAAGCTGACTGAGCAGCTGAATTTACAGCAGGGGAACAGGCAACCGACAGTCTCCCGGCAGCTCCACAAACCCCCTTTGGATGTGATTTCTCACCTCATAGATGCTTTGCTGGTGGGACTTGCATGGAATCCTGTTATAATCTTAGAAGAAAGTATTCCCTTCACTATAAGATTATTCCACTGGGTGTATCCCTGTTGGCTTCCTTTGTGTGTTTTTCCTGTAGGTTTACCTTTTGAAATTATAAAAGTTACATGGTATTCTAGGCAGCTAGTTTAGGGGAGTTGCGTACCCATGTTCATCCCGTCGTTTTCATTGCCTTCTACTCTGGTTTGGTTTCCATTACTGGGACAAAACACTGACCAAAAGCAGAAGAAAGAGTTTATTTTTTCTTACTCATCCAAGTGACAGTCCACCACAGGGGGAAGTAAAACAGGAACTTAAGTAGGACAGGAACCTGGAGGCAGGAACTGAAGCACTGACCATGGAAGAATGCTGCTTACTGGCTTGCTCAGTCTGCTTTCTTATATAACCCATCCTGGGTTATACATAACCTGCCTAATGGCACCACACACAGCGTGTGGGGACCCCCCCATCACCCAACAACCAAGAAAACGTCCCACAGATATGGCCCACGGGGCAATCTGAGAATGGAAGTTCCCAAATTGAGGTTCCCTCTTCCTAGGTGTGTCCAATTGACAACTGAAGCTATCCAGCCCAGCACATGATTGGAGTACCCTCTCTACAACCCAGCTTTCATCAGGAAACTTGGAAATTAGAGCAATACTTCCACCTGGTATTTAACTTAAGATCAGCTGGGACAGTACATACAACTGCTCTGTGCGGTCTTCCCAGTCGTCATGCCATGATCTCCCCACACATGTTGACCACAGCTTTCCTGCTAGGCTGTCTTCACATGGTTTCTGATCACTCTAAAGTTAACAACATGCAGCTCTGTTCTGAGGTCATTTTCAGGGCATTTCACTTAGATGCCTGAAACCTCATTTGAGGAAGGGCTTACCTGCTTAAGTGTGCGCCCATTTAGTAGTAATCTGGTTCAAGAGCAAATTCTCTTTGACGTGCAGGCCTGTAGATCCAGATCTGAATTCCCTAAAGATTTGCTTTGTTGGCCCTGTGATCAGTGGCAGCCTCAGAGAACTCCTGGAGTCTCTGAAGATGATCACAATGAATTTGTCATCTCAACCTGTTCCTGGGATGCTTTGGGTTATTTCTTACTCTCTGTGCTCTTTATTCTTTATGCAGACAGCAAATTTCATCTACCATGAAACACATAGTTTGAGGAAACGTTAGGTTTAAATGTCATATTTTTTTTTCCAATTGAATCTTGATATTATACAATAGCAGGAATTCTATTAGGAGATATGTTTCTAATCAGCAGACTTCAACTGTTCTATTAAGGTAAGTAAACACAGACAAGTCACATGGATTCTGAGGGACGCATTGCTTATTCACTGGGTCTCCACAATGTCTTATAATGTTAATATTCAGTGGTTCTGAAGACAGCCTTTTTAAGCACTTGAACCCCCAAATGCAGTGTAATATTGATTTTGTATCCTTATTCTGAAAACTTAAGTAAACTTGATTAATACTATTCATCAACCTGTGGTGATCTTGACATCCAGTAGTTTGGCATAACAAAGCATAGTAAGTAGAGCTATACAAGCATTCCATCAACTGCTTTTGTATTTCAAGCCCTATTTTTATTCAAAATTACAATGCAGCTAGCTTATCTGGAACACTAAGTCACGATCAAACAAAGCAGCTCTGAAAATACATTGTTGCTGAATAGTCATTCTGAAGTAACAGGTGTGATTATTCACAAGGAGGTCACATGATAAAGTGTGGATAAACTAGGAGTTTTAGAGCCACTTAAAATTCCTTTTGGAACCTCTTAAATCAGGAAAGTGTTCTATCGACTTTTTAACTTTTATTTTGTTTTAATTGGGTGAAAAAGCAACATGTTACTTCAAAGCTACTCAGAGTAAAATCAGTTCAGCTATTTAAGGAATATTTCCCTTTCTCTCCCTGCCCTGAAGTGTTCATAAAGTCTGCAAACATGGTCTGTTATTTTGTGGGTTTCCCAAATATAACTTGGATAATTATCTTCATATTTGGCTCATTAAGCATCATATGCTTCTGTGAGTCACTGCAGTGGAGCAGTAGCCCTACAGTGGAATAGTTCCCTAAGACACAGGAAAAGCTTGAATTTGTTGTGGTAGTTTTACTTTTAAGTCTATCGTTGTCAATTGAGAACATTGCTTTGATGTATAATTAATCTAACTGAAGTCCGGTGTGTTCCACTGGCTAAACTAATAGAAAAGTCGTAATCTGCATTTGCAACAAGCCCAGACCTTCAACCCAGCCCAGGGTCTACATTTATCTTGAAGGATGGTGGTGTTCCCTACATACAGCCACAGGCTGAGCAACACATTCTACAGAAAGTGGCTTCTGAGTCCTTGGATGCAGGAGTTTTAATAAGGAAGGAGACCACCCTATCAATCTCAACTGGTTCCCCAACACAGGCTCTGGCTCCCAAGCATGCAGGGAGACACCAAGTGGACCCCTGCACCAGCTGATTCTTCTGCCACATTGTGGTAATGGTTGCTTTATCCAAGATTAGTATGGGAATAGGGCCGCATTCACAGATAAATTTCAACATCAGTGAGTGAGCTATTTTTTTTAGAGTGTATACATTTAATATCTGAAGAATCATTTGCAAGAGTCTTAATAGTGAAAAATGAAGGGTTATTTTTCCTTATATGAAGAACTTATTCCTGCTACCTAAGAAGAAAGGATTAATAAGGAGGAATGAATGCTTGTCATCTCTACTGGTTTTCTCTGAGCATTTAGAGTACCTTTCCCAAGTTAAAAATGGGGCCTGTGAATGTCAGTTTGGTTCAATATACTGATGTCTTTGACCTTCTGACACCCTGTCACTTCCTCTGCGCTAGGCATGATGTCTTTCTTCCTGTCCATCTCTGTGAATGGATGCATATATAACTATTTGTATTCATCATTGGTCAAAACTTGGTCTGCCATCACTTCTAATTGCCTCATATTTTATAATAGATTTCACTCTGTAGGGGACTATCACCTGGAAAAAAGAATTTTTTAGTGAAATAAATAACTACTTATAATTTGTACTGTGATACATTTAATAGTAAGCATTGCTGGCTGGTTCCTTCATTTCTTCTCCTTTCTTCCAAATTGATTCTCATTTATTTATGCCAAGTGCCCCCCCCCCACCCCGAGCCGTTCCTTGCTCACTGATGGTTTGTATGGCAATAAGCAAGTAGGAACTCTTCTGATTTACATCTCTCGTATGCAGTGATGATCTCTGTTCTCCAGATCTCCTTAGTCAGTTTGGGCTTAAACAACAGAAATCTGTACTCTACCTGCTGGAGCTGGGGTGTCCAAGAACGAAGTGTCAGAAGATTCATGTCTGGAAGGACCTGGTTCCTTCCTGGCAAATGGCCCTCTTCCAGTGTCCTCACGTGGTGGACAACGCAGGCATATAGGAAGCTTGTTGCCTGTTCAAATAAGGCCACTGTCCCCATTCCTGAGGTTTCCACCCTCATGATTAGTCTGGTCCTAAGTTCTCACCTCCTAACACCATTTTTTGAGCATGAGGCTTCCAACACTTAATGTGTAGTTCGGTTCATATTGTCCAATCATTTTTACTACGATTTCTGTATACAACAGAATGAATGTCTAAGCCTCACCTTGTCCTCCACTTTTGTACCTCAGGAACTATACTACAGGGGTGAACTGGTAACATGGCATTTATCTAGGGTTTTTTTTTCCCTGTGAGTAACTGGTTCTTATCAACTGTCTCTTATGCTATTGTGCCATTCCCTTCAGCCCAGTGACTTGGTGTATTGTTGCTGTATGGTCTTCATAATATTGGTAGTAAGTACAATTATTTCTAATTTGTGGTTCTGGTATTAAATGACCTTATGTGATAACCACCAATTCTGTCACTGGACTTTATTTTGGTAATCCTTGTGGTGATGGTTCTCAATTATTTGAAGATAAATATGAACTTAGTTCAAAATATTTGTATAGAATCATATCTCCAAGGTATCCAGACACATTTTCAGTAATGAAACCCGAAAAACATTTCCTCCTCAAGGTTTTTGCACAGCTACTCTTTCTCTAGTTTAATATTGGGAATGACCACAGACCCTGCATGTGACCAGGAGACCACTGGGCCACAATAAGAACAAATCTTAGAGTCAAAATTAAAGCAGTCTAACCACATCGACAGCCATTCTTTTCTCTTCCTTCCTCCTGTCCCTACTTACCTAGCAAGGAAATTTTGTAACTGTCTGTACTCACTACACATTTGCTCTGAAAGTTATCTCTTGATGTTAGTCAATGTTTCCATCCTCCTGGGGCACATTGACCCATTTGATTGATGGTTTAATATCTTCCCTCAAAGTAGCAACTAGTGTTGGTTGTTTCCTTTAATTTCAAAAACTGTTCAGTAGTAATACAGGTCATTACTGATCTCCTGACCCCCAGACCCAAGGTGCCAACAAAATTAAGTGCTTGCTATGAGCTATAGATACCTGCAGGCTATCAACCTATTGATGAAAAATGATATACTGTAATGGCCCACAATATAGACACGATTGTCTCATATTCATTTGTACATGGAGGAAGGGTGCTGAGATAGCTAAATAATTAACCATATAATGCAATTAAACTTATTCTATTAGAGTGCTCTTACACCTCCATTCTTCTTGCTGACACTATGCATATCGGCTTCATCCCAGTGCAATTAAACTGATAAGGTAACACTAAGCTGCTCAAGTACAGAGGAGGCTTTCTGTTGTTGTTTATACTCTGTTTTATTTTAATACTCTATAAGTCAAATGCTAAGTTCTCATAAGTTCTCACAGTACAAGTGTAGATCTTCAAATGATGTCTATAAAGCTCTTTATTGAACACATTACAGCAGAGGCCAGTAACCTTACTTATCAAAGAAGACCTCGGGCTCCAGAACTCGTCACTGGGTTACTGGCTTACATACTGCTTTGTAAGGAAAATATAAGTCACATTTCAGACCTGTGTTGGAATGCAGTAGGGTAGACTGGGGTCTAGCAGTTTCTCACAAACAAATAACATGGAGGTGCAATACACCTCTGTTTTCCATCCTTCACCATTTATCCATTTTTGTATTTTTCTTTAATAATTTAATATGCTAATAATAACCCCTTTTAGAGAATGAATGCCCATGAGATGTCATATAATAGCCTGGTTCATTTCCAGTCATATACTTAAATGTACACAGCAGCGTGTACCATAAATTACTCTCATTTGATCTGGAAGAATGAACATAGATGCTGAAGTGGACTAGGAATATCAGATAACTAGTTAGTAAGAGAGTCTGCTTTGAGCACAGCACACATTTTCTCCCTTGTCTACACTACCTCTTGGTAAAAGATATAAGTAGGAACAAAATTTTGTGTTTCTGGTACAGCCTGGTATAGATCCATTTCTGACAGTGTCTACCATCTTTTCAAGGAAAAGTAAAGAAATGAAGCTTTTCCTATTGTACAAATTCCATATTCCAACCAAATAACTATTGAATCAAGACAGCTCCTGTTACCAGACACTTGGTATCATGCATTCCATTGTCAGTTTTTTTACTAAATATCCCAGAAGGCTCAACTAAATCTGTATATTATAAAAAAGGACAAAGGAAGTAAAGAGTTTCATATAAGTATAAAACCTACATCCTCATATCCACGTCTTAGGCAACTTTTTGGGAGACTTCATTGTGCAAAGAAGGATCTATCACGAGGAAATGCTAGACAAATCCTGTTCCTTTGCTTTTCTCTCTGAATTGTCCATTAAAGTAATGATTTTTCCCTAATTATATGTATAATGTTCTTTGCATAAAACATTCTTTTGTCGCCGGGCGTGGTGGCGCATGCCTTTAATCCTAGCACTTGGGAGGCAGAGGCAGGCAGATCTTTGTGAGTTCAAGGCCAGCCTGGTCTACAGAGTTGAGTTCCAGGACAGCTGGGGCTACAGGGAGACCCTGTCTCAAAAAGACAAAAAAACAAAACAAAACAAAAAAAGGCATGTGTCACCATGTCTGGTAGTCCCTTTTCCTTTGAAATGACTTTTGCCCAAGAGTTCACTCTTTATGTCTCAGTTTTGTTTTTGTTGTTTGGTTGTTTTCCTTTTTTTGAGACAGGGTTTCCCTTTAGTCCCAGCTGGCCTAGCACTTGCTATGTAGAACAGGCTGGCCTTGAACTCGAGATCCGCCTGCCTCTGCCTTCCGAGTGCTAGGATTAAAGGTATGAACCACCATGCCCAGCTTGCTTGGTTGTTTTTATTTATTTTTTTTTATGTGTATGAATGTATTGTCTGCATGCAGGTCTGTGCACCCATGTCGTGCAATGCCGTGGAGGTCAGAAGAGAGTGTTGGATTCCCCTGGAATGAGTTCTTCTGGAATTGGAGTTACAGACTGTTCTCAGCTGCCATGTGGGTGCTGGGGATCGAACCTGGGTCCTCTTCAAGAGCGGTCGGCGCTCTTAACTGCTAGGCCATCCCTCCAGCCCCAACTTGGTTGTTTTGAAGTTGCATTTTTGTGTGTACGCATGTTTTGCCTGAATGTATGTATCCTAGTTTGTCTTCCTTTGCTGTGACAAAACACTCTGACACCAACTTGGGGAGGAAAGGGTTTAAAATATGTCTGTCTGTCCTTTGAAAACATGCCAGAGTAGGCATCCATGAATCCCTTTGGGTTTGCAACACACACACACACCACCACAGCACACACACAAACACACAACCTAGTAACACTAGAATGGGCGAATTTAACCACATTTCACCCAAACAGTGAGTCAGGTGATCTGATCACCCCATCCTGAACTCTGTTCTAAGCTAACAATTTAGCCTTGTAGCCTACATTAATTTTCTCTCTTAGCCTTCTTCTAAGGTTTCTTCCCCTAATCATTTGTGTGAATTCTAATCAAAGAGTTTTTTCAGACTTATTCATCTCTAGTTTTTAGAGCTTACAAATTTTAAAAAGGCTTTATAAAGTCCAACCTTACAGCTGTGCATGTCTCAGTATTATCTCGCTGGTTTTATATAAGTGAGTTTTCTATATTTATGTATATATTTAAACAGGTATAACCATCTGCATATTCCAGAAATATGCACTGTATTGAGGCATTTGTGCTTATCAGGCCTCATGCATTCTATAACATGGTCACTTGTACACAAGTAATATTGGGTGACTGAAATAGGTTTAACATGAGGCCCACTAGCCTGGCCTCTTCTTCCTCTTGAAATGTTCTGCAAGGTCATTTTTATTACTTAGGCATTTATTTAGTTGATAAGTGCAGCTCCCACCCCTTCATCAAAGAGCTTCTTGTGCAAAAGTTAAGAGATTTATTACAAGAGAGCCTCAACTGGCCAGTTGAAGAATAAGTGCTTATAGGTAACTAAATGTAAAGTGTCTCGTAGGGTAATTGTAATAGGCCCATTGCCTCTTTAACTGAATAGGTAATGTGCAACCCAATCCCCCAAGGCTCTGGGAACATCAACAGAAGAGGAGGTGGGAAGATTGTAAGAGCCAGAGACTAGAACACCTGCTGCTAGAAAGTGTGTTCCAGACATGACAGGAAAGCCACACCTTGAAATAGCTCCGCAGTGTGCTTGCCTATACAAGACATGCATACTGACCACACTAGCTGACATGCCAACATGGAAGGAGGAAGCTTCACAAGCTGGCACCTCTAGGTGAAAGCTACAAGCAATTTTATGGAAGAAAGGAAGAACTGATTTTCTCTGCATTTAGCTCCCAGTTAGATTATCAGTCCCAAGTGATCAACTCTAAATATATGTACATGCTAGCATCCTAAAGGATCAGTAGGTTATTTATTTACCCCATCATATGTTTATGTAAGATAATAATTGAGAGAGGTCAGGATATTGAAAGGATGGGGGGAAATGAGAGTGATTAGCATTGGGGGAGCAAGGGGTATAAATAATACAAATGCAGTACTCATAAATTCTCAAAAATTTAAATCATTTGAAAATTAAGGAAGGAGCTGATTAAAATGTACTAGAAGACACATAAAGAGTGTTCAAAACATGATTGTTTGCAATTGAAGAAAAGCAAAAAAAAAAAAGAATTGAGCTGGAGGTGCCCAGGAGGTTAACACTGTCTCTTACAGAGGATGCAGGTTCAGTTCCAGCACCCACATGGTGGCTAACAACTTTCTGTAACTTCAGCTCCATGGAGATCCCATGTCCTAGTCTGACCTCCTCATGCATTGCAAAATGCAGGTACACTTGCATGCATGCACCCAATACACACGGAACCACTTAAAAACTGTTAAATAAAATATTTAAAGAAACAAAAAAAAAAAAGAAGCCAGGTGTAGTTTGGTGATGCCTTAATCCCAGCACCCAGCACTGGGAGGCAGAGACTGGATGATTCTGTGTTGAGTTTCAAGTCCAGGTTGGTGCACATAGCAAATTTCAGGCCAGTGGGTCTGAGAATCCCTTTCTCAAAAATACCAAAAATAAAATAAATAAATAAATAAATAAATAAATAAACAATAAATAAAAGTGCCATTGACAGAAAAAAAATTGGTATGTCTGCTTGTTTACAAAGATGGGTACTGTACTGAAAATACAAGGATCCCAAGCACGTGACTTGGCAAAGATAAGCTTCAAAATCATTGCTGAATTAAAATAACAAATCAAAATATAAGAGGTCCATATATCATGATTAATTTGGCATTATTAACTATTGAGGAACTGCATATCAAAGCTGTAATTAATAAGTTTGTACAAGCTAGGCTGGCTATAATAAAATGAGAGATAATATACAAGTTTTTTTTATGTTTTTAAGATTTATTTATTTTTTATTTATTTTTTTAATATATTATTTTTTTTATGTATGAGTGTACTGTCTGCATGTAGGTGGTGCACCCGTGTTGTACAATGGCACAGAGGTCAGAAGAGGGCCTTGGATTCCCCTGGAGCTGGAGTTAAAGATGGTCTTAGCCGCCGTGTGGGTGCTGGGAATCAAACCTGGGTCCTTCGCAAGAGCATTCGGCACTCTTAACGGCTGAACAATATCTCCAGCTCTGATAATAACAAGTTTTATCAAGGATATGGTATTTCAACTGGTAGGAACATAACATGAGTCATCCAGTTTTGAAAAAAATCAAGTTAGGCATATAGTGATAATAGGACTTAGCGATTTTATTCCCAGGTCATATGACAGGGAAATGATAACAGATTCACATGCTTCTAAGTAAGATTGCCCCAGATATCCATCATGTGATGAATCGATCAGCTATCATTGCCATACAATGGAATACAACTTGGCAATAAAAGGAAACAAAGCACAGTCTTGCTATACATTAGGTGAACCTGGAAAATATTATGCTAAATGAAAGGAGTTATCACCAATGACTTCATTTTATAATTTTTCCTTATGTGACACTGTCTAGAATAGGCAAGCCCATATAAGGAATGTAGATTAATGGTTTCCAGGGGCTGTCCTAGCATAGCAACCGGCAGTGGCTTTAGAAATTATTTTGGGGAGGTGATGAAAATGTTCTAAACTTAGAGTGTGATAGCTATGCTACAGTGAATATTCAAAGACCTTCTAATTGTACCCTTCAAATTGGTGAATTTTATGGTATGTGAATTATAAATGAGGCCAAAAAACAATAAAATTCTGACAGGAGGAGGTGGGGGAAAAAAAAAACGAAAAGAATGCATATATACTGGTAAAATTATAGAAAATTCAAAACATCTCAAATATATGGGGGACGGGGTCTAAATTTAATTAAGAAATGTTGTACAAAAATACAAAAGCTCGATAAAAAATCTTAAGAAAAAATGTTTATCCAGGGACGTAGCTATATGTTTAAAACTATCAATGTTAAAGCGGGAATAAAAGTTCTGTACTGAAATTGTGGTTATTCCCCTGAGACTTAGAGAGGGTATCTCATCTGAATATTAGCGAGTAATTGTTCTGGGAATGCTTGTTTCCTTTTATTATGATGTTTCATCTCTAACATTTACAGTACACATAGTTTTAGTCAATGGCTATTACAAAACTGTTTGCAACAAATATTATATAATAGCAACTGGCTGTAGCCTTCTGTACCCATGAAGGAGATAGTGCATTTGTATTAACAGAGCAAATACAGGGCAGTCTTTGCACTGTTCCTGTTTCCTCAGAGAGACTGGTAGGGAGAGACAGAGGATAATGCTGTGAATGACAAGCTAGCTCATTGCTTAACCAGGGCATTAGTGAGCTTGTGGTTGGACAAACTTGAACTATTTTTTTTTTTCTTTTGGGAGAAGCGTTTTGGGGTTTTTTTGTGTTTGTTTGTTTGTTTGTTTTGAAGTGGTGTATTGGATGTTTTGTGTATTTCGACATCATTTCAATTCAGTTTAGGCAATTCCCCACACACACACACAACACACACACACACACACCCAGATCGTTCATTCTGCCATAACTGTCCTGCATCTTTCTCTCAGTCTTTTTTCTTATCTTAGAAATTCACTGTTTTATATTAGAAAATGGAGACAGTACAATTTTGTTTTCTGAAAATAAGGAATTCCCCACCCCCATTCTTTGAGAGAAAATGAGGAGAGTAGGTGAGGGCAAGAGGTGAGAGAAAAGGGCCGAGCAACATGGCGGACGAATTACCATTTTAGAAATGATTATCTTAACCAGTTTCAATTTTTTCCTACAACGCAAATTCCTCCTACCTCATTGAACATTAAATCTGCTATCCGAGAAAGATTTTTGTGTAGCTGGTTGTATTTGTTTCTTTTTAGAACACCATGAACAGCTCTGTGATCTAAGACTGGGTGTAGTGACAAAAGAGAAGCATGAATGCCTGAAAAAGCTGACTGAGCAGCTGAATTTACAGCAGGGGAACAGGCAACCGACAGTCTCCCGGCAGCTCCACAAACCCCCTTTGGATGTGATTTCTCACCTCATAGATGCTTTGCTGGTGGGACTTGCATGGAATCCTGTTATAATCTTAGAAGAAAGTATTCCCTTCACTATAAGATTATTCCACTGGGTGTATCCCTGTTGGCTTCCTTTGTGTGTTTTTCCTGTAGGTTTACCTTTTGAAATTATAAAAGTTACATGGTATTCTAGGCAGCTAGTTTAGGGGAGTTGCGTACCCATGTTCATCCCGTCGTTTTCATTGCCTTCTACTCTGGTTGGTTTCCATTACTGGGACAAAACACTGACCAAAAGCAGAAGAAAGAGTTTATTTTTTCTTACTCATCCAAGTGACAGTCCACCACAGGGGGAAGTAAAACAGGAACTTAAGTAGGACAGGAACCTGGAGGCAGGGAACGAAGCAGACGACCATGGAAGAATGCGCTTACTGGCTTGCTCAGTCCTGCTTCTTATATAACCCATCCGGGTTATACATAACCTGCCTAATGGCACCACACACAGCGTGTGGGGACCCCCCCATCACCCAACAACCAAGAAAACGTCCCACAGATATGGCCCACGGGGCAATCTGAGAATGGAAGTTCCCAAATTGAGGTTCCTCTTCCTAGGTGTTGTCCAATTGACAACTGAAGCTATCCAGCCAGCACATGATTGGAGTACCCTCTCTACAACCCAGCTTTCATCAGGAAACTTGGAAATTAGAGCAATACTTCCACCTGGTATTTAACTTAAGATCAGCTGGGACAGTACATACAACTGCTCTGTGCGGTCTTCCCAGTCGTCATGCCATGATCTCCCCACACATGTTGACCACAGCTTTCCTGCTAGGCTGTCTTCACATGGTTTCTGATCACTCTAAAGTTAACAACATGCAGCTCTGTTCTGAGGTCATTTTCAGGGCATTTCACTTAGATGCCTGAAACCTCATTTGAGGAAGGGCTTACCTGCTTAAGTGTGCGCCCATTTAGTAGTAATCTGGTTCAAGAGCAAATTCTCTTTGACGTGCAGGCCTGTAGATCCAGATCTGAATTCCCTAAAGATTTGCTTTGTTGGCCCTGTGATCAGTGGCAGCCTCAGAGAACTCCTGGAGTCTCTGAAGATGATCACAATGAATTTGTCATCTCAACCTGTTCCTGGGATGCTTTGGGTTATTTCTTACTCTCTGTGCTCTTTATTCTTTATGCAGACAGCAAATTTCATCTACCATGAAACACATAGTTTGAGGAAACGTTAGGTTTAAATGTCATATTTTTTTTTCCAATTGAATCTTGATATTATACAATAGCAGGAATTCTATTAGGAGATATGTTTCTAATCAGCAGACTTCAACTGTTCTATTAAGGTAAGTAAACACAGACAAGTCACATGGATTCTGAGGGACGCATTGCTTATTCACTGGGTCTCCACAATGTCTTATAATGTTAATATTCAGTGGTTCTGAAGACAGCCTTTTTAAGCACTTGAACCCCCAAATGCAGTGTAATATTGATTTTGTATCCTTATTCTGAAAACTTAAGTAAACTTGATTAATACTATTCATCAACCTGTGGTGATCTTGACATCCAGTAGTTTGGCATAACAAAGCATAGTAAGTAGAGCTATACAAGCATTCCATCAACTGCTTTTGTATTTCAAGCCCTATTTTTATTCAAAATTACAATGCAGCTAGCTTATCTGGAACACTAAGTCACGATCAAACAAAGCAGCTCTGAAAATACATTGTTGCTGAATAGTCATTCTGAAGTAACAGGTGTGATTATTCACAAGGAGGTCACATGATAAAGTGTGGATAAACTAGGAGTTTTAGAGCCACTTAAAATTCCTTTTGGAACCTCTTAAATCAGGAAAGTGTTCTATCGACTTTTTAACTTTTTTTTGTTTTAATTGGGTGAAAAAGCAACATGTTACTTCAAAGCTACTCAGAGTAAAATCAGTTCAGCTATTTAAGGAATATTTCCCTTTCTCTCCCTGCCCTGAAGTGTTCATAAAGTCTGCAAACATGGTCTGTTATTTTGTGGGTTTCCCAAATATAACTTGGATAATTATCTTCATATTTGGCTCATTAAGCATCATATGCTTCTGTGAGTCACTGCAGTGGAGCAGTAGCCCTACAGTGGAATAGTTCCCTAAGACACAGGAAAAGCTTGAATTTGTTGTGGTAGTTTTACTTTTAAGTCTATCGTTGTCAATTGAGAACATTGCTTTGATGTATAATTAATCTAACTGAAGTCCGGTGTGTTCCACTGGCTAAACTAATAGAAAAGTCGTAATCTGCATTTGCAACAAGCCCAGACCTTCAACCCAGCCCAGGGTCTACATTTATCTTGAAGGATGGTGGTGTTCCCTACATACAGCCACAGGCTGAGCAACACATTCTACAGAAAGTGGCTTCTGAGTCCTTGGATGCAGGAGTTTTAATAAGGAAGGAGACCACCCTATCAATCTCAACTGGTTCCCCAACACAGGCTCTGGCTCCCAAGCATGCAGGGAGACACCAAGTGGACCCCTGCACCAGCTGATTCTTCGGCCACATTGTGGTAAGGGTTGCTTTATCCAAGATTAGTAGGGGAATAGGGCCGCATTCACAGAAAATTTCAACCAGTGAGTGAGCTATTTTTTTTGGTGGTAATACATTTAATATCTGAAGAATCATTTGCAAGAGTCTTAATAGTGAAAAATGAAGGGTTATTTTTCCTTATATGAAGAACTTATTCCTGCTACCTAAGAAGAAAGGATTAATAAGGAGGAATGAATGCTTGTCATCTCTACTGGTTTTCTCTGAGCATTTAGAGTACCTTTCCCAAGTTAAAAATGGGGCCTGTGAATGTCAGTTTGGTTCAATATACTGATGTCTTTGACCTTCTGACACCCTGTCACTTCCTCTGCGCTAGGCATGATGTCTTTCTTCCTGTCCATCTCTGTGAATGGATGCATATATAACTATTTGTATTCATCATTGGTCAAAACTTGGTCTGCCATCACTTCTAATTGCCTCATATTTTATAATAGATTTCACTCTGTAGGGGACTATCACCTGGAAAAAAGAATTTTTTAGTGAAATAAATAACTACTTATAATTTGTACTGTGATACATTTAATAGTAAGCATTGCTGGCTGGTTCCTTCATTTCTTCTCCTTCTTCCAAATTGATTCTCATTTATTTATGCCAAGTGCCCCCCCCCCACCCCGAGCCGTTCCTTGCTCACTGATGGTTTGTATGGCAATAAGCAAGTAGGAACTCTTCTGATTTACATCTCTCGTATGCAGTGATGATCTCTGTTCTCCAGATCTCCTTAGTCAGTTTGGGCTTAAACAACAGAAATCTGTACTCTACCTGCTGGAGCTGGGGTGTCCAAGAACGAAGTGTCAGAAGATTCATGTCTGGAAGGACCTGGTTCCTTCCTGGCAAATGGCCCTCTTCCAGTGTCCTCACGTGGTGGACAACGCAGGCATATAGGAAGCTTGTTGCCTGTTCAAATAAGGCCACTGTCCCCATTCCTGAGGTTTCCACCCTCATGATTAGTCTGGTCCTAAGTTCTCACCTCCTAACACCATTTTTTGAGCATGAGGCTTCCAACACTTAATGTGTAGTTCGGTTCATATTGTCCAATCATTTTTACTACGATTTCTGTATACAACAGAATGAATGTCTAAGCCTCACCTTGTCCTCCACTTTTGTACCTCAGGAACTATACTACAGGGGTGAACTGGTAACATGGCATTTATCTAGGGTTTTTTTTTCCCTGTGAGTAACTGGTTCTTATCAACTGTCTCTTATGCTATTGTGCCATTCCCTTCAGCCCAGTGACTTGGTGTATTGTTGCTGTATGGTCTTCATAATATTGGTAGTAAGTACAATTATTTCTAATTTGTGGTTCTGGTATTAAATGACCTTATGTGATAACCACCAATTCTGTCACTGGACTTTATTTTGGTAATCCTTGTGGTGATGGTTCTCAATTATTTGAAGATAAATATGAACTTAGTTCAAAATATTTGTATAGAATCATATCTCCAAGGTATCCAGACACATTTTCAGTAATGAAACCCGAAAAACATTTCCTCCTCAAGGTTTTTGCACAGCTACTCTTTCTCTAGTTTAATATTGGGAATGACCACAGACCCTGCATGTGACCAGGAGACCACTGGGCCACAATAAGAACAAATCTTAGAGTCAAAATTAAAGCAGTCTAACCACATCGACAGCCATTCTTTTCTCTTCCTTCCTCCTGTCCCTACTTACCTAGCAAGGAAATTTTGTAACTGTCTGTACTCACTACACATTTGCTCTGAAAGTTATCTCTTGATGTTAGTCAATGTTTCCATCCTCCTGGGGCACATTGACCCATTTGATTGATGGTTTAATATCTTCCCTCAAAGTAGCAACTAGTGTTGGTTGTTTCCTTTAATTTCAAAAACTGTTCAGTAGTAATACAGGTCATTACTGATCTCCTGACCCCCAGACCCAAGGTGCCAACAAAATTAAGTGCTTGCTATGAGCTATAGATACCTGCAGGCTATCAACCTATTGATGAAAAATGATATACTGTAATGGCCCACAATATAGACACGATTGTCTCATATTCATTTGTACATGGAGGAAGGGTGCTGAGATAGCTAAATAATTAACCATATAATGCAATTAAACTTATTCTATTAGAGTGCTCTTACACCTCCATTCTTCTTGCTGACACTATGCATATCGGCTTCATCCCAGTGCAATTAAACTGATAAGGTAACACTAAGCTGCTCAAGTACAGAGGAGGCTTTCTGTTGTTGTTTATACTCTGTTTTATTTTAATACTCTATAAGTCAAATGCTAAGTTCTCATAAGTTCTCACAGTACAAGTGTAGATCTTCAAATGATGTCTATAAAGCTCTTTATTGAACACATTACAGCAGAGGCCAGTAACCTTACTTATCAAAGAAGACCTCGGGCTCCAGAACTCGTCACTGGGTTACTGGCTTACATACTGCTTTGTAAGGAAAATATAAGTCACATTTCAGACCTGTGTTGGAATGCAGTAGGGTAGACTGGGGTCTAGCAGTTTCTCACAAACAAATAACATGGAGGTGCAATACACCTCTGTTTTCCATCCTTCACCATTATCCATTTTTGTATTTTCTTTTAATAATTAAATATGCTAATAATAACCCCTTTTAGAGAATGAATGCCCATGAGATGTCATATAATAGCCTGGTTCATTTCCAGTCATATACTTAAATGTACACAGCAGCGTGTACCATAAATTACTCTCATTTGATCTGGAAGAATGAACATAGATGCTGAAGTGGACTAGGAATATCAGATAACTAGTTAGTAAGAGAGTCTGCTTTGAGCACAGCACACATTTTCTCCCTTGTCTACACTACCTCTTGGTAAAAGATATAAGTAGGAACAAAATTTTGTGTTTCTGGTACAGCCTGGTATAGATCCATTTCTGACAGTGTCTACCATCTTTTCAAGGAAAAGTAAAGAAATGAAGCTTTTCCTATTGTACAAATTCCATATTCCAACCAAATAACTATTGAATCAAGACAGCTCCTGTTACCAGACACTTGGTATCATGCATTCCATTGTCAGTTTTTTTACTAAATATCCCAGAAGGCTCAACTAAATCTGTATATTATAAAAAAGGACAAAGGAAGTAAAGAGTTTCATATAAGTATAAAACCTACATCCTCATATCCACGTCTTAGGCAACTTTTTGGGAGACTTCATTGTGCAAAGAAGGATCTATCACGAGGAAATGCTAGACAAATCCTGTTCCTTTGCTTTTCTCTCTGAATTGTCCATTAAAGTAATGATTTTTCCCTAATTATATGTATAATGTTCTTTGCATAAAACATTCTTTTTGTCGCCGGGCGTGGTGGCGCATGCCTTAATCCTAGCACTTGGAGGCAGAGCAGGAGATCTTTGTGAGTCAAGGCCAGCCTGGTCTACAGAGTGAGTTCCAGGACCAGCTGGGACTACAGGGAGACCCTGTCTCAAAAAGACCAACAAAACAAAACAAAACAAAACAAAAAAAACAAACATTCTTTTGTCATGATCTAACCATTTTGGTCAAAATTCTGTTACAGACCAAATAACATTGTGATTGTGATAAGATAGATTAATTTTTTCTCTTTTATTTGTTTATTTTTTAAGAGATTCTACAATATAACAGCACATTTGTTTTCAGGTAACATTGACATTACTCAGTTTGCCATACAATTAGGTAATTGGTGCATTTTTTTAAGTGAGCCAAATTATTAAGCATAAGCAATGAATGTAAGTAACATTCATGTAAAACCAATTTGCAAGCCTCTATGTCCAAATTTTGAACAACCCAAGGTTCCCATAGTCCAGTTGGAGAAGCTGGTATGCACAAGCATGTTGATCAAATAGGAGTCCTCTATATTGCTGTAGTCTCATATCACACCACAATCTCTCCACAGCCCTTACATTCTACCTCACCTCCTCTTCCGCAAGTTGTTCCCTAGGCTTGGAAGGGGCACAAGTGGGTGAGAAGCAAAGCAGTCTATTTTCTCTGGAGATGTCATTTTGGACTCTAATCGTTTCAGGTTGTTCCCCTTCATGGGTTGACAGTTTATCCAGGGATACCTTTTTAATCCTACTAACAAAGCACAAGCAATTGTTACAGGCATTTAAGCAGTANGTTTTCAGCTCACATCTACCTGGGTCACAGTTCATCCTCAGGGAGCCCAAAGCAGGAACTAGGGCAGGAACCCTGGAGGCAGGAGCTGAAGCACCAGGCCAAAATGAGGGAATGCTGTATTCACTGTCGTTGCTCCCGCTGGCTCATGCCCAGCCCCCCAGCCCACCTTCTTATATGATACACAACAAACTGCCCAGGGTGGCAACACTCACTCACGTGGGCTGGGCCCTCCCGCACTACTGCTCGACCATCAAGAAAATACTCCACTGATGTGGCCCCACAGGCCAATCTAATGGAGCCAAGGTTCCCCAATTGGGCTCCCTCAACCCGGTGTGTCAAGGTTGACACTAAAGCTTATCCAGCACATTTTGTAAGCTGAGCCGTGCATACCGGGTGCCTGAGGAGACCAGAAGAAGGAGTCCTCAGAACTGGAGTTACAGAGGCTGTGGAAATTCATGTTGGGTGCGTGTGGATTGTAAACTAGATGAGCCTTTTTTTTTTTTTTTTTTTTGTTTTTGAGACAGCTCCCTGACCCGCTGTCCTGGAACTCATCTGTAGACCAGGGGACCTTGAACTCACAAAGATCCGCCTGCTCTGCCTCCCTAGGGCTAGGATTAAAGGCTGGGCGCCACACGGCCCGGCTAGAGAAAGCAAAATCGCTTAATCAAACAACCGAACTCTCAAACTGGGGGTTTGCTTTTTGGCCTTTATTTTTTTATTTTTGTTTTAAATGTGTATAAAGTGTTTTGTTTTCGTGTATGGAAGGGCCCCAGGGGTAACAATTTCCAGAGGTCAGAAAGAAGAGGGTGTTGGATTTTCTGAAACTGGAGTTACAGAACCGTTTAGCTGCTCATGTGGTGATGAGAACTGAGCCGATGTCACCTCTGAAAGAGCAGCCATCTCTCCAGCTCCTGTTTTTTGGGTTGTTGGGTGTGACAGGGTGTTTGCGAGGTGGTGCCCAGGCTGCCTGGAGCTTTCATCCTCTTACCATTAGCTTTCCTGACATGTGCCCATTATGCCATGCCTTTTATCTACATCACAGGGATGAATTTCCTTATCGTCCAGTACTTCAGGAGCCAGAGGCAGGAAGATGGGTACATTTGGGGGCCAGGCCGGTCTAACATAGTCGAGTTCCAGGCCAGCCAGGCCTACATAGAGAGATCCTGTCTTCAACATAAAATAATTATTCCCTCCCCACCCATCTCAGGACCATAAACCCCAGGTTCTGATTCTGCTCCAGCTCAGCTGCCTGCAGGGTAGTTCCTGCCACTTCCTCCTCACTGTCCTCTCCTACATTCATATATTTCCCCCAATTCCTCTCTGAACCTCATGCACATAGACGGAGCAAAAGGGTCTGCCCCTCCACCCCTGCACAGTCCGTGCTGTCATGAAGACGCAGGCTCACGTGGTTTCACTATTCCCACCAGGGAGGAAGCACAGGCTAGGGCAAGGGCACAGCCAGGGTTTGCTGCCAGGCTGTGGGGCCCGGGTCCAGCTCCTGGCTCCTGGAACAACACCTTCCTGCCGGGAAGTGAAACAGTAGGCTCCATGGTGTGGATTCCCAGAATCCCCTGGTCAGGGAGGCTTGGGGCAGGGCCAGGTGCAGGACAAACAGATCAAAGGTGAGCTGGGCCTGCAGAGCTGGGTGGCACACCATGAGGTGGGTGAGTGTCCCATCCATGGCTTCCATGGGAGCAGGAGGGGAAGGCCTGCATCCTGACCACGCTCCTTTGTCCACAGGCTTCTGATCTTCCTGGGCCTGCTGTGGGGCTCAATAGCCTCACCCTTGAGTCCAAAGTGGCCTGAGCCTGTGTTTGGACGCTTGACATCGCCTAGCTTTCCAGGGGTATATGCCAACCACCAGGATCGGCGCTGGACGCTGACAGCACCCCCAGGCTACCGCCTGCGCCTCTACTTCACCCACTTCGACCTGGAGCTCTCTTACCTCTGCGAGTATGACTTTGTCAAGGTGCCTACTGGGGTGCATGGCTGGGATCCTTTTAGGGGCTGGGGAAGTCCCCAGGCACTGGGCAGCAACTGGACAGGAGAGAGAGCAGGCATGGGGCTCTTTCCTTCGTCCTTATGACACCCTGACCCAGCACTTGAGCTCGGGGACCAAGGTGCTGGCCACGCTGTGCGGGCAGGAGAGCACGGACACTGAGCGGGCGCCTGGCAACGACACCTTCTACTCGCTGGGGCCCAGCTTGGAGGTTTTCTTCCACTCCGACTACTCCAATGAGAAGCCCTTCACCGGCTTTGAGGCCTTCTACGCCGCAGAGGGTGAGCCGTGGTGGGGCCTGGGCTGGCCAGTTAAATGTCTGTCTAGTCCCAGCTCTGTCCCCAGCTTCAGTCTCTTGCCGTTGGAGTCGGTTAAAGCAGCAGGTGAGTCCCGTGTGGCCTGATACTTACCATGCCAATGGCAATGCTGATGCAACAAGAAGCCATGTCACTGCTAGTGAAGTAATGATACGCCGGCCCAGGAAGACTTGGGCTAGAAAGTAAGGGCTGTGGCAGGGTGTTGCCCAGGTCTCACAGAGCTTCCACAAGCTGTCAGAGTATGTCTTAGCCTCCCCTGGACTTTGTACTCTTGCCCCGTGGAACAGCAGAAGGCTGATGCACGGGGTCCACGGACCCTCAAATACCCTGTGTCCTCACTTGCTGCCACCTTGAACAGGGCTGGTAACACATTGTTGGTTTGTAGGTGGTGGTATTTGTGTCTCCGGTCCACAGGCCATTGAATTTCTCAAGGGGACCACCAAGCCATGGCCTCTCCCAGTTCCTTCCCTCATGGCCCAACCCCCTTGTCCCCTAGATGTGGATGAGTGCCAAGTGACCCTGGGAGACCCAGCTCCTTGTGACCATCACTGCCACAACTATCTGGGCGGATACTACTGCTCCTGCCGAGCGGGTTATACTCTCCACAAGAACAAGCACACATGCTCAGGTGAGAGGAGGGCACCCCACCTGCACAAGGATGTACCAGTTCCCCTGGGACCAGAAGGCTGGGAACATCAAAGGTCAGTTCTTTAACCTCTGGGCCCTCTCCAACTCTATTAGCATGTGTTGCCCCAACACATTGTCTTACCCGATTCCCCCTTCAGCTCTGGGAACCTCTATTTCCACCAGCCAACCCATACCATAACCTAACCCTAACCTACCCTAACCTAACCCTAACCTAACACTAACCCAACCTAACCCTAACCCTACCCCTTGGAATGCTGACTTCTCTGGCTGAGCTCCCTTCCACCCAGAACCTCAGGTGGGGGTGCAAGGCAGGGTGTACTAATTATTATGTCAAGCTAAGCTGTGAGCACAGACACAGATGCTTGGATGGTATGCTAATCCACAAACTGTGGTTTCTCTATAAAGGGTGACAAGTTCTTATTGTGGCTTATAACATCTCCTAACCACTAGAGGACATAAGCTTGTGGCATCCGCTGTGAGTTATTCCTCCAGGGAGAGAGCTAATAGCCAATTAGATTTTTTAAATAATGGTAATGAATGAATTGATCAGGCATATTGAAAAATAGAAATGCTGAGTGCTGAAGAGATGGCTCAGTGGTTAAAATGCTGACTGTTCCTGCAGAAGACCTGCGTTCAACTCCCAGCACCCACATGGCAGCTAACAAGCATCTATAACTCCAGTTCTGGGGAATTGGACTCCCTCCTCTGTTGCCCAGGGACATTGCATGGCATGGGTATACTTAAATACATGCAGGCAATACATAAACAAAACAAAAATAAATTAACAAAAAGAAAAAATAAACAAATGTTATTGCAAAGGTGACATGTCTGAATTGTATAGCCTGGGTTGCTGTGTAGTGTGTAGGGCTAACAGGGGCCCAACAGAAAGGATGGCAGGAGATCATTAGGGCAGTTCAATAGTTAGAGACAAGGATGGTGTGACAAGAAGAGCCTAGTAGGGATGCGGATGAGCAGCTGATGCTGAGTCTCTGAGCTGCTCAGCAGAGTCAGTAGAGTTGGTGATAAATCAAATGTAGAGTCAAATTGCATGATAACCAGGTTCTGGAAAGAGCTACATAAATCCTGTTAACTATTCTTACACAATCACAACACTTGGTTTTGTGAGGTGTTTGAAACCATGATTAAATGCTGACCTATAACATATGTAGTCCCCATGGACACAGAGTAAAATGTTAACTATTAATGCATGAAAGGTGTTCAAGGAAATGTTTCAAATCAATAGCCTTATCACTTTGGGGCAAGTTACTGACAATGGAAAGAATTTGGGTCAGTCTTAATTTTTCATTTTGCTTTATTATGGGGTTACTTAGAGACTGGGTCTCAACTCAGGCTGGCCTTGAACTTGATGTGAAAATGTAAGTGCTGGGATTACTATCCTGCACCACCACAACCAGCATAACCATGCTGGTTTTAGTATATATTTGTACTTTTGTTAAATTTAGCATCTTAAAAATGGATCATAATTTTTAGGGGCTGGAGAGATAGCCTAGCAGTTTAGAGCACCGACTGCCCTTGCAGAGGACCCGGGTTCAATCCCCAGCACCCACATGACGACTAAGAACCATCTGTAACTCCAATTCCAGGAGAACTCCAGTTCCAGGGGAATCTGAGACCCTCTTCTGACTCCACGGCATTGCACGACACGGGTGCACAAATCTACATGCAGACAGTACATTCATACACATACAAAACTAAATAAAATAAAAATGGATCATAATTTTCAATACAAAACATATCAAATGTTAACTACTATATTTTTAGTTTTACTTGATTTTAGAAGAAGGTTCTAATAGATTATTTTCTGGGCAAGATTTCTCAATATATGTTTTACATATAATACTTTATAGCACACCAGAACAAAAATAGTTCTGTGCAATACAGAAATTCCTCTATGATGTGTTAGTGGTGAGATTTTTGAACTGGCTCTGCATCTCAGAACTCCTTGACAAGTAGCTTAAACCCTGGGGACTTAGATGACTTCTAAAATCAAGCAGTTATTCCAGATTTCATCCAAGGAGTCCTCCAACTTTATTTTTCTGGGGTCCACATAGCATAAAAAAAGGTTATGTTGAACCATGTTGCAGTCACCTCATCTTAGATTTAAATTTCAAGCTCTGTGGCTGAATGATTACAATCTAAGATTTTAAGATGAGACCTGACATCTCAGGGACGTATATTTATTTCAATGGGAATTTAGTTTATTCCTTATACTTTAATGTTCTTTTGTTTCTTCTTCTTGTCATAAAAGATTGAAAATCCCAGATGCATTAGTGAGCTGAACATGAAAAACAAAGCTCTTCTCAAAAGGTAATTTTCTAAGAATAAAAAAATAGGAGATGGTGTTTGATTGTTTGGTTTTCTGTCATTCAAATTTGCATTAAAACAACCATTTTTCCATAACTATGAATGGGCCATCCTTTGAAAATTGTCAGGTATAAATGGAAAATGGTAACACTCTGAAAGAAAAGCCTTCCCCAAGTCCCAGTAGGTTTTCACATGAAGTTGAATACTAGTCAGTGGCACGCAGAGATATGTCAGTGCTCACTCTCCATTGATGGAAGACAGATCAACCGGTTTGTATAACACCTTTCTTCTCTTTCACTTGAAAAGATTATCTAAAATAATAACCTTTTGATCTGTTTTCTATTTTTTTTTAATTTTATTTATCTTTGTATGTGCATGAATGTACTGTCTGCATGTAGGTTTGGGCACCCGTGTCGTGCAATGCCGCGGAGGTCAGAAGAGGGTCTCGGATTCCCCTGGAACTAGAGTTCTCCTGGAATTGGAGTTTCAGACGGTTCTCAGCCGCCATGTGGGTGCTGGGGATCGAATCCGGTCCTCTGCAAGAGCAGTCGGCGCTCTTAACCGATACGCTATCTCTCCAGCCCCGATCTTTCTATTTTTCAACTAAGAGCGTACTTATTTACTTTATACTTGATTCATAGACTGTACAACTTCTAAATACTGTTAGTGTTCTTGTCATTATTCTGTGATTCTCTCTTTCTCACATTTGTGAGATAATTATGAAAGTGACTACATTTTGATTTGTATCTTCAGAACCTTGAACACTATCTGATCTTGGTAGGCATGCTCATAGATATTTTTAAAAGTATTTTCTTGGGCTGGGAGATAGCCTAGCAGTTGAGAGCTCCGACTGCTCTTGCAGAGGACCCAGGTTCGATCCCCAGCACCCACATGAGGACTGAGAACTGTCCTTAACTCCAGTTCCTGGGGAATCCAACACCCTCTTCTGACCTCCATGGCACTGCATGACAGGGGGTGCACAAACCTACATGCGGACAGTACATTCATACACATAAAAAAGTATTTTCTTAATTATTTTCATTTCTTGTGTATGAGAATATGAGCTGAACATATACAAGTGCACCCACGTCATACAGTGCCCATCTGTGGAGGTCAGAAGAGGGCATCAGATGCCCTGGAACTGGAGTTTCAGGTGCTGTTAACCACCATGTTGGTGCTGGGATTTGAAACCAACTCTTCTACAAGAGCATCCAGTGCTCTTAACCACTGAGCCATCTCTCTGTCCCCATCTTATAGTTATCTTTTTTTTTTTTTTTTTTTGGTCTTTTTGAGACAGGGTCTCCCTGTACCCCCAGCTGTCCTGGAACTCACTCTGTAGACCAGGCTGACCTTGAACTCACAAAGATCCGCCTGCCTCTGCCTCCTGAGGGCTAGGATTAAAGGCATGCGCCACCATGGCCGGCGAGATAGTTATCTTTTTAAGAAATGTATTATGGAGTAAATTAAGGCAAATTGTGATAATTTGAGAATTGTGAATATGCTTTTATAAACTTTGCTCCATTTTAGGAATGGATAAATAACCTTTCCAAATCGAAAGCCTTGCTCACCACCTTTCACTCTATAGAGTTTAAGATCTGCTCGATGAAATGTCATCTTAGGCTAGCAATATCCATAGATGAGATGCCTTTTGGGGGACCATGGAGATGCACCAATCTTAACCATTCGTACTTTTGTTAGAGATGGGGAAGAAGGCAGACGACTTTCAAAGCTAAAGCCTAATTTACAAAAATAATCTTTCATTGAGGACTAGGAAAAGGTCTGTGTAATAAATGTCATTAATTATTTGAGTATAATATTCTGACTATTCTTTTGTGTTGGATGGGTCTGTTACATCCCTTATCCTTTAAGTAATCATATGAGGACAAGACACATTTACGTAGACAAACTGAGAAGCCAGAACTAATGTGCTCTCTTTTGGATTATGTAACCTGATATCCTGGTATGGCTTTCTGTTCTGATTTACATATTTCCCTAGTGTAGTATGCTTGCAGACCATGTGTAGAATCTAAGCAGTTATTTCTAAAGTATCTTCATTTAAATATTTCAGAGACAGAGAGGCTCTGGGATATTGTGAGATCTGTTATACTATTTACTATTTGACTAGGAAAGCTAATAGTTTTGGGATCTGGCCAACAGGAAATCCATTGTGCCTAGCACAAGCCTTGCAGGGCACCCTTGGGCGGCTGTGTGTTGTAATACTGCATGTTTACAAAATAAATGCTTCACTGTGTATTTCAGAGGTCTTAAAATAGTTTTAGTAATGTACTATAAGTACCAGCAAATGGCAAGAAAATAAGCAGTAATCTCATGAGGACTCTGAGATGAAAACTGAAACACTATTCACACAATTAAAATATAAGCATTAGGATAATTAGTTTGGGAATTGAAATCAAAGGAATCTGGATTTTAATTCTTTCTTTTTATCTGATGTTGTTTATGATGAAGGTGATAGTGATGGCACATATTTATGTAATATTTAATCATTCATTATGTTTCATGTATTATCTCATTTTGCCATCACAGAACACATTTCAGTCTTCCATTTTTGTGGATGATAAAAATAGAACCTCAGTGCCAAGTGACTCATGCAAGTTGCCTAGACGTAACCTAGTGATTTGATTTGGAATTTCTTTATTTTCTCCATATACTTTTTGCTTTATAGAATGGTTTCTGATTGCGTTTTGAAAGTAATACCAATATACTGTCAGAACAAGGATATTTTGGAGACAGAAGATAAAAATAGAAAACATTTAAATATAATAATCTGTCATATAAAGATACCATATAAATTTAGAATTTCTCCAGACCTCCTAAAGCTGGACTTGACTTATATCCCCAGGGTTTCATCTGTGCCAGTTCATGATGTCTGTGGCCTAATGTATGCCCAATCCATTATTTTATTTCACTATTTTGAGCCATGGTATCATATACTCAGGTTGTTCTTAAACTCATTATGTAGATGAGGATGGGTTTGAACTTCTGATCTTCCTGCTTCCAACTCCTGAGAAGTGGGATTACAGATGTGTCCTAACACATCTGTGCCTAGATTGAGACCATGGCTTCCTGTTTCCTGCATGCTAAGCAAATGCTGCCAATTGAGCAACATCTCAGGTTCCCAAATCCATCATTACTGCCACACATCTAAAGGTCAAATATCAGCAGTTTGCTTAAAACTGATAAGCTTTGTCTTCTCATTCTGTTTTTTTTTTTTTTTTTTTTTAATTGTGTATAAATGTATTGCCTGCATGTAGGTAGGTACACCCATGACATGCAATACCTGCGGAGGTCAGAAGAGGGTGTCTGATCCCCTGGAGCTGGAGTTTCAGATAGTTGATTACCAACATGGGGTGCTGGGAATTGAACCCAGTTCCTCTACACAAGCAGTCAGTGCTTCTAACCACTGAGCAATCTCTCCAGCCTGAGTTTTTTTAAACTGACTTTTGTTATACCCCTTTGTATTTTAATTGGGGTTTTAGCTAAATATTCCTGTTTAAAAGTTAATATTTGTTTCCAAATAATACATTGAAAATTATTCTCATACAGTGGTGCTTTGGCGTGTGTGTGTGTGTGTGTGTGTGTGTGTGTGTCTGTGTGTGTGTGTGTGTGTACATGTATGTCCCCACATGTGAACAATGTGCACGGGAAGAATCCAGGGCCTTGCCTGTGCTAGGCAAGTTCTCTGTCACTGTACACTCCAGCCCCTGACTTATCTCTGTTTAGTCAGAGTGATTTGCAAAGTGAATATAGTTGGGTGATTGCTTGTTGTTCTCTTTGAAATTTTTTTTTTCTTATAGCCTTCTCTGAGCTGTGTCCATAATACCCATCCTGACCAGTACTCACAGTCCAACTAACAGGATAAGTGAAAGATGCTTAAGTTAAATGTCATAGTTAATGGAAACTGTGAGAGGCCATATATGTAGTATGTCACTTACATAGTCAGTTATCTTTTGGTTCTTTAAACTGCATATGATTACCCTAAGGCTGGAACTCCCTAAATGCCAGACTGGAATGGGATTATGAGTTGGTTGCAGCTGGATTCGTGAGTTCAGATTCTGCGTACACCATTTCCTGACTATATGACCCTAGACAAGACATAGAATCCAGGCATTCCTGCAGATGCAAACCACAGAGCACTGGGATTACAAATGTTTGACACCAGGTGTGAGATTTTTATGTGGGTTCTTGGGATTATATTCCTGACCCCCAACCCCATCTCTTCCCTTTTCCTCAAAGAATCACTGGTAAGTTCAAGAATCCATTCTAAACCTCTAGTTGAGCTGAAGGTCATCTGTAGGCTAGGAAGGAAGAGGCCCTGGCCTGTGGGTCAGAGAAAGGGGCATCCTTCTTAAGAGACAGACAGCTGGAGTATCAGCCTTCTGCTGGAGGAGGCCAACATGGTGAAGTCTTAGTGTCTTGGAAATGGAACTTGATCTAGTGAAGAATTAAAGAATTGCAGAGGGGTGGGGTTTTGGGAAGACAGTCATTGTCAAACAGCACTGCGAGCTCCCCACTTAACAAAGCAAGGCAAGAGGTAATCATCTCATACTCTGTATCCATTTACTTCATTTATTTGTTGGAAGGATGCCGCTAAATGATGAAAATATCTATCTGCAATCTCTCACTTCACCAATCACCAGTCTCTGTCTAAATCAATTGTTTTATTTTGTGTATAAATATTTTGTGTATTCATGTGGCCTAGCCTTTTTAATGATGGGAGGGAGGAAAGAAAGAAGTGAGAGAAGGGAAGGAAGAAAGAGAGAAAGAGAGAGAGAGAGAGAGAGAGAGAGAGAGAGAGAGAGAGAGAGAATAAGATTAAATATTACATTCTGCATTTTCATGCTCTTTTTAAATATTAATATTGACTGGATCTTAATGGAGGTCCTTGCATAGCCAGCAGTTACCCTCAGACTTATTCGTCCACTCTCCTGTTCCTTATTTTGGATGCAGGCTCTACTGATGTCTTTATCTCAAGGGCATCTATTAAAATGGCAGGAGGGAAACATCATTGCTTTCAGATCTCCCTGTCTTTTGTGTGTTGGATAGTTAAAACTTGATTTATTGTACAATCTCTTGCCTTTGTGTTTTTAACTTTTTATAAATGTGCTCTCACTATTTGTTTTGAGAGCTTAATACCTTCTCTAGCCACACCCCTCATAGTTTCTTCAAATGTTCAGACATTGTTAACCGTTATGCAAAACTGCATCAGTCTGTACCTATACATGTACATATACATATAGTTAGAACCTTAGGTTTAGGAATACTGTCTTCTTACCAAGTAACCCTTTTATGCAACAATGAATCACTTTGGACAGAACTCAAACCACTAGTGGAAATGATCATTTGATGTCCAAATGCAATCTTTTAATATCTTTGTCATTTTTCTCTGATATGTGAATTTATAAAAGCCTACGGGGACTTGGTATTTATTGGAGATGGAAATTGGCATGAACATTTAGGAATAAATAAATTAATATATGTTATATTTTATGAAGTTCATGGTAAATATAATCTAGTATGTCACACACACACAGACACACATGTACATGCTCACAGCATGCACCCCTCTGAGACTCTTATTTGGCAAGGCTCTGACCCCTTGTGATATATGCACATCATATCTTATGAGTGATTTTATTGTGACTTCATGGAATAAACTGTCTGCCCTTCCTTGTTGGATAGTACTTGATTTACAATAAATTTTTTTTTTTTTGCATTTCCAATCCATTATATAGAAGTTAGCTTTCCATTTCTGTTGCATTACAAAGCTTGTAATACCCTAAACTCTTTGTTTAAGGCTGCTTTCCTCTTAAGTTGATATATTTAACAGAAAACAGTCTTGTTTAGGAGAATCAGGATATTATTATGTTTAATTAATCATAATGGCAAGCCTTGCTTCTGTTTGCAGTGGTAAGAAGTCATTGTCATAACTCACTGTTTTCTATTTTCATTGTTATATAAAACAATTCCTGAAATCCATGCCTCCATATACCTTTAAAAAACACTTGAGAATATGTTTTCCTCTGACAGTGCTTACTGATTTTATTAACTTACGAGTGAATGATAGATAATACACAACCCTGTTCAAAACTTATGGCATGCAGAAAGCCTGGCTGATTATGGGAGAGTGTGCCAGGGACTTGGACCTGATGGGAGGCACAGTTCTTCTAGAATGTACTAGGACTCAATTTAGTTTCTTTTGGACTCAATCTTTTTCCAGGGAAGAATTAGTCTTGGTTTTCAAACTTTTGCTTTCTTTGTTCCTTTGATAGAACACCCCTTGAAAGCCATTAGGTCTGTCTTTTTCTGGCCATCCCTCACTTGCTAGGCACTCATACCTAACCTTCATCTTGTGTTGGCTGCCTGAGACTTATGGCCATGCTAAACATCCTGATAAGGCAGAATAGCTATCTTCGCTCTGGTTTCTCATTTTCATGGTACATCATCCTTTCCCCAAGGTTAGCAGAGAGTCATTTTGATTTGTTCGCTCTGAGCATGTGTTATTATCACTACCCACTGAATGATCAGAGTTACTTTAATGGCTTGTTTTATATTTTAATGATTTGTTTTAGCTCTTACCTTTGCTAGTGCAATACCAGAGTACCTGATGAAGAATCACTGGTGGGGGTGGAGGGTGGTTCAAAGAATGAACCAAACACAGGGAGTATGGACTTCTATTTCATTTGAAGGAGTGATAAATTAGTAAGTTGTCAAAAACGTAGTATACAAATCTGCAGGATCACAGGTAGAGAAAGCAGACAGGAACTTTCAGGACTAAGTCCTCTCTAACATTGTTCACATCTGCCTGAATCCTACATCTATTCTCTACATTTTCTTTCAAGATTTTGAGGCAGTTTGCTATCTTTTTTGAACACAATGAGGTGAAAACTTAGTCGAGTGAATTTGACATTCAGCCCCACAAATATTTTATCCCAGTTCTTTCTTCAGTTACTCAGATTCGAGGTGAATTTGGTTGTTCTTGCATTCATTACTTTGATGTGTTCAGCAGGATGACTATGTGCCATTAATTTGATTACAGGATGACAGTATGTCCACCTTGGATATTCTATTTTATGCCAGGTCAGCTTCTAGGATATAATCCTTTATGCAGATCTCACGATCATGTCCAGCCCAGATTCTCAGAGTTGGTATGAGATCAGCACTGTGATCTTATATGTAAACCCTAGCTGTGAGAAATGTTCTGATTCCCTCTTCAATTTCCCAGGAACTGACAATGGTGAAGTTCTTCCTGACTCCATTCCATCTGCCCCGGGGACACTGCCTCATTTCATAGAGGAGCCAGAGGATGCCTACATCATCAAAAGCAACCCTATTGCACTCAGGTGCAAAGCACGGCCAGCCATGCAGATATTCTTCAAATGCAACGGCGAGTGGGTCCATCAGAATGAGCATGTCTCAGAGGAGAGTCTGGATGAGAGCTCAGGTAAGATGTGGAGCAGAACCTGAGGTAGCTCCCACATTCTCACCTTGATACTTAAGTATGTGGGAGAGATGACAAGACCCCTGCCATCACCTTATATGAATGAGGCTAAAGTTACCTCCTCCTAGATATGTAAGACGTTGGATCTTATCTTTCAGCAACTGACAGTTCCCTTTGTTGTTTATTCCAGTATAGTTCAGAGACATTTTTCATGTTCTGTAAAACTGCAAACATTCAACATTGTATGAAGCTAATATTCCCACTGGAAATAAAATCAGGCAGTTGCTCTTTTCATTTTATGAATTCTAAATAATTTTGAGACAAATATTAAATCTTTCATCCAAACCATTTTAAACAGAATAATTTCACTTGCTTTAATCTTTCCTTCTGGATATTATGCTCATGCCTTTATTCTCTGCAGTTGGAGGTTTCTGAGTTCTCTTGAAGTTGTTTTGATTGTTGTATAGTGACATATCCAAAATTAGAGTGCCATATTCTAATAGGTTCTCAATATGAGTGAATTTTTTGGACTATCTTTATTTGTTTGGCAAATTTTGCTGCCGAGTCAATAATGAGAATTATGGCCACACTAAAGCTATGGTTTATTGAGTACTCAAGATACAGAAGGTCTTATTTGGCAGGCATTATCTCAGTCTCTACAATAGCTTATTGTGGTTAGATAAGATTATTGGCTGCTTATAGATAACAAAATTGAGGCTCAACAAGATTAACTATATGAAGTACTTGGGTTGGGCCTCGGTGCAATATCTTTTGAGTCGAAAATGTGTAAAAAAAACTTAAAGATTTTATATTTTAGCATATAACAGAAATAGTATAAGCCTTTGAACTTTCCTCAAACCAGATTCAATTTATTGTCATCCTACATTATTGAATTTTATTAGTCCTAATTTGTTCAGCTCATAAGATATTAGATTCTGAATAAGTCAGAAAGCCTCAGTATGTTAGAAAGTTTCCAATGAGCTCTTTGTGTTTCCAATATCATAGTGGTAGTCAGTATATTTTAGGTACTTCACAATATCTAATGATAGACAAAATATAGCTGATTTGGGTGGACTTTGTACATATGGAAAAGGAGAAGAAAAACATAAAAAGGGCAGTATAAATAAGGTTACAATGCTTCAAGTGAAGCTTATGATACTGTGGATTAATAGGAAAGGTTGCACACCCCAACAGGAATATTAGGAATGGGACATTGCTGATCCAAATAGGCATAACTGATGCTATGGTCCATGGAAGGGCGAAGCTCTTGATGGGCTATTGGCCACAGTCATAGCCCATAAAATAAAGCTTCATAAGAAATAAAGCTTCATACAATAAGAAATTTAGTTGGCTTGAAATTCAAAGATATTATAGGAGAAGAGCACCTGGTAGCTAGAAAATTCAGTCAGCTCAAAGACAGGTGTGAAGAGGTCTGCCCTTGGATGGACATACTGGTGGTTTTGATTATGTTGGAATAGGCTTAGCTGGATGCTCTGTTGGTGGTGATTATGCTGGGATGCGATTGGATGGAAATTTTGGTGATAGGAATTATGTTGGGGAACAGGAGCAGAGTAGCTAGAGCTGTGTTTTTCAAGATGAATCTGGCAAAAGAGTTTGGAATGGTAAGGAGAAGCAAAAATGGTGAAATTTTCAGACATATAATTGAGGTGAGAGAATGGAAGGCTGGCACTGGAACAGGAACTGGATGTTTAGTAGGACTTCAGAACTGATTGGATGGATAAGTGAATGAAGACAGAGGAATACAAATTAACCTTATATCAAAAAGGTGTTATAGTTAATTATGTTCACAAGGAGAAAAAGCCTGAGGTGTATGTTAGGACAAGTTCAATTTGAAGTACTTATATGATCTAATGAAGAGATACAGACATTTGGCAATAATCATAAAAAATGAAGGTGTAGAGATAGGTGTTGTCAAGATACAGGGCTAAAGTGAATAGAAAAGATATCTAGGGGCCTGTCTTTAGGAAGCAGCCAGGAAGTTTCCTTTCCAACAAAGATAAACAAGTGACTAGAGTATGCTGGGTTCCAAAGCAAAAGAGAAGCTTGATCAAAATGATCTTCAGGCAATACTCTGTCACTGTCCAGAAAAGGATAAAGAAATCACACACACACACACACACACACACACACACACACACACACTCACACACACATTCACTCACAGAAACTGTGCTTATCATTATATGGTTCTGAATTAATTTGTTATTGCATTAACAATGAAAAAATTGGGGAAGTAACCATGTTCCTTGTTAATTTGGGATTTGAAGACAGCAGTAAGGTCAGAAGAAGTGCATGCCCTGGAGACAGTTCTTTGGACCACAGCACACTTCACAGAATCTTGGGATATAATGGGGGAACTATGTGGTACCTTACTGGTCATCTAACAGACCTCTATTTAGAATTCTAGGATCCAAGACATACAAGTAATTCATGGCCTAGCTACTTCTGAAAGTAAAGATTATACTGACATCAAGTATATTCAAAAGTGCATGCCACTTTCTCAGATAGATTCACAAGTTCTCTTTCCTAACCAAAATATCTGCAAGTTTCTTGGTGATATAGTGGTGGATTATATACATTGGTCCTCATTGTCTATCATGAATCTGCTTAAGTTTTTATCCCTCAAGAGTATAACATGATACATGTCAAGTACAACACCATAGATGTCGAGTTTTTTACATTGGTAAACAAAGTTTTCAGGATTGTGGGTATCATTTCCTTGAAATTATTTGTTATTAATCAAAGATAAAGGAGGAGGCAATGGAGGTTCTCATTTTGTATTCCAAGTTTGGGACATAGGAGGCCTCAGCAGATAAACTCGATGTTGGGAAAATTTGAGCCAGAGACAATAGAGGCCTTGCTTAGAATGAAAAATTCACAGATGAACTCTGAAATGCAGGAGCATAGATCAAATACACTATCACCCATCATGTTCATGGTGGCCTACAAAACCGTGGTAGAATGTGAACAGTTGATATCCAACCAAAAAGGACTCAAATGCCAGTGGCCCAGTGGGACTATAACATATTCTCAGGTCTGTCCCCTGTCTTATGGAGACTGTTCTAAATGAAAGGAAGAATACTGAAAAAATCATTTTCTACCACTTCTAGGAAATCTTATTTCCATTCTCATTTTAAAGACTCTTTATAAGAACTGTAAGCCAATTTAATAGTGAACCACTTGTAATTTCACAACATTCTATTTTGTCATTATTCCCCCTTTTAATTCTAACATTGCTAAGCAACTCTGTCTTGTGGAGAGCACTGTTGATTTTATTCTCTACTCCCAAGTAAAAACCTTTGCAGATCTTTTCGTTAAAGGACAATAAAACACGTTTTACAAAGGGGCTAGGCAGAACAAAACTTCCTAAATGACAAAATCAGAAGAGATTATATACTATTGTTTTTTAATGATGTTGGGAAGGAATTTAAATTTTTACAGGTACTTCTTTGAAAGAAATTTAATAAGCACAACCTTTTTGTCCAAGTCATTTTGGTTGAATCAATAAGTATTTTCTCCTGATAAAATTTTCTTATATGTGATTAATGAAAATTACCATCTACCACACTCCACAATTTTGTTTCCTGAGTCCTGTATTAATACTTGGAAGAATGGAAACATGAGTAAAATGAATGTAGATGTCTTACCCCAAGCCAATAATAGTACAATTAAGGTTAGAAACAAACTGGCCTCAGGTATTGAAAAAAATTAGATGTTTTCCTCCCCTGGGCTCTCCACACTGAGCTGGAAGATATTGCTAGACTACCCTTAGAGACTTATTGGCTTTGGATGTGATCAGTAAAATAATCCCTGCCAATCCAAAGGACTGACTGGGACTAGGAGCCCAAGTACAGAAGACATCATTTGATGAGGAGATGGGGAATTGTCCACACTTACTTTAAAGCTCTGTTGGAAGTAACTATTTACCTATCTACCTTTGGACAGCATATTTCCCATTCATAACCAGTTAAAATTGATATATTTTTTGCATATAGGCCTTATTTCTTCCCAGGTCTCATGGAGAATACATAGGACCTGGGAGTATTTGGGATAGGGCAAATCTTTTGTGTTTCTAAATTGGAAGCAATAAGTCCTTTTAGTTGTTAAAGGCTGCAAACTGCCTTTAGTCTTTCTGGTAATTTGGATCCGTCATCTAAGAGCTCAAATAAGAAGAAAAAGAATTGTGTGTTTTCATGCAATTTAGCTTGGAAAACCCTGAACTAGTGTTCTTTCCTGCAAAAAGTACAATTTATTTGACATGAGTTACTGTGTGTTCACAGACATGGCTATTCTTCTTAGTAATGTACACTTCAGTTCTCTGCATGAGCCAAGGGATCCTTTCATTTGTTCTGCCTCATTTCATTTAGAAATATGGGACTCTTCTTTCTTGTGTTTTCCTTCTGTTAACATCTGGAAGCTTAGAATTGAGAGGCAATCGCAACTCAGGAATCATGCCCCTGTGAAATGGGTGGTTTACTCAGTAACATAGAAATTAAGGGCTTTAATCCAGCAGGAAAACATACATGGTCACACACAGCAACAAGCTGCAGCAACAACAAATCCACATCTTCACAGTCAAGGTTATATTGCTTGTGGGAATCTTGTGTCATCGATAAGCTAAACCACTTCTTTATTGCTCACTAAAAATGAGAGTTCTCTTAATAATGCTCTTTGGCTCTTAACTTATTTGACCTGAGAGATGTTGAACTCTATTGAGTGAAATAATATGTATTCCAATGTGTTATGGGAAAAGTTTCAAGTTCAGTAAGCTATTTTTTTTCTTTTTTAAAAAATACTATTTTGGGGATTCTATTGTACATGATTTGCTTTTTAAACAATTGGGGTCTTTCTCTAGGGATACCAGGCTAATGGGTTGTGATAAGAAATGGCAAAAGAGTAGAAATAAAAGTATAGTAAATCTTTAAAGTTTGTATCTCAGAACTTTGCTGTGTGGTGATGAAGATTTGAATATTGTATTTTCCAGAAAAGCTATTAATTTGAAGTTCCTTCAGTGATTCATGAATCAACAAGGTACATTGGGAAAAACATACATTTTAGCCTACAGAACATGGAAATAATCAATCAATCAATCAACCAATTAACTACATTAACAGTCTATGGGTTTAGAGCTCACATTTATAGAAAGGCCCTCATTCCTCACTCTGTATTCCATCTTGCTCATCACTACTTCTCAGAGAAGACTGAAAATTTCATAGAAGGCTTCTAGAAAAGCATTATGAATTTCCTCCATAACCCATGGAGGACTATGAAGGCCATGTCTCTTGTGTATAATTTTTTTGTATGCTTTCATTTTTTTATTTTTTTTATTTTTAACAAATCTAGACCCGTGTTCCCACCCATTTCCCCACCCCGCCAGAGCTCATGCATTCTGCCAAACATGCTTTTCATCTCTTAGTCTTTCTCAATATTGTCCATGGGGAAGTTGACTGTTTTGAGCAGAAGTTCACTGTTTCAGTCAGTTCTTTGATGCAGTCTTTTCTGTTGTTGTTGTTGTGTTGTTGTTGTTTTCCAAAATGCATTATGCCCAACTGCTTTGTACAAAGCTCAGGGGCCCACACATGAAATACTTACAAACTGGGTAATTGCACTAGCATCCACAGATGAGGGGATACCATTCGTCGTTTTTCTGGGACTGTGTTACTTCCTCAGCATGATGTCCTCTAGCTCCAGCCATTTTCCTGCAAAGCTCGTGATGTGTCTTTCTTTACTGCTGCATAGAAACTCCATTGTGTAGATTGTCCACCTTTTCTCTATCCACCTCATCAGTGAGGGGCATTTGGTTGGTTCCAGCTCCTGACTATTGTGAAGAGAGCTGCAAATAAACATGGCCGTGCATGTATCTCTGTTGGTGGTTTTGTACTTGAGGGTACATGCCAGAGTGGTATGGCTGGGTCTGGTGGCAAGTTATTCCAAGTCTTCAAGGTTCTCACACTGCTTTCCATAGTGTTGTACGAGTTTACATTCCCACCAGCAGTGGATGAGTGTTCCCCTTTCCCCACAAACCTCTCCAGCACTTGGTATCATTTGTTTCTTGATCCTAGCCAGTCTTATGGAGTAAGATGATATTCTTAAAGTGGTTTTCATTTGCATTTCCTTAAATGATTAGTGTGTTGAACAGTTCTTGAGGTGTTTCTCAGACATCTCTAATTCCTCACTTGTGAAGTCTCTGTTCAGTTCTTTGCTCCATCTATTGGTGGGTCATTTGTTTTCTTTTTCTTGTTTTTTGAGTAGTTTATTATATATTCTGGAAATCAATGCTTTGTCAGATGTATTCGCATGAAGGTTTCCTCCCACTCTGTGGGATTTCTTTTCACTTCCTTGATTGTTTTCTTTTGATGTACAGAAGCTTTTGAGTTTGATGAGGTCCCATTTGTCAATTGTCGACCTTAATTCTTGTGCAGCTGCTGTCTGATTTAGGAAAGTCTTTTCCATGCCTATTCTTGTAGTCTGCGTGCCAACTTTTCTTCTATCACCTTCAGAGTTTGGGGTTTCATGTTGAGGTCTTTAATCCATCTGGAGTTGACTTTTGTAACAGGGCGGAGAGGTAGGGGTTTAATTTCATTCTTTTACAAGTGATGATCCAGTTTTGCCAAACCATGCTGAAGATGCTGTCTTTTCTCCATTGTGGTTTCTTGGCCCCCTTGTCAATTGAGATGGCTGAATTGGTATGTGCTCAAGATTTGGATCTTCGGTTTTGTTCTTGTGTATAATTTAACCTTTTCCATGAGACAGTTTGGAAACCATTTTGTCTCAATTCATTCTTAACAGTGATAGAAGCAACTCCTCATTTCCTGATATTGGCCAGAGTTTTGTGGCAGTCTAACATTCTTTTTGAGGTTTTTTTTTTTTTTTATTTATTATTTTCATTTTATGCAAATGAGTGTATTGCCTACATGTATGTAAGTGCACATGTGTTGTGCAGTGCCCACAGAGGACAGAATTATGAATGGTTGTTACCACCATGTGAGTCCTGGGAATTTAACCCAGGTCCTCTGCAAGGGCAATCAGTGCTCTTAATCACTGAGCCATCTCTCTCTCCAGACTCTCTTTTTGGATTTTTGAGTCAGGTCTTACAGTGTAGCCTAGGCTTGCCTGGAAATTGCTCTTCAATCTGAGGTGATCTGTAACATGTGATTCTCCTGTTTCTGCCTTTCTCCAAACCCTAATTCTTGAGCAATGACATTGGAAGTTTTTGAGACCTTTGTGCTCATATATCATCAAGTTGTATTTTTTTTTCCTGTTAACCTTTTTTTTTCCTTAATTTTCTTATTGAGCCTTTGTGCATTTCATACAACATTTCTTAATCAAATGTAGACTGGTTCCCACATCCATGTCCCCCACCCCAGCCAGAACACATGCATTCTGTCATACATGTCAAGTCCTGTCTTGCATCTTTTTCTTGGTCTTTTTTTTTTAACTTTTAGATGCAGAAGTTTACCATTTTGGTTGGTTCTTTGAGCAAGTCCTTTTTGTTTGTTGTTTCCCTTATTTTATATCACTCCAATATATATATATATATATATATACTCATATCCCAAAGTGACAAAGTCTGAAAATAAACTATAGGTTAATTCCAAACACGTTTAGGGATTAACATTTTAGCAATAAAGTTGCATGTAGGTAAGAAGAAATATAGCTTTATATTCCTAAATTACATCTCAGTTGATGTATGCTTTAATGCATTTTTTTAAAAATGATTTATTCTTTTGCATAAATCATAGAAATGAGGAACTTCTCCTAAATTGCATTCTTTTAATTCGAAATTGGAATTACAAAGATCTAAAACAAAATGAAGCAAACACCTTGGCAATTTCATTGTGGTTGAGAAAATGGACATTGGTGTTAGAATGTAGCCCCCTATTAACAATCCCTTAAAAATGGTGTGTCTCATAGCTTTGAGGTTTCCCCAGGTAAAAAATGGAAGCAGTAAACATATGTACCCTCACTGCCCTGAGGATTATAAAATTGAATGTATGTGACTTTTTAAATGTACAGCCAGTGCCCAATTAAGGTTAACCTCAAAAATGAGATATTTTTTCTATTTTATAATTTTTTTCAATGTGGCAAGTACCTGAGGAGTATAACTGAAAAAAATAAAAAAACCAAAACTATCATGGCACTTTGCTAATTCATAAAAGATACATGACTAGTGTTCTTAATTATTTGACTCACTTACTCCGATCTTTGTGAGTTCAAGGCCAGCCTGGTCTACAGAGTGAGTTCCAGGACAGCTGGGGCTACAGGGAGACCCTGTCTCGAAAAGACCAAAAAAATAGTATTTTATTACTTGGATGTGATCCATTCATGCAATATCCATTTAACATGTGGCTAACACAGATTGAGTGCTATATGCCATGACCTCAGACTGCAAGCTATGAGCAGGGGCGGTAGGGGGTGGGTGGAGGTTCTGTAGCTTATGGGAGAGAAAACCATTGACTAGGGACAGCATTGGAAGGAATGATCCTGTTTCCACGTGTGAGATGGTATGGAAGTGAGTCCTGTATAGGATGCTGTCCTCTAAGTGACCCCACCACATCCATTTCTGCCTCTGAAGTTTCCTTTCTTCCCATTATCAGACAACACAGTCAAGTTAATTCGCTTTCCTCTGCCAGACACCTCTGAGCTGATTAATTCTAATCTCTGGTGTGGAAGAAACTGGAGAGCTTGGGTGTATTCTTTGCTTCTGTACTTAAGTCTGAACTGGTGGTGCTTCTGCAGAATACGTGAAGTGCTTATTATCCTGGGGAAACTTGAGTATTCATTAAGCAGAGAGCACATGCACATTCAAAGGATGAGTATTTTTTTATCAGAATACATTTTAATCTTGTTGCTAGGATGAAGAGGCAAAAGACATTTAGCCCTAATTAATCATCTGCAGTAAAATGAAATCCGGCTCTACCTTTTAATTATCTATATTTAATTTACTGTTTTCGATAACATGCTGGCCTGGAGACATCTAAGCTCTCCTAAGATATGAGGTTGCAGTTCCATTACAATTCTTCCTTAGATCTCAGAGTTTTGGAATTTCAAATATATGGGAGTTCCACATGTCTAGAGCCCTGCTACAGAAAACAAGCTTTACAGTAATTATCTTCAGAGCCTTCAGGACCAAGGGAGAATAGCAACCAGACCCTCAAGAAGCCTGTTTTGACCCCCTTAGAGGGTATAAATCCCTTTTGTGTGATCCAGTAGTGTTCTGTGCTGTGTTGTCCTAGAAGATGCCACAATTGCATCGGTGGGTCACTTTGAAGAATCACCTCCTTTCACCCGGTAGATCACTGAGAGCAGAGATTGTCATGAGCTGTTTCTCATGTTGTTTTCTGTACCCTCTACAAAAGCAGGTGTAGTTGAGGCATTTGATATATTATTTTCAAACCACTGTATGTCACCAATCTTATAACATCTTTAGTCAATTTCTTATGTTCTAGAATTTGAAACAAGATTATTGTAAAAACTGATATAATAGTAGCATTTTGGTAAGGTAGCTTAAGGAAAGCCATGACACTGTTATCAGAACTAAGAATGATAATATACAAGATTATTCAAAATATACGGAAAGTTTCCATTGCTCAAGCCTGTTTTCTGACTCAAGTAAGAGCAGTAAAACAAACAGGAAGCATTGCCTTATATGAATGGAGAGCTCAGGGCTTCCAGGGGAATGTGTGATTTTTCTGTCTGCTCAGCAGACAGAGGAGAAAAGCAGGCTGCCTCAGATTCTAAGACTGGTGTCAGAAGGGCTGAGACCCCCTAAGAACCCACGGTCCAGCAGAGAGGGGCTTCATGAATATCAGAGACTGATTGACAGCTTTAATGAGGAGCTAGGATTTTTTTTTTCCTTCTCCAAGAGCTGAGCCAGGCCTTGTTGCCCATGAAATTGTATTGCAATGCTTCTAAATAATCTTTCTTCTGCTTATCCCCCAAATAATTACGAACATCACCACATGGACAGAAAGGCACAGAGGCTAAAAAGTGAGAAAACAGTGCCACCCAAACCGAAGTTGCAAGTCAACTGCCGATTCCATGTGATTTGGAGTATGAAAGTATGTTAAAGGAAAAAGAAGGAGTCTGGTTTTCCTCTGAAATGTATTTATTCAGTGTAGCAAGCTGAGCATCCTACAGAGGACTTCCAAGTGAGTGAAGAAGGAAAGCTGGCGGGCGGGGGGCAGGGGGGTGTGAGCGTGTGGAAACTGTGTTGAATCCTTCCCCAAGCGCCCATCGCCAGGTGCATTACAGTGCTGGCTGCAACAATAACCAAAGCAGGATGCTACTGATGGGCTTTGTGGAAGTGTGATAATGAGCTTCAGATTAAAGGCGGGAGGACAGCTGTTAGTAGGCACCAGGCTGTCGTTGGCATGGCGCTGAATGTTAAGTACTGCTCCAGGATTCCTCATGTTCTACACACCCAATTGGACTCTTATATAGTAAGACCATGTGGCCCTCTTATGGAAAATTGGCCAGATATAAATTATTTTGATTCTTTTGCCTCCATTGTTTTTTTCTTTTTTTCTCTTCACTTGTACACTTATCTTCTTTGAACTGTGAAGGATTCTCCCTCCAAATTTTAGTCTTCTAACAGGATGAGGCCTGCTAAAAGTAACTAGTGTTTTCTATCTGATAAATAAGAGGATTACAGCAATAACCACTGTCAGCATTTTTCTCATTTAAACAAATAAAGCTGACAAATGATGTAGCTCTGTGTTGCTCTATTATGTTTAGAACATGTAGAGCAATTATTCATTGGCTGCCAACATTAGTCTATCTACAACTAAACCTTCCCAGAGCTTAGAAAGCTTATTAGCATATTCAGTGCCATGGTCATATTTTTATATTCTGTAAGACTCTACTCCATAATAAAGGCTGATGGCTATAATTTGCACGATAATTTAAAGGGTTGGACTTTCCCAAGCTTAGAATTATGCAAGTTTGGGGGCACAATACTACTCTTATTTATGAGATGTCATCTTTTATTTGTCTGCAACTTTTAGACTACCATAATAGTTCCTGTGAACAAGCTAGCTGCCATCTCGGGAGCTACAGAAGTAGATAGCTGTGTCTTCATGTAATACAGTTGGCTGAATGTCAGTGGTAGGGGCAGTTCCCTTAAATACAGCTGCTCTGCTTAGTTGCTTCTTTTTGGTGCACACACACTACCTAGTGGGCAGTATCAGTTTCGATCTCCTTGGTGGAAGAATTTTTTTTTTTCTCTTGTGCTTCCCAAAACACCCTGTGGCGTTCTCTGTATGCAATAGTTGCAATGTTGTTTGGAGCCTTTCGATCCTATGGGGACTGCCAGGCAGGACTACATATGCAAACCAATCCAGATTCTGTGAACCTCTTTGATATAGCTTCATTTCTCCAGGCCATTGTTTCCCTGTCCTAACCCCAGGACCCAGATCAGACAGCTAGCTATATGATAGATAGATAAATAGATAGATATAGATAGATAGATAGATAGATAGATAGATAGATAGATAGATAGATAGCTGTTTTGCCCCAGAACCCTCTGACATGCTCAAATTAGCCAGCTGTAGATTTGACGACCCTACCTTTTTGTTACATGGAACCCCAACCCTTCTGCCTCCTGTCTGCCCAGGTTCTCTCTTCCCCATGTGGCTGTGCATGGCGTATTGTATCTGATTATAGCTAGCTATGAGTATAAATTTCTTCCTTCACAACAGCCATTTCCATGCCTTCATGTCTAACTACACTTAAATTCTGGCTGCTCTTGATACCAATGGGTCATGATTCAATCTGTGAACTTAGAGGTTTGGATATCTTATTTCCTGGCTTCTAGTTTGGATAGGCAAACCCTCTGAGCCATTTTGAGGTGACCAAGATAAACTTATCAGATGCAGAGAGAAGGAAGGGAAGAGAGGCTTGACCACATTTTTACCATTCAAGCTTATCACGGGCTACTCTAAAAAATTATTGGGAATATTTCAGTCCAAAGTAATGAGCCTCGTGACATTTTTCTAAACAGATACAATTTGGTTTGACCTTATTCACAGGCCTTCATCTTCTCATAACCTCCTGTATTAGTTACTTTTCTGTTGGTGTGATAAAACACTGTGACCATGGACACATAAATACAAGAGTTTATTTAGCTTACAGTTCCATAAGGGGCAAGAAGCCATCATGGTGGGGGAGCGTGGCGGCAGAGGTAGCTAGAGTAGGAGCCGAAGCTAAGTCCTCACGTCTTCAAGCAGGCACAGGAAACGGAAAGCAAATGAAAATCCAGCAAGGCTTGAGATCTCTGTAAGCTCGCCCCCAGTGACGTGCTTCCTCCAGCACGGCCATACCTTCTAAGATCTCCTGAAACAGCGCCACCAACCGGGGACAAAATGTCCAAGTACTTGGTGCCTATGGGGGACATTCACATTCAAATCACCACACGGCCCTCCCACCTGCCCCCCTTCCCTTACGTAGTCCAATTTCTGCTTTCTCATCCCTTCCTCTCTTTCTTGAAATCTAGATTCCACATAATAAAGAAAAGCAGGTGGCATTTGTGTTTGCTGAGTTTGGCTTCTTTTGCTTAATATGATCATCTCCACTTCAATCCATTATCTTGCAAATAACTGACATAATTTTTTTCTTAGTGGATGAACAATAAGACATTGTGTATATGCACAACACTTTCTTTATTCATTCATCTGTTGACAGGTCCCTAGGCTGATTTCACAACTTGGCTGTTGTGAATAGTGCCACAGTGAACATGGATATACAGGTGTCTCCATTGTATGCTGGGTTTAATGCCTTTGGTGTATACCCAAGAGTGGTACAGCTGAATCATGTTGTTCTATTAATTTTTTGAGAAACTTCCCTACTGATTCCCATAGTAGCTGTACTAATTTACATCCCACTAGGATTGGGTATGGCTTGAGGCCTTGCTTTAGAAAGGATGAGTGTGTTCTGTCTCAGTAGGTGACCCTGTGCTGCAATGGGGCTTGGCGCACTACTGCTGCCTCACCTCCTACCTGTAGGAAATGATGTGCTCATCTCTTCTGCCCTCTTATTTCCAGTGTGTGTGTTCCAGTCTGTTTTCTCACTGAGCAGTTTTTAAAATGTACTTGTCTTTCCTTTGTTCTGTTCTCTGCCTTCCTCTTTGCTAATAGACTCTTCCATTTCCATGTTCTTATCCTATTTTTGTTGTTGTTATTGTTGTGGTCAGTGAGGGGTAGAACCCAGAACCTATGATGCTAGGCAAATGCTCTATGACTGAGCTCTCCTCTCAGCCCTGTATTTGAGTGGAAACATGTGGAGGGGCAAAGCAACAGTAGCAACAACAGCATCTCCTAAAAGTTTGCAATTCTTTCCTCTGGAGAAGGAGACAGCTTGCAGGACACAGGCTTCTAAAAAGGAAAATACAGTTTATATCCTCTTTCCACAAAGGGAAAATATGGATTATCAGCTGACACTCAGAGGAGTAGCTGTGTGGTTGCATCCTACAAACTGAGAGAGCTTATCTCAAATTGTACAGGATGGTTTATGTGGGCCTCATTACATATGAATAACATACTATTGATTTGGTGGCACAAATGTCTCCCCCACCTGACCAGTGTACCCTATTCTTACTTTGTTAAGTTGTGCCACAAACAGACCTGCCTTTTTGGTTTACTTTGTTGCAATGATTGTTCTGAAGCCCGAGTTCCTTTAAAAGTTAAAGAAAAAAAAAGCATAATCAGTGATTTTAATTTTTATTCAAGTCTTCCATGTGTTTCTATTTCCAAAATTAAAGAATAAACAAGAAACACAAAAACAAGCATTTCATTGTGGAAAGGCGCCTAAGCATAGTGCTAGTTTAGGAGTTAGACAGAAGCCAGGGCAAGTTCCAGATCATCTACCAACTACAGATTTGGAAAAGATGCTCCCTCTCTCTCAGCCATGGTTGGTCTATAACATGGGGATACAAGAGCAGACACTCTCTCTGTGTGTTGTACAGACACGGTTAGTGAAGATATTCAGAGTTTACTGTGGTTCTGAGCATTTACATGGAATGCACTAAGCATGTGATTCAATGTCAGCCAATACTTGCAGAACAGAAAGGCCATGGGGACTATAAAGCCTGCTGCCATGTCTGTGACTAGTTAGCTGAATTGGCTAAGAGCAATATCCCCTCTCCTCCCCGGCATTCCATGAAGGTTGACCATCCTTCCCAAAGAAAGGTCAGCAGTCTTCCATGGAAGGATTGAAAATGCTTTCACCTCCCAGTTAGAATCACTCACTACAAAAGGAAAATTCAGGGGCTGGAGAGATGGCTCAGTGGCTAAGAGGACTGGATGTTCTGCAGAGGATCCAGGTTCAATTCCCAGCATTTGCATGGCAGCTAACAACCATTTGTAACCCCAGTTCCAGGGGAATCCAACACACTTTTCTGACCTCCACATGCATTGCCTGAAATGGGTGCACTTACATACATGCAGGTAATACACTCATGCAAATAAAATAAAAATAACAAATACAATATTTTTAAAAGGAAAATGCAAATTCACAAAAATAATGTTGAAAGGTAAAAGTCTGAGATCTATCCCAGATCCCAGACATTTGCTTTTGGGTGTTTTCTGAAGATTTCCCTCAGCTCTTCTCCTGGGACCTACAACTTAAGTTAACTTGTCCACTTCCTGTATGTCCCCACCCTTTGTTTGGGATCCCACTGACTTTGTGGTCCTGAAGTTCTGACACCACTCTTTGGGTCATCCATCCCTTGGATTCCTGGCTGGTTGATACTATCTCACGCACATTCTCTTTTTCCTTTTAAACCACATTGTTACAGTGACTGCAAAACCTATAGAGTCTTTTACAACAACCAGAAACTGTGTCCCAGAGCTTGTTATGGTATCGTTGCTGCATTCTAGGATCCCAGAAAATGCCTTTGGTATGCTCCTTTATAGTCCATTTTGTAAAGAGACAAAGAGCGCTGAGTCAAAGTACTAGGAGCACTGTCATATTATAGCATTGGCACTGTGTTGGTTGGCGATACTTTGCGTGTGAACTTTCCAAACTGCTCAGCTGGTAGAATTTAATTAGCAGTAATATGTTATTGTCAAGGTAATTAAAACCTTGCCTTGATTAAAAACAGAATTGTTTAATTAAAAAGAAAAGGTTTGGCTAACCTTAACTTTGTGATTGAGAAATACAATGGTCTCAGCCAATATTCTCTGTCTTCCCTCTCAGGCTTGAAGGTCCGGGAAGTATTCATCAATGTCACCAGGCAGCAGGTGGAGGACTTCCACGGGCCAGAGGACTATTGGTGTCAGTGTGTGGCATGGAGCCACCTGGGAACCTCTAAGAGCAGGAAGGCCTCTGTACGCATAGCCTGTAAGTACACATAGGGTGACCTTGGTGGTAGGAACACGAACTGAGTTAAATAGAATTGAAGAGGCATGAGAATGTTCTGAGTTTCTGCAGAATTAGATGAGAGGCCAGCAAGAATCCATTAGAACTTATATATCTCTAATAAATTTAGGGGTTTTATTAAAATTTCGTTTTAAATGTTTGGTAATTTCCTAGCCAAGTATAATGGGCAAATCAGTTTGGCTAATACATTCTGCCTAGGTTGTCAGAACTCAAGTGTCTCAACAATGCCAGGAAAAGATGTTCCTGAGAGTAAGCAGCCCATGCACAAGGTCTCTGCTTCTCTCCCCAAGAGGACAGGTCCAGGGAGTGCGGATGGGGAGAGCTCAGCAGTGCTGCTTACTCTTTTCCAGCCAGTCTTCGAAAATAAGACATTAAAGACATTAAGGGATTTTTATAGCCTGCTGTTAAATCTCTTCTCTCTGAATCTTAAAACATGGAAATGGGTTTTAAAACTGCATTTGTTTGACTCAAGTAGGGCTTAAAAAAATTATACACTTGAAAATGATGAAAAAAAAGAGGAAAGAAAGAAATTGCTTTTCTGGGGAGTCCAAGATTTCTTTATCATATTTCAGCATCAATGTCTTTATAATCTAAAAATGATTTATAAATACATAAACTTCTCCTCCTTTAAATATCTTCATCCCACCCACTCCCATTTACCCCACCTTCGTGGATCCTCAGAAACCTCCTTTGTATGCCCAGGACTGTAAAAAACTGTCCAGAAGGAAACTGGAAGGAGGAGGGCAGAGATGCTTATTCTTGTTTTATTCAAACACTGCCTTTTGAGAGTGCCATAAAGAATATGGGACAAGAGGGATTTATTTGAGGACTGAAGGAATTCTTCATAGCAGATGTTGATGGTTTAGGGATTAAGAATAGGAGGGAATTGCTATTTGCAGAGACATTTATGTTTCCTAGGAAATTAAATCTTCCTCTTAAAATATGCATTTCACCTTCACAATCCTGGTGATTTGGGAGGTCTCTCCTAGGTGCCATGTGGGTCATCACAGGCCGTGAAGAAGAGGTCACCTCGTAAGCTGTACTCTCAGTGTGCAGCCTTGGGAAATATTTTTCCCATAGTAATTTAGTTAATTAATTTTAGCCAACCATTATTTTATGTCTTTAAAGGAACAGGTCAGCTAATGGGAAATATGTTTGCATTCATTCTTCACATTATAATTCTAGTTCTTTACTCCCTGCGTGGCCTCAGTTAGTCCGGCCAGAACATTTAACCCTAATCAAGGTGAGTTACATATCTGTTGGGCTTGAAGGGAGGCAGCAGCATGAAGGATTTCAACAAGAAGCTTCATTTTCTACTTCCTCTTCTTCCTTTCCTCCTCTGAGGTCCACACGGCCTATCTGAACCATTATAAATACCATCTCCCTGTCTGTCCGCTCTGGTGTCTTTTACCTACATTCTCACTCAGTTAATTCCTGATTGCCAGGTACCTTCTGGAATCTCCTGTATTTTGGAGGGAGGAAGTGCTTATTTGTTTTTTTATTCTTGTTTAGTTTTTATTGAATTTTTGTGATTTTCATATGGTATAATTTGATGCTATTCAGATCCCCTCCACTATTTGTACCATCTCTCACTGACCCCCACCCAGCTTAATGTAGTCTCATGCATATATATATATATATATATATATATATATATATATATATATATTTCATGGCATCCCCAAATGTCCTTCAGTGTGGGTCCATCCACTGGGCTAACCAAGGGTCCCATCCCTGTAAGACACTGTCTTTCCCCCTCTCAGCAGCCATCAGTTGCCAAAATTCCTTATGCCGGGTGGGATTTCCTGCCCTTTTCTCCAGGTCCAGGATAGGATTTTGTCTGGTTGGAGCTTGCATAGGACTTGTGCATGCTATCGCCATTGCTGAGAGTTCATATGAATAAATGACCAGCTTACTGGAAAACTCGGTTCCTTTGTGGTCATCCGCCCCTCTGGCTGTTACAATTCCCCCCTCCTCTTCTGCAATGACCCCTGAGCTTTGGAAGGCAGAGGTCTGAAGTACCTGTCCTATTCAGGGGTAAGTACTCTGCAGCCTCTAATTCTCTGCACTTTGGCTAATTGACAGTCTCTGTGGTAATCAGCACCTGCTGGATAAAAAAAAAAATTCTCTGGTGAGAGTTGATAGATACATTCATCTTATATGTAGAGGATGCATTGAGTAAGTGTCACTTAGAGCCTCTCAGGTATCTATTTTCTATGTTTGACCATTGTGTATAATAGTCTATAATAGTCTTGATCTATTGCCAAAGGAAGCTTCTTTGATGAAGGGTGAAACATCCACTTACCCATAAATATAAGAATGCATATTTAAAATAAAGTGAGAAATTCTATTGTTCTGGGGATGTGGCAAAAGTGGGTTTTTCTCTAGGATCTGACCTCTCCAGCCATGTGTATTTGGCTATATTTATAGTACCATATATAAGTTCCCTCCCATTGAGTTGGCCTTAATTCCAATAAATATATGAGTGCACATGTATGTACAAGTGAAAGCTATGTAATGAGAAGCACAAGGCCAGGCAGGAAAAGCTTTCCTTTGAGTTGTTTGGGAAATACAGGTGAGTTTGAAACATTCTGTGACATACTTTGTAAATAAAAACAGGAGGTTCCAATTAGACAACTGTGGAGTACCCCCAAGATAAAAGTGCTACTACTGCAGCTATAGTGATTATTTGCTGGGCCAGTCATTTGTCTTTTATTAAGTTCACAGATGCATAGAACCATTGCTTTTCACTCTTGGCAGCTTGCATAGTGTCCTTTAATATCATGAGAGCTAGTCTTTCAGGAAGGAGGCTTCCAGGTCAGTTCCAACTTGATTACTCTAAGTCCTCTGTCTGAAGTATAGCCTGTCTTCAGTAATAAGGTCTTTTTTTCAAATTCTAGGAGGCAATCAAGGGCTGTGGTAATAGCCTAGGTTATTTTGGGAGTCTCTGGAACTACTCAAACAACTTGAAAGCTTCTCCTGCCTGGCACTATGTTTATTGGAATTAAAGCCCACCCAGTGGAGACTAGCCTCTCATGATATTAAGGCACCTCCTGGTTTTGTTTACAAAATTTGTCACAGAATGTTTCAAACCCAACTGCATTTATTTCCCATCACTTTGACTACATAGGCTAAACTTCATCCTTCCTAATGCTTGGTTGTCTCATGCGTTACCCTTGCCTTTCTGACAAATGTCTCAACACATTCAGTCTCCAGTTTTGTACATATGTCAGGAAAAGGGACAAGAACCTGGACTCTGGAGTCTCTCAATTCCATTTCTGCTCTATCCCATGTTAGTTTTATGTAGGTAGACAGTGTAGTTCATATTTCTAGGTCTTAATGTCTTCAAGCATGAATAGATGCCTACTTCATGGAGCTATTCTGAACACTACAGGTACAGATAAGTATTTTTTTAATTTATTTTTTATCAATGCTTTGTGTATTTCATACATCATTTTCCAATTCAGTTCAGGCATATTTCCCTTTCCCTTCCCCCCACCCCACCCCACCCCATCCCAAATCATGCATTCTGCCATAACTGTCCTGCATCTTTCTCTCAGTTTTTTTTTTGCATTTTTTAACAATAAGTGATAACTTATGAGTACAAGCATCCTTCATGCAAAACCTATCTGCAGGCTGTTGTGCCCAAACACCTACAGCCCCACCATCCAGTGGGGGGTGACAGGTTGTTTGTTCAATCAAGTTGATCAAATGAGTGTCCAGACTATATTGCTGTAGTTTCACCATTCACCCCAATCGCAGCCCTTACATTCTACCATGCCCCCTATTCCACAGATTGTTCCCTAGGCTTAGAAAAGGGGCACAAGTGGATGAGAAGCAAAACAGTCTACTTTCTCTGGAGCTGTTGTCTTGGACTCTGGTCAATTCTGGCTGTTTCCTTTCAGGGGCTGACACTTTGTCCAGGAATAACCTTTTGATCCTACTAATGAAGCACAAGCAATTAGATATTTAGGTATTTAAACAGTACTAATAGTTATGGTAGGTTACTTTGGTATAGACACAGATGTTTGGATGGTATGTTAATCCGTGAATTACATTTTTTTTCTGTTAAATATGACAGAGTCTTACTGTGGCTTATAACATCTCCTAACCATTAGAGGGTGTAAGCTTGTGGCATCAGCCATGGGTTATTCCTCCAAGGAGAGAGCCAATAGCCAATTAGATTTGGGATATATAGGCATATGGCTGCCACTGCTGCACAGTATTTCCAGGCAGGTGAGTTGTAGCTGGTGTTGACGTAGGAGTCTTGCTTGACTCAAGGAGACCTGTATTTGCTTTTTTGGTTTAGTGGCCTTTGGTAACACTCTCTGGTATTCCAGAGACCATCTGAGGTACAGATAAGTATTAATTATTTAAACTGCCTGGGAGAGGTAGCATTCCTCCATCAGGGGCTGCTGCTGTCTGACACACCAGTCCTCTTAAGCACTAGTATGTGTGCTGATCCTTGCTGAGGCTAATTGAATTGAATAAGTATTTTAGTTCCATAATTTTTCTGTAGATTATGAATATGCAGACTCTTTATAAAAGTCCGTTCTATGTCAACCCTCTGTTCTTTATAAAAGTCCATTCTATGTCAATTCTGTCATGCTTAGAATAAGAGCATACTCTCTCTAGACGCAAACAGTATTGATAATGAAAAATGTATTTCTTATTTTGTCACTTTACTTATAATCATTTGACCTTTGTAGAGTCATGAGATACTTTCATGATAATAATCTTAGGATTCTCTCCAGAGATTGAAAATATTGTTTTGTCATTTTCACATGATATGCAAATGTGTGTATCAAAACATTATTTTTCTATAAAAAGTATCATAATATCATAACCCTTATTATGCAATTCAGTTAATGTTTTCTCTAATAGTGTGTGAGACATATTTTTAATTTCTTCTCATGCAGCAAGTGAGAGGTTCTTTAATTTATTTAAAATTATTTATGCAAGCCAAGACATGATTTGTCATTAAATATTGCATTTGACTTGGGGACCAATGTGCATTAAAATGTAAATTGAAATTTAACTCATGTAATGTCATCAAGAGTATATGTGTGTGTTGGGGGGTGCCCTCGGGATCTTACTTGGATTATTTTTTTTTATTTGCTTACAAGAAAAAAAGCACTTTAAAATGACTTTCATTTTTTATTAGGGTGAAAGAAGAAATTTCTGACTTTCTATCTAAGTGCTTCTTAGCAAATAGCACATGAGGGTAGACTTTACTTTCAATAAATGAAAAGGCATGTTAGATATAATTGTCACCATGGTTCTTCTCCTTCTGGGTTGTTTTATAAGAAACATCTTAATGTGCTAAATACTCTTTGACTGCTGTCTGCAGTTTATGAACGTGAAGACAGTCATCTAAGGGGACCTTGCAATTTAGTATCATTTTTATATTACTCAGTAAATGGGTCTATTTCAACATCTGAGTTTCTCAAGTTTCCTACATTTAACCCGTGATCCAGTAAGAATTTTACAAATTTCAACTTGCGTTGTACCAACCAACACCCCAAGTCAATTGAGAAGTTGAGATAAGTTATGTGCTGACTGTAACATGTTGATGTGATCGTGGTTGCTTATCTAACACAAAGTGGCTCTCTGGATGGTGTCACTTAGGGATTATCTAGTTTTAAAAAGACATATTATGGAGCTCATTATTGTCTTGATTTTTATGACTCATATGTTCCTTGAAATAGACCATCCTGGGGGTTATAATTATGATGCAGAGTCATGGTTTCCATACCATGTCTTCTGGATTGGGCTATGGAGAAAGTTCCAGGAAAAGGTGTATTTTGGAGAAATGGCTCAGTGGTTAAGAGCCCTCTGGCTGCTCTTGTAGAGGACTTGGGTTTGGATACACTACCCACATGGCCTCAAACAAACCTGAAACAGCTGGTGTAGCTACACACATGCTGGCAAAATACTCAGACAAATAAAATAAAAATAAACTAGGCGAGTCTGTGCCTCAGTGAACTGGTATCACTGGGGTGTCTTGCTTAAGAAACAGTGTTACTCAAACTTCAACATATATCAACATGGAGATGAGCTAGATCCTAATAAAATGCTGGAGATTCAGTTCAAACAATTCAGTCAGTCTAGTTTAAGACCTGCAATTTGGTATTTGTAAATGAGCTCTCTGGACACTGATGTTGTTAGTTTGTGTATGTACCAAACTTTTGATTTATAAGGCCCTAAAATTCTTTTATGAAGCACTATTTGAAAATTTCTAGCCGGACGTGGTGGTGCACGCTTTTAGTCCTAGCACTTGGGAGCCAGAGGCAGGCAGATCTCTGTGAGTTCAAGGCCAGCCTGGTCTACAGAGCGAGTTCCAGGCCAGCTGGAGCTACAGGGAGACCCTGTCTTGAAAAGACCAAAAAAATTTCTATTTAATCAGTTTGACATTTTATATAGTTTTCGTCATTCAACTTTTTCCAAAAAGGTAGCTGGCTTGACCAGAAGTCATGTAGCTGATTGCAGATCAAAGCCCCATCTGTGCCTTTAGCAACCCCCACCCCCTTTGATGTTTTTTCTAGTAAGCCCTGTGGGTTCTTCTCTGTTAAGTATGACCTGAGAACCATAATAGAAAACTTCATGAGCAACAATTGCTTTCCTTACTCTTTCATTTATGATTCAGTTGTGAGTCTCCTCGTGGTCAAGTTTTAGTGTATACATATGCTTTGTATTCAGAGCCCATGTGCCCGTCATCCACCTTAAGGGATTTACTGTAATCACTCCATGTTACAACAAAGAGAAGTTGGCTGCCCATCCAACTGCTGGGAGCTGGAAATAGCTGAGGCTCAGTTACCAAAGGGACTTAGAAAGGTAAAAATAGATAAATAAAGCCAGCCCACATTGACCTCCACCAAGCTGGCAGAAGTCTGTCTCCAGGGAACAACTCCCACAGGCCCTCCCTCATCCGTCTGGTTCAGTGGGGCTGGAAGAGACAGCATGCTGTGGCATCTGCTGCTGGACGGTTGTCAAAACCAGGAATACTCAATTATTCGTAGTTGTTTATTTTCATGGGTGAACATTTGGCAGCTTAGCCCTATCTTTTAGTCCTTGTTTTTCTTCATCTACTTATGAAATGTTGTGCCTGTATCATTAACCCTTGATCAAGTGAACCCTTCTTGGATATTTTTCCTAATTTGGGACTGAGAAGGAAAGATTTATATCTTATAGTTGAGCCAGTTATAGCAAGTTGGTCACTTGGAAGATTACACAATAGGAAACCCCTATTTTGTTGATCTTTTATGGAACATATAAAACTTGAAACATGCTGAATAAAATTTAAATATGTTGCATATTTAAGGCACTTCTAAAATATTTAGGACTGTGCCAAGAATGAAAGAAGAAATTTTAAAAGTCCCATTTAAAAGCCATGGAACACTCTTACATGCTGTAGTGAAAAGACACTTTTTTGTTTGCTTTTGGGGAGGTGTTGTCTTTTTGAAACTGTGGTAAAAAGAAATTTAGTTGTCTTAGCCTTTCATCTTGGCTTCATGGCTTAAAGAAATAAATCCATATGCTAAGAATAGCCAGTGATCCATTCCTCCTGCCTGAAATAACAAATATTAGGACTAATACATGTATGTGGGTATGCTTTACAGTGAGTTCCAGGCTAATCTCTGCCTGTCTTCCTCCCATACCATCTTTACAAGGATGCAGAACTTCATGTGGCTGAGTGGTACAACTCTAGATACCTAGATTCTGAGACTGGGACTTGCCTTCACTGACTTTACTTTGTATTTTTCTCTTCCCTGTAAGGTCATAGATCACCTAAATCAGGGTTTCCAGAAAGCCAACCGAAGCAGAGATCTGAGGAACAGTCACCCTGGACTGCGTTCCTGCAATCTGAGAAAGGGTTGCTGCAACCACTGCAATCATGCCTCGCCAGAGGCAAACACAGGCCCATTTTCTCTCAAAGTGCTCCTCCTGATACGGACCACAGGCCCACCTATTTGCTTTCCCTCACTTCCTTGCATGCTCACTTCCTTGAATGCCTGGCTTTAACACTGCCACTTCCTGTTTCATAGCCATCTTAACACCAGTCATACTGCTCCCGAGACACGCAGTCCAGTCCTCACCCAGTAAATTAGATTTTCTTTTCATTGGTGTCCTGTATGTATTTGTGCTGGGTCTCCCATCCACATGGACCTAACACTCCTTAGAGCACTTTTATAGCCCTATCTCCAACTCTTATCTTTTCTTACCTGATGCCTATATCTAAGGGCCATTCTATGTGCTCTCCCTTCACAAACCCAGCTGAACATAACTTTTTTCTTTTTTTTTTTTTTTTTTTTTTTTTTTTTGTTTTTTTAGAGACAGGGTCTCCCGGTAGCCCCAGCTGTCCTGGAACTCACTTTGTAGACCAGGCTGGCCTTGAACTCACAAAGATCCACCTGTCTCTGCCTCCCAAGTGCTAGGATTAAAGGTGTGTGCCACCATGCCCGGCTGAACATAACTCTTAACACTGTTTACTCAATTCCCCTCAAATGCCAAGTTAGATGTTGAAAACTCTACTCTCCAGTATCCTAAGCTCCTCAAATCTATAAACTTAAAGGGTCCATTCCTGTGTTTTCATGGCATTTATTTAATATTCTCATGATTCCACTCCAATGTATCCAGAGTCATAGTTATTTTGAATTTATTTATAAATTCATTTATTTTTCTAGATTGCAAACTGCTTCAAGGTTCAACCATTGTTGCCTCATTTTCTTGACTTTTGAGCAAGCTTAGTTCAGATCTTACTGTAGCAGTGTGTTAAATCCAACATTGAGCCCTGTGTAATCAACTTTGTATTATAAATGGGTATCTGCTTGAAAAACTCCATCCATATGGATCATGACTCCACTCCCATGAACGGGCATCTATGGTTTGTGTATCGTGATTGCCCCAGGGCTGGCAAGGCTTGTGGCTTCCTGGAGAATTTGTAGCTAGACCATATTTGGCCATCCTTGTTCCGGTACTGCTGCTAATCATCAGTACTGCAGTGAAGAGGAGGTCAAAAGGGAAGGGGAAGGGAAGAAACACTGCAATCATGTGACCCTGTCACATGCAGTATGTGGTCTGGGGCTGCTAAATTCTACCTTAATACTTGGTATCAATTATGCAAAGTTTCAAATCCTACTTTCCTCTCCATGGAAGAATGTGACCAAAGTCAAAAGGCAATGTTATACTTTTCTTCCAAAGGTCAATCCTTTCCTGCAGCTGAAAATTAATCTGCATGATATTATTGAAGGATATGAGACTCTTGGCCTGTGGATAATGTCGTACACAGCCTCAAATCATCTCATCAAGGGAGGGAATGAGTACTGAAATGCAGTCCACTAGCCAGGATGCCCATGCTGGGTTATGGTTGTATCCATCTGAAGTGCTCATATATTACACAAAGGTACTACATAGGCTTGCAGTAGCAAGACAGGGGAGCATACGTTACAAGACCCAGTGCACAATAAACATGTGCATCCTTCACTTAAAATGTAAGAGTTGAGGTCATGAATAAGAGTATATTAAATCCAACACTGAGCCCTGTGCAGTCACATGGAACACAACACTTATGAAGCCAGTTCTGAGAAATCAGTTCCTATATGTAACAGTTACCAAAAAGAAGACGATGGGCCAGTGATTCAGGTTTAAAATTGAAATTTGTTTAAAATGGAAAATAAAGTCCTAGTGATTTAGGTTTAAAACTGTCATGTGCAAATTGTCACATGCAAAATTTGGGGACGATTTCTTTTTGTTACAAAGCCGATTGCTCTTAGTATTTTTTTTTTTTTTTTTTGTCTTTTTGAGACAGGGTCTCCCTTTAGTCCCAGCTGGCCTGGAGCTCAATATGTAGACCAGGCTGGCCTTGAACTCACAGAGATCCACCTGCTTCTGCCTTCTGAGTGCTTTGATTAAAGGCATGCACCACCACGCTCGGCAACTGCTTTTTGTATTAAGTGGCATATTAGTCGCAGTTCTCTAAAGGAACAGTGCTGATAGAACCAATATATAAATTAAAAGGGGGCTTATTACATTTCCTACGATATGGTCTAGGTAGTCCAATAATGGCCTTCTCCCACTGGAGAAGGTGAGAATCCAGAAGTGCTCACTCCACCAGGCTTGATGTCTCAGCAGTCCCAATCTGGTGCTGGAGGTCTGGAAGATTCTTGGAGAGCTGCTGATTTTTACTCTCTGTTGAAAACCCAAAGAAGCTGGTTCTAATATCAGGGAAGGAATGCCACAGCAGCAGGATAGCTGAGCTTGCCAGCAAGAGGGAAGGAGGTTAATCAGCCAGGAGCAAAGCTTCCTTCTTCCATGTCCTTTTCTATGCAGGCTACCACCAGAAAGTGCCAGTCAGGTTTAGGGCAGATCTTCCCACTTCAAATATTCTGATAAAAAAAAAAAAAAGTGCCTCCGGAGAGTGCCTGAGGCTTGTGCTTCACTTGGTTTTAGATTCAGTCAAGTTGATAACTGAGCCACCTCAGGTAGCATTGTGGGTGGACCTCAGGCTAGAGATGCTCCTGCCACTAGAGATGCTCCCCGTGTGCTCTGCACAGACAAGCAAGGGGTGTCTGGCAGTGATATTGGATAAGCATTGCTCCGTTAGACATATAAGTAAAACATTGGTAGAGTGATTGCCTAGCGTGCATGAGGCCCTGAGTTCGGTCCCCAGCACTGCATAAACAGCCTGTAATCTCAGCACTACAGAGGGTCAGTAAGTACGAAACTGCCCCCTCTGTTATGAGAAATGCACCATCAAGCAGTTTTGTACTTACTGACCCAGGTGGCACAATGCTGTCATTCTATGACAAACAGGAGACAATGAGGCTGCCACTGGCCTATACTGTCATAGGATCTATGGTAAATCTAGATCTTTAGTAAGTAGGAATTCACTTTTAAAATGTAATGATAAGTTTAATACAATAACCTGCTAGCATTATCAAGTGTCATATACTAAACGTAAATAACTGTATGTGCTGGATTTTTGCACAGCAGGGGGCTTGTTTACACTAGGTCCCACAAACACATGTGCAGCACATTGAGCTGTAGGGCCACTGGCTAAGGAAGTGTTCTAGGTCCTTTATGATTTTATTATAATGCATTGTATACCATCAGTTATTGATCTAATATACAGCATATAATTATGTGTGTGATAGATGCATATAGTTTCTAAAGATTTTTTCTAAACCTCGTTTTCCCATTTGTTACCCTTACTAAGCATGTTTTCTGTCATAGCTGTAATATGATTAACAAAAATTACCCTTTATAAAATACTACTGCCTAAACTAAGGAATTACTAATGTCATGTTGTTTGGTAATAGAGCTCTAGTTCCCATGTTATAGTTTGGGGTGAGGACTCCTTTGCTTTCTCCAACCCAAATAATTCCTCTGTTGTCTTTTGCACTCTATAATATGGAGTTTTAAACATCATAGTCAGTTATTTTGTCTAATGACCCTCAATTTAATTTTTTTTAAACACAAAAGAATAGCAATCACACAGAAAGGGTTGGAGTCTCTTGGCTCGAGCAATTTAAGCATCAGAATAAATGATAGTAAAGAATTATAACTCATTAATAAGAATTCACACTGACTGAATATAAATTAAGGAAGGGAAGTTTGTAGGGAAGTTGCTAATTGGGTAGAACACTTGCTTCACAAGCATGATGCTCTGGATTTATACATCCAGCATGTACCTAAGAAGATTGACCTGGTGGTGTATACTTAGAATCCCAGTACTGGGGAGGCAGAGACAAGAGGAGATTGCTAGCCAGCTTTCTATCCAAGCATGCACCAGTGACCAACCCCATCTGAAAAACTAAGGTGGAATGAAATAAAGATACCCATAGTCAACCTCTGGTTTCAATATGCACGTTCTCATGAGCACCCACACACACATTAAAAAAAGAGAAAAAATAATGAAAACGGTGTAGAAGGTATTCTTTCTTACTGTAGAATAAAGATGCCTTTCATAATATAATTGACCAGGAAAGCAGCATCGTGGAGAGTAAAATTAATGGGTGAGAGTTTTAGGATTCTCTGGATGTTTGCATAATCTCAGACTCTCTAGAAGTATTTATTAATCATGAACCAGGAACTCAAAGCTTTGTGATGTTCTCAGCATAGTCACCCTGGCTAACTAATCAGAGTTAATATCTCCAGCAATGGGACCATCCATAGTGTGTCTCGTGAGGAACAGAGACTAATCAGCTCAGCATTATCCTTTCTACACATATACAATCTGTATGTAGTCATAGGAAGATACTGAATGAGCTCCATTAAAGGAATTTGATGTAATAGGTCACTTAGAGCTGTCTTCTCAAAATGCTGTGTGCATGTAAGACACTTGTGTGGTACTCTGGGCATAAGGAATCCATGAGGTCATTGTGACCTGTCTGTTTGAAATCCTCAGGATCTATGGGGTTTTAGGAACCCACATCACAAACTCCAAAGTCCATGGATACCCAAGTGCCCTATATGAAATGGCATCACACTGGCACCTCCTAACATGCTTCGTAAGTCATTTCTGAATTGCTCACAGTAACTTGTATGCATTGCGTACATATTCTCTGAAATGGTTGGGAAGAGAGTATTTCCAATTTCAGAGTCTATAAGATGTTAGAATAATTGCATTCACTTCATCAATTAATCATCTCTAATCCAATCCATTTTAAGCATCATATTTAGGAGCATGTTTTTATTTCTTAGTTGAAACTCTTTAACTTTCAATGATGTGTAAATCTCCATAAATTATCATTCTGCTCTATTGTTTAAACTTTAAGTGATAACGACAAAATGAATGTGTCCAGTAAAGACATATTTTTAAAATATTTTCAGTCTAAGTAGGTATACTCCTCAAATATGCAGAGAGCACATCCCACCCCTCTTTAGGTCATTAGAAATAATCATGAAGGCTATGGAGCAGGATGCTGCACTTACATGAATTTTGAGGATGCAGCTGGAAACTTCAAAGCCACTCTGGGCACACCTCATCTTATTAGGTTCAACCCACAGATGGCCTAGGGATATGCAGTTGTTTCCCTTCTGCCAGTAGACGCTCTTCCGTATGGAGTGTGAGAAACACGAATTTACAATGAACTATGGTTCCATGAACAAAGTGCAGTGTTTTGTACAACGGTGAAATGGATTGCTCTACTTTTACTTAACACACGCACATTTATGAGTGCCAAACTTAAGATGGGGTCTATTCAGGTAGAAATGTGTTAGGGAAACAGGAAATTTCCCCCAGATAATATTCTTTCATGCTATTTATTGCTTATTCTTATTTTACCAATAATAATTTGCAGAAACATAGCCACTGCCTTAGTGATAAATTACAGGTTATTGCAGTTGCCATTCTTATAGTGAAATTCACCTTGACATTCTTGGAAAATGACCATTTATGTAAAAATCCTCGCTAAATTTTATTGGCAAAGAGAATAGATTTCATTTCAATCAATTCTCACTCTTTTCACCAAGCAAACTTTCTGGCAAACCTGTAGTTGGTAAACAATACAAAAACCAAAAGTTTAGCTTTCTTAAACTGCATATTTTTGTGTTAATATTTCTTCTTAGGTTTGTGCCACATCTTTCTATTCAATTAGGGAAAGACAAGGGTTGCATTCCAGAAATTTCCTGAGTAGCAAAGGGATGCTAACTTACAGAGAAAAGGAATCAGGCATCTGTGAATAGTTGGATGTCCTGCATGTTTGAGGCAAGAACAAAATACTGTCCCTTCTGTTGAAGAGTTCACAGTGTCATGAGAGAGTTATATACTTGTAAATAAGAATTTTGAGTGGAGCATAGTTAATAGTACAAGCAGTATTCATAAGGAGCTTGCCAAAGGGACGACTGCTGATTCTGGAGGACCAAGATACACTTCTTGAGGTAATGAGGGACATAATTCTTAAAGAAGACTGAGGATTAATCATGAAAGGACTTTGTCCTCCAGGGTAGGAAAGAACTTGAACAAGAGCACAGAATGATGGAACAGCACAGCCTGTGTTGCAGAGAGTTGTGTGTCCAGCTTGACTGTCTCTTATCCAAAGTGCTTAGCACCAAATTTTCTAGTTTTCTTTTATGGGGGAGTGGGATATTTTGTAGATTTTACTGGTTATTATTTAAGTACCCCCAAATCTGCATTGATCTAAAACCCAAGACTTTTTGAGTACCAGATATTCAGACTAGGGATGTTTAACTTATGTTTGTAGAAAACAAAATTTCATTATGATAAGAAATAGTACAACTTGAAAGAAGTAGATAGGTTGGTAATGGAGATGTTTGAATTCTCAGCCAAGATTTCAGACTCAAAGAGGACAGGGTTTGGCCTGTTGAGTCTTCATACACAATGCAGAGATGAGGTCATGGTTCAGAACCTCCCTCCAACCTTCTGATTCACTGAAACTAGAGGACTTAGGGCAAGGATCATCAAGGCCAGGAAGCATGAACTGCTGACAGAGAGATGATTCAACTTAATGAGGAAGGGGGAAATTTGAGAATCCAGGATAGTGACTGTAACATGAGCCTGTGGCCGCTGAAATGCAGAACTAAAGAAGAAAGGTAGGAAATCTGACAGCTTACATCTGGGGCTTTCTAGGTTTCTGGCTTAAGTGACTGAATTCATTGTGATTCTATTAAGAATAATTATGGATAGAGCAGAAGAAACAAGTTTGAGGAGCAAGATACTAAGTTCAGTTTGAGATCGTGGTTTGTAGAAATATGCATGTGAGATGGAAGTCCAGTATGTAAGATAAGTGTAAAAGTCCTAAATTGGAGTCCTTAACAAGTAGGTGGCGATGAGGACCTGTTGGAAAGATAAGAGGAGCAGATTTCATCACAAATGCCTAAGACACTTGTCCAGTCTATGTTTTCTCCATCCTAGTACCTTTCAATCAAACTGCTGGTGAGGACAGAAAAGAAAGCGAGTTCTGAGTGAAACCCTGTAATAGATTAGAGGATAAACAGAGAAACCAAATTCAGAGAGATAAAAACAGGGGGGTGATCCACGATCCAAGAGGAAGTTGAGGCATTTACAGTGGAATAAATGGCCATTATTTCAGTGTTATCCGAAGATTAGGGAATTAGGTGAGAAGTGCCCACAGGTTTTGGCATTCAGGCCAACACTGGTCTGGGAAAGCTGTAATGAGAGATGTGATATGAGAAGTGTAGAACTAAGAATTAACAGGAAAGTTGAAAGTACAGAGGACTGAGATGACTCTAAAAATCTGACTGCATATAGAAGAGCTTAGACATGGCTCAATTTAAGAATTCAGGGCTCAAGGGTGATCGCGCCCCTACTGTTTCAGTAGTGGCTTATCAAGAGCTACTGATAAGGTTTGGAGACCACCTTGGACGTCTCTTTCTTTGTATCAGATGCTATAAGCAGCAAATCTGCCTGTCACTGTCTCTGAAGCATACTTAAGCCTCCTCCCCGCCCCCCCCCCGCACCAAGGAGAGGGGGGGGGGGGGGGGGCGGGGCGGGGAGGAGGCTTAAGTATGCCATGCTTGGTTTTCTTTTCTTAGTCATTCACAGAGCTGACCCTGGTTCAGAGTCTTTTTGGATTTATTTTTTTTGGAAAGCATTCTCCAGGCCAAGTGGTTGACTCTGGTTTTTTTTTTTTTTGTTGTTGTTGTTAGGTCTGCTTATATTTAGCGTAAAGTATGGATTTGATTATAACAAGTTCTGATCTAAGTTCTGTTAAGATATGGTTTATCAAGTTTCTTTCCTTCCACACAGGTGTACTGTGGGGCCAGGAGATCCTAATTTTTTTGTGTTGTATTCCATTGTTTTTATACTCATGACACTGGCCACATCTTGTCCTGAATGACCTTCCTGGCCACAGGGAGATCTGGGATATGAAAGAATCAAGGATCTCACAATGCACTTAAATCTGTTTTTTCTTGCTACCAGCTTGGTTTTTCCATCTTGCCTCTTTCCTTCTCCTTTCTCTTCCCTCCTCTGCAGTCATGGAACTGAATTACAATGAGTTGGTGAGCATCAAAAGCTTGAGGTGATTTTTAGGTCATTTCTTTTGAAACTCATTGCTACTCTAATTTCCTGTGGAGGGCCAGAGAGGTCACTCTGGAAAGTCAGGGATGATTCTTCACATCTATGTCCTTCTTAAACCTCAGTTTCATCAGGCTCAGGAGTTCATTTTGTATCGGAATGCTCATCAGGATGCTGAGCTGCAAGCCAGAGCTTGTAGGTATGAATAAAGCACCATCAACTTGGGAATCCAGCAGGAGAAAGATGAACTTTCCATGCACTGCCTGGGAGCTGAGTAGCTGACTACAGCCGACTTCTGGCATTGTACCTGGTTTTTTGCCTTTTTTCATCAAAAGCACTTTGATTCTGTGGCTATTTCTGTATTTATTTAGAACTCAGTTTTTCCATTAGCACTGAAATAAAATCATACTAACCTACATGATATGGAATTTATAGGTATATTCTCCCCACAGCATCCCATTTAAGACATAAAATATTACTATGTTTTCATCTTATTTAGTGCCTTATTTCTGTATTTTCACCTAATGACTTTAGAATGTTTTATAATATTTTCTCAAAGATTGTTGAAAAGTCTTAGTATTACGCTGGGCATGGTGGTACATGCCTTCAGTCCCAACACTTGGGAGGCAGAGGTAGGTGGATCTCTGAGATCGAGGTCAGCCTGGTCTCTATTTTTTGGGGGGGGGGTATTTTTGAGACAGGGTCTCCCTTTAGTCCCAGTTGGCCTGGAGCTCACTCTGTAAACCAGGCTGGCCTTGAACTCACAGAGATCCGCCTGCCTCTGCCTCCCAAATGCCAGGATTAAAGGTGCGTGCCACCACACCCGGCCAGCCTGGTCTCTATAAGCAAGTCCCTGACAAGCTGAAGTTACCTGTCAAAAAAAAAGGCGAAAAGTTTTAGTATCTATTATTTACTCAATCTTCAGCTACTTTTTATGTATTGACATGCCAATAAATGTAATCAGCACTCAAGAGGCATTTTGCTTGGAACTTGTAGAAAAACATGTATCAGAAATACAACATATGTGCTCTTGTGTGGGGCTCCTGCCTACAGTCCCTCACTGAGGGAAGTGAGAAAGGGTGTTAAGTAGCTTCTCGGGCACAGCGATCAATCACAGTGCATGCAGCACACGCAAAGCACATATTATGTCCATTGGACCAAGAATGTGTACCTGGCAGGCTATTCCATGCATGGACCTATATGGTGCCTGGCATGTGAGTATTGTTAGTGAAACAGAAATTGAAAAGCACAGAAGAGAATCAGGCACCCATGGCCATGAGTAAGTGCCAGCCATGGGTAAACTAAGTCCACTCTGACAGAATGCTGAAAGAAGATTGGCTGGGCTCTGACAGAAGGACAGATACACAGCATGTGGTAGAAGGATTTTGAAGCAACCCAAGTGACGGCTTCACACCATCATGCCATGTGTTCAGTCCCTTTACAACTTCCTTGTGATGAGTTTCTTTCTATTATGACTGATTCTTCCACTGAAGTCAGGTATTTTTGTTTTGTTTGGTTTGGTTTTGTTTGGCATTTTTGAGACAGGGTCTTCCAGCTGGCCTGGAGCTTTCTCTGTAGACCAGGCTGGCTTTGAACTCACAGAGATCCACCTGCCTCTGCCTCCCAAGCTGGGATTAAAGGCCTGCTCCACCCGCCCAGCCTCGAAGTCAGGTCTTAAGGTCTTGTTTTTCTACTGCAGCTGACTCTACCTACAACACATGTCCCCACCGGCAACACCGGACCTTCTCTCCTGGCAGTGCCATTGGTTCCTAACAGGCTGTGTTATTTGTGAGGCAGAGGAGGATGACAAACAATGCTAGTTATAAAATGTTTTATGAATAACAGCAATCTCCCAGCAGGATTACACACACAGAGGATCTCACACAGCCTTAAAGTTATTTTATGGTCATGGTAGCAGCCTGGGGGATCCTCTGTGTGCTGGGACCTCTACTGTGAACTAAACATTATACAGTTTCAGTAGGCAGAGTGGACCGATTGCCGGCACAGAGGGAGGAAGGCACCAGGAGAGTCCTAGGCAGTTCATCTGTGGCAGAGCAGCCTTCCTCCATTTCTACAGGGTTATCAGCAGGAGCGATAGTGATGATACTCAGCAGTTTTAGGACAGAGAAGATGCCTCATCTATGTTGTTGACACATAGGAATCTCTATGGGGAACTGTGTCTTAGTACCACTTGTTACTCAAGGAGTCCTAAATTGAACTCAGAAGTGGAAGATCCAAGACAAAGACATGACCTGAAAGTGGTGTGGAGCCTGGATTCTATATCCACTCCCGCCAGAGTCTAAGCAAGGCACGACTTCGGCCCGGCTGGCTAGAGAAGCACAGGCAGTCAGTATCCTGTCACAATAAGCAAGTAATGCACCTCGCAGGAAGCTGCTTATTGGCTTTTCTGGGGAACTGGAGTCAGTAACTGACTTCTCAGACCATAACTGTTTAGGGCCAGAGGACAGAGGCAGAACAAAATAGAGGTGCCTGGCCCCGACTTCCATTTTCTGGTGGGCATCTGTTATGCATTTCAGCCAGCCCTTTTATTACAACAAATGACCTGCATTTGGCTGAGTTACAAATTCCTTTTATGTATGACAAATGTGGTTTGCTGTTCCTTCTGAAAAAATACGGTGGGAAATTTTCAAACCCTATTTGAAACCAGTGGAGTTGTAGACTAATGGGACATCGTGTCATCCTCCTGCAGTCTTAACAAATGGCTATGACTATGACTATTAAAAAATGTCTATGATTTTTCACTGGCTGATTTGGTTTGAATGAGTAAATTATTTTTATTTCATTGCTTTAACTGCCAGAACATTGAATGAGCCGATAACTCCCTGGTGTTGCCAAGCTGCAAAGAACTATTATTTGGAATTGAATTTTTATTGATTTTTGTGTGCTACAATGACTTTTCTAACATAGTAGCATGAAAGGAAAATGAGAAAGAGGCCAAACAGGGCATGAGGTACAGGATGGGAGGCTGCTGGGTCCAGTGACCCATCCTCAGATACACTCCTAGGGCCTGGTGCTGCTGGCTTGGGTCACCCACTGCTGATAAGATTCACAGGGCAGCCCTGTGCCTGGCTTCCACACTTAGTGCTTCTTTTTTGTCTACCTCGGACTTTGGTACTAATCATCTTGAGCCTTGTTGGCATTGTGCAGTGGACCTGAACAGGGTGACAGAGTGACAGGGTGAAATTGCAGAAGACAGACAAATACAGTAAATCAGTCTGTGCTGGTGATGGTTGGTGCAACACACGTGTGGACACAGTTGGTGCAACACATGCGTGGACACATGTGATTGACAGTGGATAAGTATACCATTTTAATATTGTTATAATGTTTGTCACATATACCCATGTTTTCCTCGCCATCTTAAATTCAGAGAAAAGATGACATATTAGTTCATAGGAATCTTGCAGATGAGCTGAAATGAAAACTTATAACTGATCATTTATTGATTTTTTTTGTTCACTTATTCAACAAATATTCATCAAGTAATAGTCTGAGCTGTTCCAGGCACCGATGTGTATTGCCTTTCTTGATGGGACAAAATACCCAAGGTACAATTTATTTTAGCTCAATTCCATGGCAGGGAAGCCATGGTGACTGAGAACCAGTTGTCTTTGGGAATCAGAAAGCAGAAAGACTTGAGGTACAACATGTAATCCATACCTTTAGGTTCTATGTCTAAAAGACTCCCCAAGCTTTGCAGACAGGTGTCCCAGCACATGAACCTTTGGGGAGACATTCCACATTTAAACCATAAGGCAGAGATCTGGCAAGAAACAAAACAAATGGAAAGTTCTGCCTAAGTCTCATGACTAAAATTAAATTAAGGATGTGTAATTCTTACTTCTTTTTCTGATAGACATGATGAAGTTAACCTCCCTGCAGTAAAATGAAGCCAAAAATACTTTGGCCTGACTTCTGACTCAGTCTGCTGCAGTACAAATATTTGGAGAATTCAGGGAAAATAGGGATTTTTTTTTCTAGAGTTTGATTTTGTAGTTGTGAATGTAATTTCTGAACATCACAGAAACTTTACCAAATGCAGAAACAGATAAAAATAATTAATACCTCCAAGATCATCAAGGAGTAAAATTTTGAAATGTAGAGTAATTTCATTTTAGGGTTTTTCCTGTAACAAATAAAGTAATCTCAAACATTTTTGTTATTTACAGATAATAAGTTTTTTTTGTTTTTCAACCACATTTTATAATAAATATCTGTGCATTTATATGCAGTTTGATTTCCTTTATATAATATAGTATAATGGTGATCTTTTTTTGATGGTGATCTTTTTTTCTCTCTCATAGAACACATCTGCATACTTATTTATGATAAGATAAAAGGGTAGAATTCTATTAATGGTCCGCCATGTCAATAAACATGGATAGTGGGAAAATCAGTTATAAGTGTTTACTTTGTGATATGAAGATGGGTGATAAGGAAGCACTTTATAGAGATTTGAAAGAAAGAAATGAGAGTGTATATACTAAGAGAGGGGTAACATTGAGGTGAATTTTTGGTGTATGTGTGCACAGCCATATAAGTGTGGATGCAGTTGTCAGTGTGTGGTGTGTGTGTGTGTGTGTAGGTCAGAAAACAAATTCATGTCATTTCTCAGGTACCTTCCAATGCTGGCTTGAAAAAGAGTTTCTAGCTGCCCTGGAACTAGATTAGCTGTCCAGGGAGCTCTGGAAATCCATTTGCTTCTGTTTTCCATCTTGCCATTTTAATGCTATGCAAACAAGCCTGTATTGCTCGGTGGGTTCTGGGGATCTGAACTCAGGTCTTCACACTTGTAAGGCAGGCACTTTATGAGCTGAGACATCCCCATATCCTTGGTGATCATGTTTTAAATCAGAAACTGTAAAAGAGGTCTAAGGTCTGTGAGATGCCCTGCCTCAGCATGATTAATTCACCAAGAAACTCTCCTCCAATCAGCTAAGCTCCACTCTGCTACAAGGGAGGGGCTTCCCACTTCTCTATCTCCTCACTTGTTTATCTATTCTTAATCACTCAATAAATGTCTATCCTTCATGCTAGAGCAGGTGGAGTGGGAGGGCTGAAGAGCTGTATATAAGGTTCAGTAATGTGCCATCACTAGACCCCAGAATTGAGCCCTCATTCAACAGTGAATGAACGAAGGCAGCTGTGAACATTGTGTGGACTCTGAAGGCACACTAAGGGAAGGGTTACCTGTGAAAGCGAGTCTTTTCACTTATTTACTTTCATATGGAATTAGGTGTTTTGCATAATAACGCAAGTTCACATTTAAGGGTGATCTTTTTTTTAATTTTTACCTAAACTATATATATATATATATATGTATATATATATATATATATATGTAAATAATATATATGTAAATGAGAGAACTTGTTCATACTACACTGTCATATTGAACATTTCATTGAATATAAGCTTGAACTCTTAAATGCTATATCACTCATTTATTTCTATATAGTGCTCCATAACATGAATGCCCCAAATGATATTAAGTCAGCCTATATTATTAGACTTTGCTAAGCTGTTTTTCTGCCTTGGGAGGATTTCAACACTATCGTCTGCATACATTTTCTATATACTTCTAAATTTTTTTTCTTAGAAAGCTGTACAAAGGGGTATTGTGGAATTATACAAGTGAAACTTTTTGAATTACACTTGTTATTTAAATATATTTATATAACACATGATCCTCTTAAAGTATATCCTTCAAGAGTTTTTAATATAGTTACAGTTCAATAATCATTACCCAAGCAAATGTTGGAGTATTTTTATATTGTATAAATGTCACTATTAGTAAACTCCCCTCACACAGCATCAGCCTCAACTAATCACTTAATTACTTCTCAGTTATTTGGTGTCAATCTATTGTGGACATTTCAAATAATTGGTGTTGTGCAATATGCCATCTTATATGACTGACTTTGTTCATTTAATATAAATTGTGCATTTAACTTTTAGCCAGGATATAGCATACAACAGTCTTTTATTTTCATTGGCATATGCTATTCCATGGATTGTCCACATTTTATTTTGCCATTCACCAGATAAATCTCATATAGATAGATGGACTTTCAAAATAATTTGAAATATTTTACAATTTGCTCTTCATGTACACCCTGCTTTTTCTTCTACTAATAGTCAAGAATATCCAAGTCCTCCTAATAATTTCTAACCCAGGAATTATCATTCAAAACAATGTAACAATTAAAACTAGCCAACTTAAAAGATGAAAGAAGCACTTACTTGTTAAGATAGCACTTCTTTAATAACTGTTTTATTTTATAGTGAGCCCAAGCCTTTAACCATTGTGCCAGCTCTCTAGTCCTGTTTAATAATTAGTCATACTGCCATTTTTGTAATCTTTAAAGATATCTTTTATCATTTGTGTCTTTTCTTTTGCAAATTGGTTTCAATCTGTATGTCACTTTATTTTATGGTGTCTATAATTTTCATCTTGTTTCATAAGATATTTTTACATAGTTGGGCCATTCAGCCTCTACACATTTTGTTGCAATGTCTTAATGAAAATAATTTTAATACTAAAGAATAGCAATAATTTCATTAATGGATTATTCTTCGCTTATTCTTTAGGTTTTAAAAAGCATTCCCTTTACTAAGATACAGTAGATATTTTATTATTGCTGTGGTTTCATATAAAGATGTTTTTATTACCATGGAATTTATTTTAGTATAAAGCAACGTATATATCTACATTTTTGTCTTCAAAAGGGAGTGATTCATTCTAATGCTTTTTCCCTCTTAATTTATGAACACTTTTTATCATATACTAAATTATACTTTTCATTTAAATGTCTCTGAAAAATTTCTCATTTATAATTAATTTGTATCTGATTTATGATAAACCACCCCCCATATTAATCATTGTAGATTTATCATAGGGTTTAGTAATATATATGACCTTAACTCTGTTCTGTACTCATTACGCTTAGAAAGGTTTTTATGGGGCTGGAGAGATGGCCTAGCGGTTAAGAGCGCCGATCGCTCTTACAGAGGACCCGTGTTCGATCCCCAGCACCCACGTGGCGGCTGAGAACCGTCTGAAACTCCAATTCCAGGAGAACTCCAGTTCCAGGGGAATCTGACACTCTCTTCTGAACTCCGCGGCGTTGCACGACACGGGTGCACAGACCTGCATGCAGACAGTACATTCATACACATACAGAAATAAATAAAATTAATAAAAAAAATTTAAAAAAAAAAGAAAGGTTTTTATGTCTTAATATTTAGTCTTTATAAAAGTTACAGGTAACAAGATTATCCTGTTCCATTGGGAAACTGAGACAAAGCGTTTAAATTGATGAACTCAAACACTCATGGTGGTAGTACTCAGATTCAGACAAACACTCCTGTGCACTTCTGACTTCAGAGCTTTTATTTCCATAGTGCCCTATTTCAGCTCCTCAGTTGCTGTTTCCCTTTGACTTTCAGAACTTGAACTAGAAAATATCCAAAAGAAGAATTTTGCTTCTTGCCCTATTAGAGGAAGATGCTTAATTTCATTCCTACAATTTCCTTGCTGTGTGTACTGTAAATTCTTTTGTGTGTAAAGACAGTTTCCCTAGAAATTGCATAGGTTCCTGTCAGTGTCTTCCCAGTCATACAGCAGTTGTTTAGCCTCCCTACTGAGAAACTAATGTGCTTCAATGGCCTGGGATAAGAATCATTCCTAGGCCTGGAAGAATTTGCCCCTCATCTGAGAGTTCATTTCTGTAATCTGAACATTTTCTGTAGAGAGCTGGAATTTGTGTATGGACTTTCCTGAAGTTTCAGGGGTGCACCCTCCCTGGGAGTCCTTGCTAAGCACCAGGTCAGGACTGGACTAGAACTCTGAGGTTCTGGGGTTTCTCACTTGAAGTGATGCTGGTGCTCGATCTGATGCTTATTATTATTAATGGATTCAGTTCTGACACCCTACCCCTTCCTGTCCCCTGTGGCCTTTTTTAGTCTTTCTGCCTGCACTTTGGGAACTGATAATGTCCTTCCTCTTGGGATCTTCCAGTGATTCTGCCTTTTGTTGAGATGGGGTAGTAGATTAGCGTGGCCCTCCTTTGAATCTGATTCTTCCTTATGAGATCTAGAAATCACTCCAAATTTCTTGCTTTTTGGAAGTAAATAGGTCCCAGTGTCACTACAGGGCTTTACATTTTCATAAACATATTTAATTCTCTTTTTCACTGAAATGGAGGAGTGGAGAGAATTGACTTCACTGAGGTTGTCTTTCCACCTACTGAAGTAGTTAGTATGCAGTATAGGATCACCATTTATTACCTTTTCTATTTGTACTGATCAAAGAATGAAAGTAGAATTAGAAGATATAAACAGATAGATGGATAGATGGATAGATGTAGCTGTATAAACACATTGTATTTTACCTGGCATCTAAATATGAAGTATTGTCAAAATTAAGATGATCATTTAGTAGCACTGAGTGAGACTCTTTTGGGAAGATAAAGCTACCAAGGGGGTAAGAAAGGGATGGGGAAGGCAACAAAGCAGACATGGCACCCAAATGGCAACTCTGCATTACCACACTGGCATCTGGGCTGATAGTCTCACTCTCATTCCAGTAGATGAGTTTTGATATAATTCTGAATATCCAGGTGCCTTAGAGAAGAGAGTTTTGGTTCAGTGCTCCCTTGAAGGACAGCAGAACATAACCTGTGTGGGAAACAGGCTGTCCACTTCTATGCATATTCACTCTTCTGCTCTCTGTTTTATGGGTAGTTGTGTGACTCTTAACACCTGGCATCAGAAATTCTGAACCACCAAAGCAATTTAAAGACCTCATATATAAGGAAGCTGATCCTGCAACTCAACTCAGGGAACAGCAGAGAATGAGAAGGTGGATCAAGCAATCTTGGGGCCCTTTGCTTTCAGCACACCACAAAGCCCTCTGAATACACAGACAACCTTATGTCTGGGAGGGAAAGCATTCAGAGGGAAGTGAATATGCACATGACTGCACTTTTATTCATTGAGCATTTTTGTTTGCTAAAAACAAGTTTAATGTATTTATACAATTTATAAAGATGTAACTGATTCTAGAGCTCTGCTCTTTACAGGGGACATATTTCATGTGATTGTAAGCACTGAGGAAAATTAAATCAATAAATCCACAGCCTGTAATTTGAGATACTCAGTTTGAAGTGAAATACATTGTCAGGGAGGGAGGAGGAAATCTTTTCCATTGAAGAAGACTTATAAACAACCTGTCTTACATCTAGGTGACAGCAAGAAATAGCTTATGTCATAAGATTATCAGAGAGGGTTGTCCTGACACCTCCCATGGAACCAAGGCCAGCTGCCCCCCCCCCCTTTTTTTAATGAAGCACACGTTCAAGTGGAAAGTAATGCAAATGAACCCAGCACTCTCCCTGGCTGAACTATCCAAATTCATCCTCCTCCCTGAGACTGCAGTGCTGCTCGGCAATCAGACTGAGTGTCAGGAGGCTGAGTGCATTTCCCCATTCTTGGCACTGATGCTTTCTGGGACCACTGGCAAGCCAATTAACCTCTCCAAGTGTCACCTTTCCATGTGTAAAAGGTTAATAGTGCAGCTTGTTTGCAAAATGCCCGGAGCCCTCTGTGAAGGGCACTACCCACATACCCATGGCTGCTTGACTAGAGGCCATTGCATTCTTAATTATATATCTGGTTGGATAGGTTATAGATTTTGTTGTGACTGGATGTGGCCCTTTATCCCTGGTTACAAATAAAAAGACTAATAGATGATCTCACTCTATTACTGTCTTCTTGAGCTCCCCAGAGGGTTAAGGGAATGACAGAGGTTACAGATTAATAATGCATTCTTCTCAGCACACACACAAAAACCTCATGTGCATCTCAACTGCATAATAGCTGTGGATAGCAATTTATTAGGCCAAGTATTTCATCAGATGATCAGAAGATAATACTGGCAAATATGCATGAAATGAAGAGGTTTTCTTTCCTGCCGCCTAATAATTTTTTTTTCATCTTTAGTATCAGTATAAAAGATAGGAATAGTTTTGCCAAGGTATATTTTAGATGTGTTTATGAATATTGGAAAAGTGGTCCTCTAACTCAGCCTGAAAAGTGTCTTATTTGTATGTTTATAATCTGTAACATGAAACTCACTATTGTATTGTATTTGGGGCTCATGTGAGTATTGCCAGCGAACCACAAAGTAGCATACACATATCTTTGTGCTTCGTTGCAGATTTACGGAAAAACTTTGAGCAAGACCCACAAGGCAGAGAGGTTCCCATTGAAGGCATGATTGTATTGCACTGCCGGCCACCAGAGGGAGTTCCTGCAGCCGAGGTAAGAAAGGTCTCCCCACAAAGAACCCAGGCCTGTCCTCCTGGAGAGAGAGGATAGATGCTTGCGTTGCCACAAGCAGAATCAGAGCTCAGGCCTGCTGGGCCTGCTGCCTGGTCTCGGTTCTAAGACATGATGAAAACAATGTGAAGGGAAAGCTGGGGTGGGACCGCGTTTCCTGTCAGTTTTCTGACTGACACACAGCCCTTGCTGGGTTGCCTGGGTAGCAGGTTGACTGCCGTCCTGGTTCTAGGGACCTCAGTTTTTGCAACTGTCACCCTTTGTGTGTTCCATCATCACTGCCTGTTCTTTACAGTCACTGAGCATTAACAGGAATTGCTGTCTGAAAAAGTGCCCGAGGAAGGAAGTTAACCTGAATTCACTCTTCACCTGCTCAGGGCCCAAGCATTTCCTGAGCATTTGCTATGTGGTAGACCTGGTGCAGCCTCTAGAATCCAAATTCATCGTGTTTTTTTATTTTTTTTTAGAAGCTCCACTACGTTGTTAAAGACGTGTATTGCTGCATGTGGTGGTGCATGCCTTTGATCCCAGCATTTGGGAGGCCCAGGCAGGCGGATCTCATTGAATTTAAGACAAGCCTGGTTTATATAGTGAGTTCCAGGCCATTTGGGGATATAGGGAGACCCTGTGTCAAAAAGATCAACAATAAATAATAAATAAAAATAATAAATAAATAAATGATGTGTGTAGCCAAGAGTGTACTGTAGCCAACTGAAGGCTTTCTGAGTCTTAATCAAGTCTTTAAAGATGTTCTGATAAAGTAGTGATACAATTACCAAGAACAAAGCCAAGAAGAAAGAGCAGGCACACTGTAATTTCAAGGACTTTTATAGATTCATGGTGTTAGTCATCCCTATTCCAGGCATGGTTCTTCTGTGTGAAGCTAGAAAACTGGAGTTACATTTCCTTCACTGAGAGTAAAATACTCTAAAAGAGAAGCAAAGGAAAAGAAAAACAGAAGCCTTTGCCTGATGTCTTTTAGCGTCTCTGTTAGGTATAATTGTGAAGAAAAGAAGGAGAGGGGGATGAAAATACACACTCTTGCATATGTAGACAAAAATCATACTGGGTGGACACTATTCAAAGCTCAGATGGTTCACAGAAATGAAGTAAACGGACTTGAAAATTAAAGTGGGCTCTCCATGCATGATATGAAATGATTAGAAAGGAAAATGCTTATTTTTTGATTTTTGGCTTAATGTAGAAACAAAAAGATATTAATCTTCTGTTACATTTTTATACCCTACAGAGTGTGAGCTCTGGTTTCCTGAGGAGGGCGCTCCTTGCATGGGTGACTGCCTCAAGCTCCTGCCCACTCTCAGAATCCCATTTTACCACCAGGCCATCACAAGCATGTGTGGCCTTGCCCCACCCATCCTGTGAGACAGGCCTCTGAGGCAGCAGCTTTCCTGACTGTTCTATGTGGTCTTCCTCATCAACAGTAGGGAGGGGCCAGGTAGGAAGGAGGCCAACGTCTTATGTTAGCAATCTGCCTGCAGGAACCTAGTGTACTCTGGATATCTAGGAGTCAATTTTTATAGCTGGGGGAAAGCTTAGCTATTTCCCTGGTACAAACTTGGCATTTGAGAGACAGGAAAACCGATGTTTAGATCAATGTCCTAACAAATGCCTTGTAGCCATGTAAGGGCGCCCTTCCAAATCTTCTAGGGGTGCATCAAATACTCAGGGGAAATGTGTACTTTCTGTGCTTTACAAGGCCAGACATAATCAGGTTTGCTGTTATCACATCCACTGCTCTGCATCCGACTGCTCCATACCCACACTGCCTTCTGCCTTCTTCACTGCATCCGACTGCTCTATACCCACACTGCCTTCTGCCTTCTTCACTGCATCCGACTGCTCTATACCCACACTGCCTTCCTCACTGCATCTGACTGCTCAATAGCTACACTGCCTTCCTCTCTGAAGCTCACAGCTCTGTACCCACAGTCCCTTCCTCACTGCATCTGACTGCTCTATAGCCACACTGCCTTCCTCTCTGCAGCTCACTGCTCTGTAGCCACACTGCCTTCCTCTCTTCAGCTCACTGCTCTACAGCCACACTCCCTTCCTCACTGCAGCTCACTGCTCTATAGCCACACTGCCTTCCTCTCTGCAGCTCACTGCTCTATAGCCACACTGCCTTCCTCACTTTTTCCAAGATGTGCCTGATGACTCAGTTCCTCAGGCCCTTTGCCTGTGCTGGCCTCAGCTGCTGTAGTGCACACTTGTCCTTCCTCCAGGACTCGATCATACATCTCCTGCTTGGTGATGCTTGCCGGTAGACATTGGGAAAGGTCACCCACATTCCTAAGCCACTTTCCCTGTATTTTATTTCTTCTTTTTCTCTTACCACAATCATACTCTATTGGTGTGGCTTGTTTTCTGTGTACACCACTGGGATTTAATTTGTGTGAGGGGAAGTTTTGCTCATTTTAGCCATCAGAACATGAAATGAATGGTACTCCTCATGACTGTTACCAGAGCGAAGGAAGATAGCAGATGTTGACAAACATGTGGAAGGAGGGATCCCTTGCATACTGTTGGTAGGAAAGTAAATTAATCCAACCATCATGGAAAACGTGAGCCACCAACCTCACTACTGGGGATATAGCCAAAGGGAATGAAGTTTGGATTCTAAGAGATACCTGTACTTCCGTGTTTACTGTAGCACTATTAGGAGTAGCCAAGATGTAGGTTCAACCAGCCTGTGCCACTCATAGATAGATGAATTTGTAAGACAGTATTGCTCAATTAATAGAATATTACTCAGACTTTAAAAAATGCCCTTATTTTATTCAACATCAATGAGTCTCTAAGATATTGTGGCACATGAAATAATTGAGAGATCTGGTAACAAGTAAGAGCTTACTTTCCAGGTGAGTAGACTAATGTCCACCAGGAGTTAATGGGAAGGCTGAAAATTAGGATATCATTTGAGTGGAGTAAGTTTAGAGTTCTACTGTGCAACATAGATACTACAGTTAATAATGTTAATTGTGCTCTTGAAAATTGATACAATGATTTTTAGTGTTTTTATCCACAAGAACATGATAAACATGGAAGGTAATAGATCTGTTACCTCAATTTAGCCATCCTGCTATAAATACGTATTTCAAAACAACAAAAATTTTGTCAAAAAAGAAATTAACTTACAAAACACAAAGGGGCTCCTTACACTGAGATGTTCAGAATTTGCTGGCTGTGAATGAAACCAGTTCTCTGACTCCATCAACGTATATTGGAGGCTATGCCAGAACGAGCCCCATATAAACTGTGAGATCTCTCAGACTCATGGTGGCCTAGGTTATTTGCTTCTTGTTCCTTCCTGAGTAGGTCCTAGTAGAGAAGCAGAACGCTCCACACGTGCACTTTAAGAAGATGGATTTGCAGAGGAGAGAATGAAGGGAAATGTGAAGAATGCATATCTGATGAGGAAACGGCCCAAAGCCAAGCCAGGGCAAGCCATGAATACATACACACACATGCCATCCCCTTCATTAAAGCATCTGCCTAGAAGATGGAGGCTCAGACACGGCAGGCCTAGTAGAGGGATTCCTGTGCAGGAAGACGGCCCCGGAAGCAAGCTGCATCCCACCACTCATCTGCATAGAAACAGCAGACTCAGAATCAGTGCCTTGCATATCCCTCCATCTTCTTTGGCCAACATCCTGTCCTACAAAGTTAAATAAAGTGCGTCCTTTGGCTCAGGCCGCTGTCTTTGCTTGCTTCTAAGGGCAGTTCAGCTGTAATCCCAAGGAGCAAATCAGGTCTGTCCAATGCCAGGGGACATATTTGGAAGCATTGAAAAAGAAGTAAGGAGGAACCTCAATATAGGCATGCTAAGAAGAGAGGCAGTGTGTTGTGTGGAAACTACCCTCTGGCCCATTTGAAAACTGTAGGCATTTTCCTTTCATAAGTGACCACAAGTGGAAGGCTTGAAATAATCATTTTACTCTCATAGTACTGGAGGAGTCAGAGGTCACAGTGTCGATAGGTCACTTCTGGGAGTTCTGAAAGCAATTTCCTTCTGTTCTGGCTGCAGCTAGTTGCTTGAGCAGCCCCTGTTTCCCTTGGCTTGTGGGTACATCCCTTTAGGCTCTGGTTCTACCTGCGCATGGCATTCTTCTTACTGTGTCTGTAGGGTCCTGAATTCTCCTCTGACAATTATACCACTCAGTGAACTATGAGGTGTGAGAACCCACTGTAGCTTTATCTTAATATCCCGGGTCACAAATATCTATGAAGACTCAGTTTCCACATGAGGTTACTATCACAATTCCACTTGGACATGAATTTGGTAAGACAGAATCATTATTCAGCCCCAAATTAATTATGTCCATTTCAGGAAGCAGTTGAGACTGGAGGGTGGTAACAGACAAATTCTGGGCAGAGAGGGGCCAGAGGTTTGTTTATTTGTTTTTGAATTGCAGGTGGCTATAAAAAAGTTTCTGCTGCATTGTGGGTAAATTAACTACTGCACTGTGGATTACGTGGACCACTCAAAGGCCCTATCATTATCAAACACAGGGAGGCATCTCACTTGAGTTACCATGGAGCTCCCGTTGAACTGCAGCAATCCGAGCACCACCATGGGCAGCTCCTTTACATTATTAGTAGTATCACAAATCGAAGATACTGCCTGCAGTGTCTGTACTTCTGTTGGAAGGAAGCCAGAATAACAGAATAAAGCTGAGGACAAAGATGGGGAAGAAAAAGGACTCTGTCCAAACCCATGCGCTGCCCGGGTCTCCCAGGGAGGACAAACTTATCAGTGTCTGTTGTGTGGTCCTCAGAACAGAAAGTGTCACTACTTGCTGACTTCACTGTGACAAGATGGTGGGTACAGTGCTTGGAAAGTGGTCAGTCATGTGATTGTCACTATGGATATTATCATAGTAATTGACCACAGAAGGCCCTGACACAGAAGGTCCTGCTCATCTGCTGTGGGGCACATGATATCATCACTGAAAGGAAATGAGCTTTCAGGGTTGCTGGTCCATCAGAAGGCTGTATCCCAGTGGAATGGGCAGATGGGCAGTCTCCCACTAGACACACTGCCAATTACTTTATGGATGTGCTAAATCTTGTTAGTATAATACTGTGAGTACAGTTTCTGATATTAAATTAATGGTGGACATTATTATATCAATTTCTATTGTGTTCTTCCTCTTTTATTTTTAGTGTGTGTATGTGTCTGTGTGTGTGAGGTGTGTTCATGTGTGTGTATGAGTATGCATGTACCCATGCATGTGGAAGCCAGGGGTCAACCTTGGATATTGTTCCTCAGATGCTGCTTAGCTTCAGTACTTGGGATCTGGGGATCAAATTCAAGTCCTCATGCCTGCAGCAAACACTTTTCATACTGGACTCTCTCCCCAGCCCATTTTCACTGTTTTGAAAACTTCATAAATCTTTGAGTAGCAGAGAGGTAGGGCTCTGCTGGGGTCAGGGAACGATATTACACCTGAAATCTGCACTATATAACATTTTCCAGCCTTAAAGAGGTGAGAACTGCCAAGAACTCCCTCACTCTGAGCTGTCATAGGGTCTGACTCTCCCAATACTCAGACCCTTAGGAAAAGCTTCCTGCCTCCCTTTGTTGTTATGTAGCCTATGGAGAGATTAAATGGTTACTCAAAAAGTAATGTTTTAGGAATGATATTATTGTTGGTAAAACAAATTTCAATATATGCTTAATGCAAACGTGAAGGTTCTTACCAGTCTTACTTAGACCCTGGCTTGAACAAAATTATTATGTTGGCTCAACTGCTGACAAGCCAGGCTTTCCCAGATTTCAAGGCTCATCCTAAATACCAGATGTATTAGAACATATTCACCACTACAGTTACTTTTAACCTTAACCTTGGAACAGTTCTAACTGAAGATAGGAAGTTTAGTGTTTGACATTTGTTGTTTAGCTAGAACCAATTTGCTCTTTTCAAAACAATTCATTATCCCACACTGCACTTTTTTATACTGCCCAATTAAATGAAAAATCTATCTTTCATAAAAGTTAGAAATTATGTCCAATGAAAATCCGACATTTTAATGGTTTTCCACAGATTAAAATTGTAGAGTTCTCAATAAACCCTGATTTACTGATGCTGGCTGTAAAATGGTTATTGCTGTTAATAAAGCCTGTAAATCTTAACAGGTTATATTTGCCTTGGACAATAAAACTTGCCATAAAGGCTTAGTGTCTAAGGCTAATTCTGCTCACATCAAGGTAAACAGCTTGCTCAAAATAATTCAATGTCTTTGAGAATGAAGGCCCTAAAGCTAAGGAATGGACAGATTCTAGCCTTGAGCCATCACCTGCCAGGCACTATTCTTGTTTTCAGTCTTACCAGGGAGTTAGAATGGTACTGAAATTAGAAAACTCAAGGTTAAGGGCCTTAGTCAATGCAGTATGGTGAAGAAGGTATTCTTTCTGCCCAGTACAGAATCTGGTTTGTCATTGACAAATCACCACGAACAAAATGAAAGAGTATAGCTTCTGTTTGGTAGAGTCCTCCAGCCAGATTACAGGCTGATGTGGTGGAGGCTGGTTATGGATAAGAGACTGTTTTCCTACTCATCCATCTAGAAAGCAAGGGCAGTTGAAAAAGCCCTGTTCATTTTAATCTACATGGACATTTGGCCATTTTTGCTAATGCATGGGAATTCCATTTTAATCCTTGCTTGCCTGGTCACCTTTGTGGATGGCTCTCTTGAATAGGTGTCCTTTATAATGTGTAGTGAGGAACTGACAAGTGGGTGCTATTCTGTGGAAATCCTCCTTTGAAGAGGGTGGGTCTAGCCACCCAGCTCTCAAGGTAGCTGAAAGAATGCACCCATCCCTTTCCAGCTGCTATTGAACTACTTGGTGCTGCTACATGGAACTTTTTCCAGACTGTGAATGTATATTGGTTTTGGCTATTTTAACACCTTAGCCTGGTTTTTAAATCCTTCTGTAGGTTCTGGGTATAACTGATACTCATCAGTGAAGTCCTTTCCTATATAATCCTCCCAAAGCAGAGTTTAGAGTCACAACGAAGATCCTGTCCATTTCAGTTTGTGTGCTGTGTCTTGCTACTTTAAGGGATGCCTTCTGATAGGGGACTTTGGAGCATCCCAAGTGTCTGGATGAAAGACATCTTATTGGATAGCTCTTCTGTTTTTAAAATTAGACGTGGGTTGCAGGGAAACTCCTAAGGCCCTCTTTCATATTTCCCATTATTCCTGACTCATAGGCGAGAGAATCTACACATTATCTGTGCCTTCCCATTGTCTTAATGAATCTGCTCAGACCGGCACCCAGCAGTTTTCAAGTGAGAAGCCCCTTGCCGTTCTCCCCTGTGACAGTATTCTGAATGAAAGGTTCATTCATTTCTAATGTGCTCATCAGTGTGAAGCCCAGAAGAGATACTGGCCTTTTTAATACAAGAATCACCAGACTATTGTGTTTAACCTCAATCAAACAGACTATGAAATGAGGATTTTATTTAAAAAATAAGACTCATAATAATTCACTAGAGAAATGTTAAGTGAGGTGCCCAAATTCTGAAGCAGTGAGCCTCAGGTATAAATAATTAATCTAATTTGGTGCAACCCAAAGCAGAGAGAATGTCTAATAGTCCTGATAAACTTTGCTTTGAGGAGACTGACAATGAGGACCTTTGCAGAAAACCACATTTGATTAGAATGTATAATATTGTAATAGAAACCTAATGGACTCTAAAGGAAGGAGAATGTTGAATTGGTTAAATACTGGTAATTAAGTGCCAGGAAATTACTCCTCTGAAAACATTCCTGCAAAACTGTGCTGTTGTAAGAGAGATGGGAAAACGAGGTTAATATAAGTTATTTAAAAACTGATTGTCTACAGCCTAGATACCCTCGGCACTAATATGGGTCCTTGTGTGAATCTTGTTAACGCTCTGACTTTTGGCAAACCCTGAGCTGGGAAGCTCTCTTTCCTTACAGAAGAAAAACAGAAGACATCTGAAGTCTGCTAATTTATATTGCATCTTCCTTTCCCTTTCCGTTCTTAGTCTGCATTCAGGTTAGGGATGGGCTGTACCCCTTGCCTTATGCTCTGCAGGTGCTGTGTCAGCTACACACAACCAGCGTGCTCTCCTCCATGTGCTCTCTTTGACACCACAATTCCCAATGCTCTTTGTGCTCCGCAAATGTTTCTGTGCTTTCAGCATTACTCTGCTGCCCATGGGTGACTTGCACAGTTCAGGATGGGTTCTACCAGCTTTAGTCTTCTCTGCCCACCTCAGGGAACAGTGTGTGAGTCACCATTTTCACATTGACAACCTGGCATGACAGCATAAAGGGAAAGGCTTACAGATGCAGAAGTTTCTGTCGTTGCTCTGCTAGCTGCATTGCTCGGGGGCTGTTGTGAGGGGGAACATCGGTAGGACATCATAGCTGTTGGATAGAAGAAAATGCTCACCTTCCAGTGTCCACAAAACAGAGATTGGGAGAGAAAAGGGCTAGATCAAGATTCATTATTCAAAGGCACGCCACCCCCAAGTGACTTCTTTCCTCCAGTCAGGCCCTAACTTCCAGAGTTTCCACATCCTCCCAGCAGTCTACTCAATGATGAATTTGTCCATAGACTAATCCATTGATTAGAGCACTGTGTCATAATTCAATTGCTTTCTTTAAGCCCTACCTCTGAATATTGTACTGTCAATTCACCGTTTGGAGGATACACTTCATATCAAACTACAACTCGCTGATTTGTCTCTTAGAAATAAGTAATTTAACTAGTGTGAAGAACTTCTGCATTTTCTTATTCCCACTTTGAAAGTATATTGCTTTTAATAATTTTTATTTACATTTTTAACTATTGTATTTAATTTTTCATGCCAATGTGTCATATTTCCTCAAAATATCCCTTCAAGATAGGAAGCAAAAATTGCCCTTTCCAGTAAAGTAGCTGCTCCAACCAGCTCAAGGAGATAGCACAAACGCAAATGGAAACACAGTAGGCTGCGGGAAGTGGCTGTGCCAAGTGGATGTGCTGAATGCTGTACATACTGATGAACTTCAAAATTGGAATAGCACTTTATATTTTCACTTATATCAATTCATTCCAACCTGAAAGCTAGTCATATATAGTGGTATCTCTGCTTTCTAGAATCGCATATTCTAGAATCATACAGGCAGAGTGGAATCCCTTTATCCAAAATGCCCAAACCAGAAGTGTTCCAGACTTGGGAATGGGACCTAAAGTCTAAATCTGAAATTCATTTGTTTTATTTTTACCTTAATCCCTAGATCTGTGAAGTAATTCACATATTATACTTAATGATTTTTAAGGAGTTTTCTACATTTGTCATGTCATTGCTCATTTTGGATCGCCGGGGAGCAAGCTTAGGGGTAGAGCACTCGTACAGTACATACAGCTATACGAGTGTTTTATATTTTAGTGCATTTTGAACTTTTAATTTGAGAATTAGGACTCTTCACCCCCCCTATACTTTCTGGGAAACTGCTGTCCAGCATACATGTATTTCATGTGTATGCTCTGCCAGGCACCCTTCACCTAATCTATCAGCTCTCCGAGGGAGCAATGCCAGTTGTATAGACGAGGAAATTCACATGTTTATAAGGTACAAGGCCATTACTCAGGTACTCAGTTACTGACTCTAGACAGCCCTACCTCTGAGCCTCCACCCACCAAGCCTCTGTATGACAGATACTCTGTTCTGAGCACCTGCAGCAAGCCTGTGCTTACCTTGCTCCAACCTTGCTTCATTCCTACATAGCTAAGAAGTGTAGATGAGACAAAGGTATGCATTTGTTACTTGTCCTCAGGGGTAGGTCCCCTGACCCTCAGTGCATTTCTGAAAGCATGTAACTCCAAGTACTGTATACAGTGCTTTCTTCTATATATACATATCTAAAGTAAAGTCTAACTTGTCAGTTGGACATAGTAAGAGGTTAACAAAGGTAACTAATGATAGATTGGGGCAGTTTTAACAACACATTCTTATAATTGTGTAAATGTGGTCTTGCTACCCATCCCCCCCCCAAAAGAACTTATTTGACCATAGATCTTATTTATGCCACACCATGCAATTTTTTTCTTGCCCTGTTTAGTGAGAACTTTTTACTTTTCACTCGAAGGAAGCACTTTATGGCTTCTCTTTGACAGTCCCAGTCAGCATCACTGTCCTTGCACTTTGGGTCTGTTACTCAGTTCAAAGGGGTTCACTTCCATACTAACACTGCACTCCTGTGGCCTGAGATGGCCGATCTGGTAATTGAGATGGCTGCGATGGGAAGGTGTCATATCCATCCCCAAAACATGTCACACCAGGTTATCCACTAGGGACGACAAGAAACACTGAAGTTTCTTCACTCAGTTTAAAACTTAGGGAATATTTATTTCTGGAATTGTCTATTTAATAGTTTTGTACTCAGTTGGTCCTTAGTAACCAGACCCAGGGAAAGTAAAGCCCCGAGAGAAAGATTGCTCGATGTGGAGTAGTTCCTCCATCTTATTTGGCAGGGGGTCCAGCTCAGGGTAAGAGTGCTTGCCTAGTATGCAGGCCCTTCATCTGACCCATAATACAATGAAGAAGAAAAATATTAAGTACCTCAATTCTGTTTTTCATACTTAGGACTCCAGGTCTAAGCCTAATTGCTTCAATGTGCAATTAATAATGCAATTTTGTGGCACTGGGATAGGCTGCTTTGGGAATTTAGAGATGGCCATGGCAGGACCGCCTAGTGCCAAGAATAGGCATGGAGCCAGCTCAGGTGGGAATCCAGAAGGCCTGCAACCAACCAGTCAGTAGTCAGATATTCTTTCAAACCACATTTGTAAGGAAAGCAAATGTATGATTTCTAAATTACCATAATGAAGCTATAGAATTAGTTCTCCAACCTAGGCCTTCTTATGCAGTTTAGCAGCAATAAACAGTCTTTACATCTTGAATTATGCAGAAGTAAAAGCAGCCTGGGAGGCCTCTACACACAGAGCTGCAGATCTGTAACTCAGCAGTAATGTTCCATGGGTGCGAATCAAAAGCTGCATCCCAGTCCTGCTGAGACAGCACGGGTTTTAATGTTTCTGGGAAGCACACCCCACATCACCCTGATTCTCCTCACAAATGTGGACTGCCTGAGTTTTTCTGGCACAGCTCATTAAAATGGAAATAAACAACCATAACCACATGAGCAGCAGCTTCTCCTGGAAACCCTTTTCCATGGAGTCCTTGCATCCTCATTGCTCTCCATGGTCTGCTTGGGAAGATGCCAGTCCTTGGCTACTGCTTTTTGCTTTTGGTTAATTGCCAGTGACTCTAACAAGCACTAGCCCTGTGGACAGTTTTTAACATAACTGCCATTACAATACTGGAGTGTGCTCATTTCTCCTCCGTGGGCGGTTTAGACACCTGCAGAATAAGCACCTGCCTACAGGTGTTACTGAGATGCATCCAGCTGATCTTATTACAGGTTGGCTGTAATTGTAAAACCTGGTGGTGAAAGAATCCTGTGAGGCCTTTCATTGCGCCTCACATTCGGGAGCTTCTCAGCTGTGTAAAATCTGAAGGAGCCATTGTGATCTGCCCTGGGAGCCACCTGGATTCCGCACAGTAAGTACATCAAGGGGAAAAAGTGACTTACTGCAAGTTCCAAGGCTTTGGTTTGTACAAATTGCAGTGGCTTCCGCCCCACAGATTACAGGCCCAGTGCCCCAGTTTAGCAGCTGCGCAGCTCACTTCGCACATAACTCGGACTCACTCGGTTCTATCAGTTAAGTTCCAAGAAAAACATCTAACACTCAAAGCCGAACAGCTGATAATCCCCTGCTGTGGTGAATTTTGATTTAAATATAACTAAGTCTCTCTTGGCTTTGGCTTAACTGAATTGGAACTGTTCTTTTCATTGTTGATTCAGTATTGGCTTGCAGATCTGGCTGTCGATTCTCCCGACAGATTCTCTATGGATGTATTTATTAATTGTGTGCAGTCTTCCTGGACCTCCATGGGCAACCAGTAGTGACTCTTGCTAGTCACAGTGACAGCTTAAACCTTGTTTTCTGTGTAAAGGAACGTTTGGCTGACTATTGCCACTGGCTCAGCAGGTTCACTAGAAGATCACCAAAGACAGCATTAGGGAGAATTTCAGAGGAACAGGAACCCATCCATGTTGGACCATCACCATCTGAGAGGAGCCCAGTGCTGTGTGGATTATATATGGAGCTAGGTGGCAAGTCTACTCTGTTCTTCAATTTTGTCCTCTCTGTGCTTCTTGAAATGCCGTGGTTATAGTATTTAAATACATTTAGGAGGAGTGTAATATGGTATGGTATTGGGCTATCACAACTTTGTGTAGAAAAGTTTGCCACTTAGAACTCTCTTTCCAATACTAGATACCATGAAATGGTGCTTGGGGAAGATAATGGTAATAAGGTAAAGAAAAGACAATAAATCCAGTAGAGATAAAAGGCTTCCATGCAGCTATGTATTCTGGTAAACACTAGACTTGCTTTGTAACATTTCCTTTGAAGCATGATTCATGGGCTTTCTTGTTGGCACTTAATGTGGGCAGTCCTATTTGGATCTTTCAACTGACTTTTTTTTTTTTTCATTTTAGGGATTGGGTAACTGAGACTGCATATAAGTAACTTTGCTAAGATTCCTTACACTGCAGGGTTCCTTGTTTTCTTTGAGTTCAAGTATAGATGTAGTACAGCTCCATGTTCTCTGTTGTTACTGTATGTCAGGAAGTTGCCAAGTCAGGAAAGAGACTCATTGGTAACGTGCATGCCACCAGCAGGTCCTTGACATGCTGTCACAGAACATTCTCCATTGGTTTTTTCACCTTTCCATTCGCATTACAAAAGCTTGGCATAAAGACTATGTATGGCCCTTTGTGGGCTTGTTTTCTATACCTTAAACTCTTACGGATTTCAATTTATTTAATAAATGAGTTCTTTTCCTAAACATATTTGGCAATGAATGAGACACTGTCTTTTCCTAATCCACTTAAATATCAAATAAATAAAATAAATCTGTAAGTAAGAATCTAATAAGGAGTGTGTTACCTGTAATAATAACAATAAAACAGAGTGGATGTGACTGTATCTATTGACCAATACTTCTCAGACTATCATTCTCAAGCAGGTTTAGGATAATGAGGGAGAGCCTGTTATGGGGAGGGGTTTTATACAGAATGCCTGGTAAAAGCCCTGCGAGTACGAAGTAGTGTGGTTGGGGAGGAAGTCCTGTTCATACTGTGAGCTTCATCTTGAGACAGCCTAAAGAGCCAATGTGACAGCCATGACAATGCAGGCATGAGGGAGCAGACAGGAGCCAGAGCACTGAGTCTGCTGTGATGAGAAACTTGGATTGCACTCCTAGGTGGTGAAGAGATATGGAGGTCTATGCATCATAGAAGCAGCAGCCAGATGTTTGTGTCTGCCCCTTATTTGTTCCAATGACCATGTTATTTCTTATTTCAAGGACCTGGTTGTTAGGTTACATGTTGCAAGCTGACAGCAAGCTTTAAGTAGATATGGAGGGCTCAATACCATTTTGGGAACTAACATTTTAAAACTATTTCAAATTAGGCATGGTGATGCATGCCTTTAATCCCAGAACTCAGGAGGCAAAGACAGATGTATCTCTGTAAGTTTCAGGCCAGCCTGGTCCATATAGCAAGACCAACCAGGGCTACATAGTTAAGACCTCATATTAAAAAAAAACTACAAAATAAACCATATAAGTTAAAGGACTTGATTTCTCTGAAGTCATAGTCTAGTCATATAACTTTATTGAGCAAAGTGTATATGGGGTAAAATTTATTTGGCTGGTACTCAACTCTGCCCAAGCTTTGTCCACATATTATAGGATATTTTAAGGCTTAGTGAAAAGTTTAGATTAGTTAAATTCGGTTGTAGGTTTTGGTGAAAATGGTAATACATTTGAACTAATTGGGAATATAAAAAGTTTATTGTTTTATTTATAATTTGTATTGAACTTCCAACAATAACTTTGGGGTTAAGGTACACAAATGGTCTCTATGTTTTTCTGAGCTATACAATATCACATTGTAACACTTTCTTTTACTTATAGGACAATTTAAAATAATTAAGTTTAAGTTTACTTCCCAAATAAATAGCATACAGTCAATGATAAACAGTTTGGGTAAATTTAATGAAAGCTTACGCTTTGGCTCCTGTTTATGAGTATGTGTAATACAAATTAGGCATCTATAGGTCAAAACATAAAAATTTAAAAAACAAAAACAGGGAGGTAGGAGGTGGTGTAGTATCCCTTCTGGGATACAAATGGAAAACTCCGTGTTCCAAACCTATCGATAAATTTTCAATTTTGAGTTCTTGAAACTAACAATGGGAGGAGATTTGTATGTTCCCACAGGTAAAAACACCAATCTAAATGCCTGAAAACGTACAACTTTTGGCTGTGCAGGATGGACTGGGAAATGCCAGCAGAGAGGCTGACCCATCTGAACATTAAAGAAAGAGGAACCTCAGACTTCCTGAGTCACAGACACTGAGCATCTCTCTGAATTCTATTGGGCTTAACTGTTTATAATGGGCCCTAATGACGTTTACCTTCCAGATGCTGAGAAACCTTCCTACCTCTCCCCTTTATAGGAAAAAGAAAAACATGATGGTACTGAAGTCATTCCCTAACTGTAAATTAGAGCCAACTGTTATAGTTGTAATTTCTTATAAAACAGGTATAGCTACCCTTTTTTAATTGACTGATAGGCATAGGAACTGTGAAAGGATAATTCTCTATTTAGAGCCATATTCAATAGTAAAGTCTTTATAAGCTGTGTAATTAAGCAAAATATATTAGTACAGGAAAGCTCTAATATCAGCAATGAATTATTCTGCCTAGGAGATGTTGGCTAGGGGATTCAAACCCGCCCCCCCCAAAATTATAAAGGCCTTTTGCCTATAAGTGCGATATATGCAAGGAGAAAGGCGGTAAGTCCCTGTTGTCGAAGACCTGATGTGAGCATGAAAAAATGTTTTGAGACGTCAGTTGCTAATGTACAACTGGCCTCTGAAATGCCAGAGAGTGTTACCAAAGACCACTAAAGCAATACAGCAAAATATTGGTCTCCTTGAGACAAGCAAGACTCCTCTGTTAGTATCAGCTACACCTCAAATGCCTGGTACAACAGTGGCAGCCATGTGTCTATATATATTCCAAATCTAATTGGCTACTACCTCTCTCCTTGGAGGAATAACTCACAGCGGATGCCACAAGCTTATGTCCTCTAGTGGTTAGGAGATGTTATAAGCCACAATAACAACTTGTCACCCTTTATAGAGAAACCACAGTTTGTGGATTAGCATACCATCCAAGCATCTGTGTCTATGCTCACAGCTTAGCTTGCCATAATAATTAGTACTGCTTAAATGTCTGTACATCCTATTGCTTGTGCTTTGTTAGTAGGATTAAAAAGGTATCATTGGGGGCTGGAGAGATGGCCTAGCAGTTAAGAGCACTGACTGCTTTTGCAGAGGACCCGGTTTCAATTCCCAATACCCACATGGCTGCTGAGAACCATCCTTAACTCCAGTTCCAGGGGAATCTGACACCCTCTTCTGACCTCCGTGGCATTGCATGACATGGGTGCACAAACTTACATGCAGACAGTAAATTCATACACATAAAAAAATAATAAAATATATATAAAAAATAAAAAGGTATCACTGGATAAGCTGTCAACCCATGAAGGGGATCAACCTGAACAGACTAGAGTCCAAAATGACATCTCCAGATAAAATTGACTGTTTTGCTTCTCACCCACTTGTGCCCCTTTCCCAAAGCCTAGGGAACAACTTTTGGAAGAGGAGGTGTGGTAGAATGTAAGGGCTGCAGAGAGATTGGAGTGAATTGTGAGACTACAGCAATATAGACTGGACTCCTATTTGATCAACATGCTTGTGCATACAAGCTTCTCCAACTGGACTATGCGAACCTTGGGTTGTTGAAAATTTGGACATAGATACTTGCAAATTGGTTTTACATGAATGTTACTTACATTCATTGCTTAAGCTTAATAATTTGGCTCACTCCAAAAAAATGCACCAATTACCTAATTGTACGGCAAACTGAGTAATGTCAATGTCATCTGAAAATAACTGTGCTATTATATTGTAGAATCCCTTAAAAAAATAAACAAGTAAAAGGGAAAAAAATTTAAAAATTAAAACAAAGCCAAACCCAAATGTTTTTAGCTACTTCTTTGTTGTAAATAATTGCAAATATGTATAGAAGTCTCAAGAATGAGAATGAAAATGAGTGCATCCAGAGGCCCACTTCTAGTAGTGCCCTGGAAAATTCTGTCATCCAGCCCTGCCTCCTGAGCCCTAGCAGGGAGTAGATTTCGAAGCCCTCTTGTCGGGTCTGCTTCTCCTGTCCCATGGAGCTGATGAAAGGCAGGGTAGACTTTTGGATGCTTTGTATTTCTGCCCTCTGCCAGCGTGTCCCAGCCCTGCTGCCACCGCCTCTGAGCATCATTGTCTGGACTTCACTTCATCCACTCTGTACCACTAATTGGTGTGCTCCTCTCCCTTGACTCAGAACAAACGTTGCAGCAGATTCGAGGGTCACAGATCTTCATACCATTCGCTGCCCCTGTACTAGCCCTTCCCCTCTGTGTTCAGTGTGGACTCCCAGAACTCTTTGATATAGCCTTTGAAGGTCCGCTTTCTCTACTCTGTGCTTGCTCCACATTCTCCTTGAACCATTCCAGGATCCTCCCATATCCCAGTGCTTTTGATCCCATTAGAGCCATGTAGGAGTCTCAGCTTTTCAGGCTGCATTGAGTCATTAGGCTGTTTCACTAAAACCCACAGAGACTGGTGAAGTGCCGCCATTATTGTTTCTATGCAGCAGCATCCTTTCAGACAGATCAGGAGGATATCCTCTCAATGTTCCCTTCATATAAGAGCATGGAAAGAGCTTTTGTGTCCTCTCGGATCATTGTGTGCCTCACCACGTGAGGAGACTTTCTGCTCACCTCAGACTCTCACCCCATTGTCTCAGCTACCCTATGCGTCTGTTTTACCCTGCATGCACTGTTCACTTAGACTGATTCCACCCAGGCTCTATCACTCTTCCAGCCTGGCTTACCTTCCTGTCTATGTTTAAAGTGCCCATACCATGATTCCTTTCATTTGTCTGCATTAAAGCATGGAATTTTGCTCCAACTTACTCCTCTACTTGACTGACTCATGTTCTTCTTACTGGGTTTTCATTCCTCAGTTTCCTGCTTTCTTTTTTTTTTTTTAATTTATTTTTACATGTGTATGAATGTATTGTCTGCATGTAGGTTTGTGCACCTGTGTCATGCAATGCCACGGAGGTCAGAAGAGGGCATCAGATTCCCCTGGAACTGGAGTTAAAGATGGTTCTCAGCCGCCATGTGGGTACTGGGGATCGAACCCGGGTCTTCTGCACGAGCAGTCGGCGCTCTTAACCAGTAGGCCATCTCTCCAGCCCCAAGTTTCCTGCTTTCTATTAATTTCTTGGCTCCCAGTGAAATTATGGGTTCCTGAGGCAACCAAGGACAGCTTCTTGTCAAAGATAATGCCATCCTCTTTCCACGGCTCATCAGTCAGTTCTTAACCTTGACTCATATAAGATGGAGAGTTCTGAACCTTGAAAATACTGATTGTGGGAGATAGTCCTTGTTTTGAAGGCTGTCCTGTTCAGGACAAGCTGTTGAGCAGCATCCTTGGCCTCTGCCCTTAGATGGTGCTAAGGCAGCCATGCCCTAGCCTCCTCCAGTAAGTACTAAAACCTACATCCAGCTCATTTTTTAGTATACTTGCCTGTAACCCACAAAGCCTTGGGGTTAATCCACAGTATCACATAAAGCCAGGCATGGTGGCACATGAGAATGGATGGGGGAGTGGATGGTTCAGATCATTCTCAGCTATATAGCAGAATTGACTACACAAAACCCTCTCTATATAAAGGAATAAGAATAAGGGGGGTAGGAAATTCTGTATTTTATATCTGATATTGTAACCACTGTACAGGTGGTACTTTATGTTGTACTTAATGTTGAATAGAACTCAACATAATCCATTAGTCTTCCAAATACTCCCAGTAACATATGATCACTTGAAGGTAGTGAGTGTAATGCTGTTTGCCTGTTTAGAGGCCACCATTGGGACCTACCAGAGTACCTGGACTCTAATAGATCCTTGGGAAATATATATCTTTGGCAATGCATACTGTGAAGTTCCAGTGAAAATGATCTTGTTAGGTTTTCTGATTGATCAAGGACTTAACATGTATTGCATAAGCATAAGTTAGACCACAAAGGATCAACTGGACCTGATGAGAAACAGGAGGAAGAGGGTGAATCAGGAAGCTGTGAGTTTGGCTCCCTAAAGCACAGTCACTGTTCTCTGCCTCTGCCCCCAGATGGCCCACTGACTTCATATGGAAAAATCAAATAAGCAAAAGCCCACATTGCACAGATGTAGACTACAGCCCTGTCATTAAATTGGTACGTCAAAATGCTCTGTAATAGAACCCTTATAGTTAATATAAATCATATCATATTAAGATACCACCATGGACAGCAAGTCCCTACAGACCACTTTCTGTACAATATCAGAGCTCCCAAGTTAAATAGTGCAAAATACAGAATATCCCTGGAGCATATGACTCAGTTTCCACCAGTCTCTCAAAAATCTAGGAGGGACCAATGAATCTAATGACTGTTATCTGATGAGGTTGAAGAGAACATGTAATATGGAAGGATGGAGACCTGGGTTCCAGGTCCAGTTTATAACCTTAGGAAACTTGCAGTTCCTTAAATGGAGTTACTATTATTTTTTCACTATTTACAAGTCAGAGACTGCACAAGACAACTGGGGGCCCCTTAAGACCCTTGAGAAGGTGTTACTTATAACATGCTGTTTAAGGGTTTGGATCTTATGTCAGGTGGTGTGGCATGTTCCTAGAGTTTCAACTACCTGAGAGGCTAAAGCAAGAAGAGCCCAGAAATTTGAGGCCAACCAAGGCTACATGGTGAGATTCCATATCTTCAAAAGGGAGAGGGAAAGAGGGAGAGAAAACAGCCAGATGAGTGGGACAAAGCACAAAGTCTTCTGTGTCCCTGGGTGGATGCTCTATCTTTTCTGAAACTGTGTTCTGAGAAATGGGATAAGAATCCTGTGTAAAGATGTTGTGGACATAAATAAAAAGGGAAAATGTCTCTATAACATTTTCTTTGGTCCGTGGCACATCAAATATATGTGCTTAGAAGTAGTAGTGGTTAAAATTCCTTTGGGGATTTGGGTGGAGGGCAGTACAAGGGATCAAACTCAGTGCCTGGGCCTTGTAGCCAAGCAAGTGCTCTGTCATGGGGCTGGGTCTCTGGACCAAGGCATTTGCTTTATTTCCCTCGTGTCCACCACACCCCTCAGGCTTCTGCAGGGGAAACAGCTATGCCTTGGTGCTGGTCTCACCTGGCTGGCACTTTGTTGTTGAAGCTCAGCTGTGTTGTCCTTGGACCAGTTTTATTCCATCTTCTACAAATGATTTGATTTAACCCTGTTCCTGCTTCCATTCATCTGTAATAGCTCAGCATATTCCAGGCAGGGCGAATGCATTAGTCACTAGGGCTCATGATCTATCTCAGCTTCAGGGATGGAGCCGCTGCTGGGGGCATGTTTTCTCAGTGACAGATCCATTTACTTTCAAAGTAAAACAATGAAGAATGTGAACAACTTGATTTTGTCTTTGGAAGTGCTCTGTAGCAGTCCAGGTGGAAGATCTAGAATCAATATGACTAATGGATCCAGGTCCAAGTGATAGAATCAGCAGAAAGGGTAAATTATCACTTCGCCATGCCTCTCAGATGGTAATTCCTTCTCACTGTCTGATCCGATAGCCATTGCTGTGTTCCCATGGAGGCTGTCAGTGAGATCATGGGCCAAGCCTAGAAGCACTTGGTCAGTACATCCAGTGTGTCGGGCTCTGAGTCATTTTTATGTTTGTTTGTCTTCCTTATTACTTTCTTTGCCTGAGTAAAATCTCTATTACTTTGGGCACAGGATCGGAGAATGTGCTCTGAACACCCGAGGCGTACATTTTATTTTATTTTTATTATTTTTTGTGATGACTTCATTATTCCCTTATGCCAGAGTTTTTGCCAAAATTGTTTTTCTCCCTCCTCTTCCTTCAGCCTCTTCTTCTTTGCCTTCTCCGTCTATTTACTCCAGCTGCATGGAAGTAAGCTTATGCTGTTGCTTGTTTTTTGTGCTTTGTGTGTGGTAAATGGCCCCCAGACTTCATGGTTTCACAGTCCACTACACTTCCTTCTCCCTTCCCTCAGACAAGGGACTAGCCACATGCTGCTAGTTTCCTCCATTTTTAGAAAGGACATTAAAATATTATAACAACCGTGTCGTACAACCACCATTTCATTCAGAATAGGGCGTCTAACAATGGCATTCAGGCTCAGAATTACAAACTTTAAATAAATTTACCTTTTTAATAGATTTATGATGTTGTGTCATTTTTCCAATTTCTCAGCAAAGCTAAAAAGGTCATCATAGATCATGTATGTTGTAAATGTATGACAGGAGCACCAAGCCTAACAATCCATCATCTTCATGCAGGCGACGCCAGTCACCTGACATATAATTTAGAAGCAGTAGTGTCTTTAGTTCTTTAATAATTCCCTATGCATAATTTGTACATTCAGGAATGGCTTTCCACACACTCTGTTCATGTGTTTGCAATAAAGTCAGTACTTGTGGGCAGAGAAATCATCTTACATTTCCATTCAAAGCTACAGTAGTAAGTGAACCACCTGCGTGCCGTCAGCCATAGAATATCGCCTGCAGCCTGGTACAGTGCAGCCTGGTACGGTGCAGCCTGGTATGGTGCAGCCTGGTATGGTGCAGCCTGGTACAGGGCAGCCTGGTACAGGGCAGCCTGGGACAGGAGTGCTGCCCCAGGGAAGTTGACTGGCCTTTCTGATGAGTGCTGTCTACCATTTGTTCCTTGCATGCCTGTCTTGATTGGTGCTGCACTTTTACGTTTCATTTCACTTACACATCCCTACCCCAAAGACCTAAATTGTGGATTCAACAATAATCCACACCCTGTACCCAGCAGCCATTCACTGTGATCTCAGTCAGATACTTCTCTCAAAGCTGATTTCCTCACTTAAAAGGAATCAAAGTGCTGATGCCTGTGTCTGGATGGTTCTAATATCTTTGTCAAAGGAGGTATGCACAAATGGTTGGACTATAGTCTCATGAGATACAAACACTCTCCCTTCTTTCTTTTCACTTAACTATAGCCATATTTTCTAAGAAAAAAATCTAAATGAACATCTCCAAATCATGTACTGTGTCTGAAAATTAACAAATTGCTATGGCTTTCCCATCTCCACAGCAAGTAAGCTATAGTGAGTCACACGGCATAGATGTTGCTGACTAGGAACCACCTTGTTAATTCAGTCTTTAAAATAGAGCCTTTTCAATTATGGGGATGTTAATTATTATTTATCACCCCTTAATTATTGTAATCTACTCCATGGTTATGGTGAGTGCGGATGTGGATGCGCAGGGGAACATGTGCTTACCCAGCAGTCTGTGTGAACTTCCATCTCTGGCCTTTCTCGTCCAGTCTCTCTGTTTCGTTTCGGCTCTGACAAGGCACTCTGTTGTGATGAGTGGAACAGCTGCTTTACTGACAGACATAACCTTCACTTTATTTTTAACTGTTCTGCAGTGGTTTGGTACAGGATTATAAAATATCTTTAAAACTCTATCACTTGAAAAAAATGTGAGACATGTGCCTTACAGGTGCCCTTTTATCAAATGCTTAACACAGGGTTTGGCACTTTAATAGGCTCCTCTCAATGTTCTGGTAGAGATCTACATAAACTCTGATGGTTTATTTACTACTGCAGCTTTTAATGGAAATGTAGAATAATTTCTTTTCTGGGCAGTAGTGATTTCATTGCAAACATATCAACAAAATGTGAAATTCACATTAAACGCCAACTTGCAGCTATCACTGAAGGTGGGGGAGCCACTGCCGCATATTTTAGATGGGCCAGTGTATTTATGGTTCTTGTTCCCATACTGTAAAATGTAATGTGGCAGGATTGCTATATTCTAATAAAACAATGTGCTGCTTGTGGAGGAATAAAGGGGCTGGTGAATTATTGTAGTCATTGCACCTTGTTTCCCGTTATTGAAAATGGAGTATGATTATTAAATGTGTGCAGTGTGCATTTTACACACTTAGTTATAGATCTTGGTTTTTATGTGTGCCTGGAATATCAATATTTGCTTTACTTTTAAGGAACATTAGTTACAAATACAATAAGTGTGTTTCATTTTTCATTTAAGACACACTGACTTCAGTCCTCAAGACAGAGTCTGCAATATATGTCTCAATGATTATTGATCTGAAAAGCCTGCTGAAAGTAAGCAAGGCTGGTTTTGTAATAAGCAAACACGAGCCTCGCTGCTGCTCTCGGAAACCCATGAAACTAGAGGGAATAGCAATAAATAAGAGTTTAATTAAATTGCTCCTTGGCAGATAGCAGGGCTGTCTTTCAGCTGTGGTTTAGAACCTGTGGGGTCTTTTTTTCCTCTTGATGTATGTGTAGCATTCTCATTAATGCTAATGAGAACTGTGTGCAGTAAAGGGGCATCTGACCTCTTGTTTCATTGTGTCTGCAAAATACCACATAGTTTTTTTTTTTCTGCCTGGGGCTACTCAGGTTATTTATTTATTTTTTTTATGGAAAGAAAGATCTCGATGTATAACGAAATTTCAATATATAATCCATACATTATCCTCAAAGTCCCTTAAAAATGTTAGAGTAATAATCATGATATCTTAGAAATTTAGAAAAGCATATCCATCTATGTTTTGTTTAGGTATTAGTTTCAAATTATAATTATAACCAAAAGATTAAAATATAGCCACTTCCCCTTAGAATTTAGCTCCCTGATTAGCTATATGCATATATGTGATTATCGTGCTTGGTAAACCATGGAAACCATGCTCCTGGGCTCAAAATGAATGAAAATCATTAATTAGATTCTGTAAGGTGTTGCGTTCCTAGCTGGGCACATGTAGCCTTCAGCCCATTTGGGTTCAAAGCTGTCTGCAAGACATGAGAGCTTGGAAATGACTAAAACAGAGCTAGCAAGGTACAATTTCCACGTGCTGCATTGCTGTTACTTTCCCTGGAGGACGGGCTAGGAATATGTATTATCCAGGCCTCCCTAGAGCTCTAGCAAAAGAGTTCTTTCATTATTTCTTTGTATAAGTTCAAACATTTTCTGGCTAATACTGTCGGGCAGACCTACATATATGTGTATGGCTCAATTCTGCCTATGAAACTATCTTGCTGATTCATGCTTACTTGTGTTCCCTCCAAGACATCTGACTTATCGGTAGTAGAGCTGTGTCTACTTAGTAAAAAATATAAAAATCCGTGGACTAGCTGCCATGCTGCCATTAGTGTGGAAAGTAGTTACTGACTTGAAGAGGAAATGATTCTCTAACTACACTTCGGTGAACATTCAAGACTCATAATCTTTGGGTTGTGGATGTGCTAACTGGACATCCACAGGAACTAATTGTGCTAACACCCATCTACTAGGAAGTAGTTTTAAAAAGACAACTCCATCTTTCTAAATTACACACAGGTGGGAACCAAACTGCTACCTGGTTTTTAAATTTAGGCAGTGTGGGGGTTTAAAGGAGCAGTATCCTCGATAGGCTCAGCTATTTGAACAGTTGGTCTGGGGTTGGGGGTGCTGTTTGGGGATGGTTAGGAGGTGGAGCCTTGCTGGAGGAAGTGTATCACTGGGGCAGGCTTTGAGTGTTTATTGCTTTGTCCCACTTCTGTTTCTTCTCTTGTTTTGGGGTTGAAGCTGTGAGCTCCCAGCTTCCTGTTCCTGCTGCCAAGCCCCACTCCCTGCCATGATGGACTACCCCTCTGGATCTATAAACCAAAGTAAAGTCTACTACCATATGTGGCTTTTGGTCATGGTGTTTTATCACAGCAACAAAAAACTTGCCAGGAACAAGGCAGTGGAAGCTTCCCATAGCTCCACGGTAGGAGCTCCTGCTTTGCTCATCAGCTTCAGAACAAGTTTCCAGAACAACCCAGGGATTTTTAAGGTATACTTACATTGGAACACTAAACCTGTACATTATCACCTGACTTAATTAATTTAGTTATTTTTTCTCTAATTTGTTTAAAGCAACACTGTGCAGGGCAGGGATGTAAGAGGCTGCAATCTCTCCCAACACTCAAGGCATCTATTATACTAATTTGTCAATTTGTCATGATTCCCTTCATAGCATTCATGTGTCTTTTGCCCTGGTAAATAATTTATAGCAAGTGGGTCTTCTCTGTCTGAGAATACAGACATCTTAGCAAAATTCAGCCTTTTGTCTCTGTGGAAAGTGACCTAAGATTTTCAAATATTCATCAGTGCAAAAGATTCCAAATGCCATCATCAAGCACAAAGTGCCATCAGTGCATTATTCAAAAGAGACTCATACACTTCCTTCTGTAGTCTCTGTCACTGTCCACTGTATGTTTTATTCTTTGAAAAAAGAATGTGTACAGGTTTATATTTGTCAGATAATGCCGTATTTCTATTTCGTACACTTTAAGAAGTCATCTATTGTCAAAACATTATATACTACTTTCAGAAAGCTGCTTTTGAATTTTTAGATGTCATCTACTAAAACAAAGTCCTGACTGAAATCATGTTAATGAGAAAAGTTCATGTGTGGGCTGGAGAGGTGGCTCAGTCAGCACTGGCCATTCTTGCAGAGGACCTGGGGTAGGTTCGTAGCCCACACGTGTCAACTAACAACCATTCCAGTTCCAGGGAATCCTGCACCCTCTTTTGATCTCTGTGGGCATTCCATGACATGGGTGCACTTATGTACATGCAGGCAATACACTAATAAACATTTTTTAAAGTTCATGTGTACTTCTCAGAATCTGAAAAAATGTATAGTTTCTACTCCTTTCCATTTTCTTCCTTTTGCCTTAATATTGTAACTTGAAGCTTTGCAACTAAACAAATAATTGTCTGTTTAAAAATACTCTAGGGGCTGGAGAGATGGCCTAGCAGTTAAGAGCACTGACTGCTCTTGCAGAGGACCTGGGTTTGATCCACAGCACCCACATGGTGGCTGAGAACCATCTTTGACTCCAGTCCCAGGGGAATCAGACGCCCTCTTCTGACCTCTGCGGCATTGCATGACACCGGGTGCATAGACCTGCACGCAGGCAGTACATTCATACACATAAAAAATAAATAAAATTAAAAATACTCTGAAATGAATGTTTTCAGAAGCAGTTAGGTATTCAGTTATTAGATACCAGGTAATCCTAGCCAAGTTTTGCAGGTTCTAAAAGAAAGTAGGGTTTTCTTGTTATTTATTTTATGTGTATGAATGTACTGTCTGCATGTCGGTTTGTGCACCTGTGTCGTGCAATACCATGGAGGTCAGAAGAGGGTCTCGGATTCCCCTGGAACTGGAGTTCTCCTGGAATCGGAGTTATGGACGGTTCTCAGCCACTATGTGGGTGCTGGGGATTGAACCCTGGTCCTCTGAAAGAGCAGTCAGCGCTCTTAACCGCTAGGCCATCTCTCCAGCCCCCAAGAAAGTAGGTTTATAAAGGGGATAAAGGAAGGTTTGCTATCACAGACACTGTGAAGAGTGAGCTTCTCATTGGTGTAATAATTGTGGAGTTCATGCTCTATAAGTCCCCTGAGAATATTTATGCCCTTTGTTTTTGCTTTTCCTATTTTTAATATTTTATATAATCTCTTTTCATCTAGAAATTAGTTTTTTTTTAATTTTTTCTTATTCTGTACATATTTATATCTGCTAAAGGCTTTGTTTTGGACATTTATTTTCTGAACTAAATTTGATTGATCCCATCAAATTAATCCATTAGATTCTGTGACAACAGATAAGCTCTAAGATATTTACACTAGACTTTATTTAGTTTAATAGGAACCATTATTGTAGTAAAAGTGCCTGGTGTCCTGGTTAGCTTTGTTGTCAACTTGACACAGCTAAGAAGAAAGAACCTCAGCTGAAGAACTTCTTACACCAACTTGCCCGTGGGTGTAACTCTGGGGCAATTTCCTGATTGCTAATTGATGTAGGACTGTGGGCAGTGCCATCCTGAGGCAGGTAATCCTGGGCTGAATAGCTGAGCACGAGGCTGGGAGCAAACCAGTACACAGCAATCCTCTGTGGCTTCTGCTTCAAGTTCCTGTCTGGGCTTCCTTTGAAGACAGACTGTAGCTTGTCCCCCAAGCTTCTTTTGTCTGGGGTGTTTTCACAGCAACAGGAAGGTTAACTGGGATGAGTAGCAAAGGTTCTATTTCGGCAACATAAGCCATGTACAAACTATTTTATTTTATTTATTTTTTATTTTATTATTTTATTTTATATTTTATTTATGTGTATGAATGTATTGTCTGCATGTAGGTTTGTGCACCCGTGTCGTGCAATGCCTTGGAGGTCAGAAGAGGGCATTGGATTCCCCTGGAACTGGAGTTGTCCTGGAATTGGAGTTACAGACGGTTCTCAGCCACCATGTGGGTGCCGGGGATCAAACCCGGATCCTCTGCAAGAGCAGTCGGCGCTCTTAACCGCTAGGCCATCTCTCCAGCCCCTACAAACACTTTTTAATGCACTGATATTCAAACCCCCCACCCTCCTACCCGCATTCCTCTGTGCTTACAATGGCTTTACATGACTAGTGTATTATCAGGAATTTCTTATCTACTTATTTGAATTCTGAACAGTTTAATCCTAGAAGATTAGGTTGAATTGTAGGACAGTTTATTGTCTCTCTGGCTTTGACTACGTTGTCCACATTGGCTGTGTCTTAGAATGAAGTGAGAGGCCAAACTAGTCTCTCCCCTCAGCAGAGATTCCTGGCTTTCAGTCAAACCAGGAAGAGGCAGGGAAGTGTCTTGGATGATCTCTCTCTCTCTATCTCTCTCTCTCTCTCTCTCTCTCTCTCTCTCTCTCTCTCTCTCTCTCTCTCTCTCTCTCTCTCCAGGCTACATTGCAGATTCTTATCTTGGCAGAGTCAAGGATTTTCTCAGCAACTTTAGAACTTACCATCTGATCCAATTTTCCTTCTCTAGTAATTACTAGAGAAAAACAGCCTCATTTAATCTTCCCCAGCCAAATGTGTTTTGCTGGTTAAACTGCTACAAAAGTGTGTTGGTTAGACTTTCATCACAGGAACAAATGTAGATAGATCAACTTGAATGATTCGGGATTTTTGTTTGAGGTCACAGTTTTCAGAAATGATGGTACATGATATCTGGCTCCAATATTTTGGGGCCTGTGATGAGGCAGAGCAGCAAGGCGGAAGGGCCTGCAATGGGGAGGAGCATCACGGCTGAAGGGCCTGTGATGGGGCGGAGCTGCACGGCGGAAGGGCCCGAGATGGGGCGGAGCGGCACGGCGGAAAGGCCTGCAATTGGGTGATGGGGCGATGGGGCGGAGCAGCATGGCGGAAGATGGGGTGGAGCAGCACAGCGGAAGATGGGGCAGAGCAGCACGGCGGAAGGGCCTGCGATGAGGCAGAACAGAGCAGCACGGCGGAAGGGCCTATGATGAGGCAGAACAGAGCAGCACGGCGGAAGGGCCTGGAGCAGAGCTCACTTCACAGGTGCCAGGAAACAGAGAGAGGTAAGAAGCATGGACCAGGCATAACCCTCAAGGTCTACCACAGTGCACTTCCTCCAGGCCCTACCGCTTCTGATAATACTAGCAGTTGGGGGCCGATCATTTCATACATCAGTCTATGGGAGACACACATTCAAACCATAACACAAAGCTGTTAACTGAGTGCTAGAATAATTGATTGGGAAAGAAATCTCTTCCCCAAGATGACACGTTTCATCCTGAATTTAAGCTGGGCTTCTCATATGGGCATATGTTGACTTTGTTTTTATTTTTATTTTTATTTTTATTTTTTTGTCTTTTTGAGACAGGGTGTCCCTATAGCCCCAGCTGTCCTGGAACTCACTCTGTAGACCAGGCTGGCCTTGAACTCACAAAGATCCGCCTGCCTCTGCCTCCCGAGTGCTAGGATTAAAGACGTGCGCCACCATGCCCGGCTATATGTTGACATTTTAAGGATTCAAGATGCACAATGATGTCTCTAGAAGTGATCATCTTCACCTGGGAATGAAGTCAGTCTCTGCATAGTGGATTTTTCTCTTCCACTTCATGGGCACACAGTTCTTCTTGGAAGCACAGAGCTAGGAGTCTTAAGAACCACTTGGCCTGGGCCTTGAATGATGGCTCACTGTTCTTGGAGGAGGAGGCCTGAGTTCGGTTCCCAGCACCCATCCTAGGCATCTGACAACTGCCCATTTAACTCCAGCTCCAGAGGGCTCCAATGTTCTGGCCTCCATGTGCACCTGCACTCACAAGCACATACTCCAGCATACACACACACACACACATGATTTAAAATGAAAATCGCCCTATTTTTTGTCTTTTTAAGATAGGTTCTTCCTGTAGCCCCTGCTGGCCTGGAATTCACTTATGTAGACTGGGCTGGCCTTGCTCTTAGAGGGATCTGCTGCTTCTGCCTCCTGAGTGCTGGGATTAAAATCATATACTACCATGCCCAGTAAAAATAAGTCTACTTTTTAAATAAAATCAATCATTTGGCTTGTAAATACTCAGAGTGGCCTTATGATTTACCCAAAGTCACATAGTTGACACAACTCTCTAATTCATGGCCAGAGTTTCAACTGCGCTGCACAGTTTGGTGCTCCCAAATGGCCATTGTTAGAAAGGTGTTGACCCAGGTCTCTCACCTCATTAGCTGTCAAGCCTTGTTCCTGTTGTCACCAGAGGACATGTATAGAAAAAGGCAAGAGGAGTTTATTGTAGCACAAAAGGCCTAGGAGGTTCACTTCTGTGGCAGGTGGTCTGAACAGAGTGGGCAAATAAGGAAATTATTCTTATCTGGACCTCTGTGGAAAGAGGCATGTTTGCCTACTGGTACTTAGCTTCTTTGCCTATAATAGGAGGCTATGGACGGTGATAATCCTCAGGCCTGACATGATCAGATGGAGGAATTATGGAGAGCTATGACAGAGCTCTATAATCTGTATCACATCAATGCTGCTTTTTCCTCAAAGCCTGCTGTAACATTACTTTGGCTTACTTATTTGTTATTTAGTATGATCTTATGTCATCCAGAAAAAAGTCCATGCATTATTTATTGAATACCCAAATGACAAGATGGCTTTCTAACCAAGGTGTGTGCAGACATCTACACTCTGCATGTGCCTTGCGTTGCTCACCATCCTGATGTTCACTGTCCACCTGGATCCTGATGAAAGGCTTGCCATTCTTTCCAGTTCAAACACAAAAGATTGACTGCATTCCCACAGAGCAATCAGAGCCTGCTTGCACTTAAGACCAAGAAGCAGCTATAACCAAACCGCTGCATCTGCATGTGATAGAAAGCCCTGTCGGATTTGCAGCACGCTGGCACTGACCTGCATTCATTTGGGCCAGCACATTTCTGTCCTCCCTATGTGGGGAGAATTCTGGCTTCTTTTCCGCTCATGCTCTCTTGTTGTGGCTGAAGTGAAGAGAAATCCTGCACTATTTGGAAAATGAATCTCTATAATAAGACATTGGTTCTCTGTATAACCTGGAGCTAAAATATCTGGCTTTACTTTGCACATTATATAGAATAGCATAGGCCTCTCTTCTTTGAGACCAACAATGATTACCATTGATGAAGGCTGAGGAAGAGGGGCTAGGATTCCTGAAGGTTCAGTGTCATTTGACTTCAAATCTACCTGAATATCCCCTGGTTCAGATCACCTCTTTTTAAGACTCAAAGAACATTCAGTCAACAGGTCTCCAGCCCTTAGTGTTTGTAGCTGTATTCAGATGTAAGGAGGAAATGAGAGTCATCCTGAAGATTGCTCTGTGAAGCCAAGACTTGGCTAGCATTTCACTTTCTTTTCCACTGCAGGAAAGTGCACATGGTCAACCAAAGGTCAGTGCTTGACCTCGATCCTGTGATCCAGATCCAGAGGACTGTTGTGCTAGTCTGAACTGTTTTCACCTAACAGGACAAAGGGGCCCGAGGCAAGGAGATTTGGCTGACTCATGGGGGTATGGATGGTTAGCCTGCTCCAGTCAGCCATCCTGATTTCTATTATTGATGCTAGCTTATTTGGGACCCTCTTTTAATCCAAAATAGTCTTTCTGTCCCATGTTTCTATGAACAGCTTACCCATATTAATTAATTAGCTCCTGTGTTAGACAAGAGTGGTGCAGCTCATACTCTCAATACTCTAAGTCCCAGGGAATCACTGCCCAATATTCATGGAGGATTGATTCAGAACCCCTCCCCCCAGAATCCTAAACTTTATAAATCATCAACTTTCTCATATAAAATTGTGCAGTGTTTACTTATAATCTATATATATTCTCCTGTATAATTTAAATCTCTCCAGACTGCTGATAATAACGAGTAGAATATAGTGGCTATGTGAATAGTTATTACATGATAATGTTTAGGGAATAATGACAAAGAGAAAGCCGTATTCAATACAGATGTGTTTCTGCCTTGAGAAATAACTACAATCTTCTCTGAGTTGGTGTGCTTGAGATCCCTTCCCTCTATGGTTCTCTGCTTCCCTCTAATAAACACCAGTGATTGTAGAGTCTGTGACCAGCTATATATAATTTTTAAAATTTTTACTTATGTAAGTCTGTGGGCCATGTGTGTGCAGGTACCCACAGAAGGCAGAAAAGGGCATTAGATTCCTTGGAGCTGGAGTGACAGATGGTTGTAAGTAGGTTCTGGGAACCAAGATTCAGTCCTCTGGAAGAGCAAGAAGTGCTCTTAACTGCTGAGCCCCCTCTCCAGTCTCATGTAGGAGCTCTCCTTTCTCCTTCACATTCTGTTCTTTAGAGTGAGACTCCATGTGTCAAATATTTGGTTTCAATTCTGCAATGCTTAAGGTGAAATCAGTGGTCTATTTCCCCACACTCGTTTGCTTGCCACAGGTTAAAAGCCTGAACACACATGAGGGTATTTTCTTGTGTCCTAGCTTTTTATGATTGACAAAGACTTTTTCTAAACCACAGAGAATAATTTTTAAGGCCTCCTGCACCTTCCAGTCTAACACTGAACAGTTTCTTTCAACCTCCTTTTCTGGCTATGTCTTGAAAAATCTCTTGTGCTTTATTCCTAGGTGGAACTCATAATGCATCTGGTCAAAATCATTAGCCCTGCAGATCCAGTGTAGAATGCAAGCTTCCTGTTCCAGGGAGGACTGGAACTGTAGATCTGGGCAGGAATGTGGCGTCAGAGACTTAAGTTAAGCAGGAAGCTGCTTGCCTCTTACCCAGGAATTACCAAAGCCTCCAGAGCTCTAAAAAGAAATGTGAGAGGTAGAGGCTTATCCCACACATGTCATTCATACAGATTCATAGAAAAGCCCATGAACAAATGAGTGTCCAGTCTATATTGTTGTAGTTTCACCATTAACCCCAATCGAAGCCCTTACATTCTACCACACCCCCTCTTCCGCAGATTGTTCCCTAGGCTTAGAAAAGGGGCACAGGTGGATGAGAAGCAAAACACTCTACTTTCTCTGGAGCTGATGTCTTGGTCTCTAGTCAGTTCTGGCTGTTTTCTTTCATGGGCTGCCAGCTTGTCCAGGCATAACCTTTCGATCCTACTAATGAAGCACATGCAATTAGATATATAGGTATTTAAACAGTATAATATATAGCCTTTCGATCCTATTAAGGAAGCACACACATTAGATAGATGGGTATTTAAACAGTACTAATTGGTATGGTAGGTTACTTTGGTAGAGACCCACAGATGTTGGGATGGTATCTAATTCATGATCTACTACATTCTTCTGTCAAGTAGTGGCAGGGTCTTCGGTGGTTTTATAACATCTCCTAAACCATTAGAGGATGTAAGCTTGTGGCTCAGCCATGGGGTATTCCTCCAAGGAGAGAGCCAATAGCCAATTAGATTTGGGATATCAAGACATCATTTGATCAACTTGATGAACATACAAGCCCCCCCTCGGATGGTGGGACACATGAGCGTGTGGGGTTTTGGGCACAACGTGCTTGCAAAATTGGTTTTACATGAAGGATGCTGTACTCACAAATTATCACCTATGTTTAAAAAAAAAATGAAACACAAAAACAAAAAAAAAGCAGAGAAAGATGCAGAAAACTTACGGCAGAATGCACGATCTGCAATTGGTAGGGGTGGGGTGGGGGGGGGAAGGGAGGGGATATATGCCTGAACTTGAATTGGAAAAGGATGTATGAAATACACACAAAGCATCAATAAAATAAATAAAAAAAAAAAGAAAAGCCCATGAAGCTTGCTAGTCCAACAAAAAAAATAAAAAAAAAAGCCAACAAACCAGCACTGTCATAAACCCGACATATTATCTTTAAAAAATTTTTTTTTATTTATTTTTGTATGTGTATGAATGTATTGTCTGCATGTAGGTTTGTGCGCCCGTGTTGTGTAATGCCGAGGAGGTCAGAAGAGGGTCTCAGATTCCCCTGGAACTGGAGTTCTCCTGGAATTGGAGTTACAGATGGTTCTTAGCTGCCATGTGGGTGCTAGGGATTGAACCCTGGTCCTCTGCAAGAGCAGTCGGTGCTCTTAACCGCTAGGCTATCTCTCCAGCCCCGACATGTCTTTAACTGCCACAGATTAACTCGTGTGATCTTAAGATGTCTGAACTTCAGTTTAGATAATATCTACCTCCCCAGGTGATGGCTAAATATTTTTAATCAGGCATCTGTGCAAAGCTCATTGTCAACCCCTAAGCAAGATAAAGCTTCAGCCATTTTATTTACATTGCACTCAAGCATTTTCCAGAATCTCATAGAATTTCTGTTCAATCAAAGTAAGTGAACATGATAGTTGTTTTCCCAGAAAACCGGGACACTTTCACATTTTCAGTTTTGTGTTAAACTGTAAACTAAGCAAGGCAGTCTGTACAGGAGAGCAACCAAAGGCTGCTGAGCAGAAACATCAGAATAAAACACATCTAATGGGAGCACCTGGGGGGAGGGATTCCGGGAGAGGAGCGCTGCCTCTGAACGTCTCTCTCTCTAGATAGCTCTATTGAGAGCTCTGCAAATTCATCTCCTAGGCCTCTGGTGACCTAAGTTCATCCATTTGATAGAATTAAGAACATTTAGCAGAATTGTACCGAGTTCCAGGGAACACAGAGACAAGTTATTTAGTTTTGAAAGGTTACAAATACTAATGCAGAAGGAAAAACAGATGACACAGTTGCACCTATTGATTTTGAAGTGCTTTTTGTGCAATTATTAGTTAAGTAAAGGAACAATTTATATGGCTGTTTTCCTTTCCTGGGGCTTTTCTGCAAAGTTATAAAAATTGCATACTAAATTCTTAGAAGCCTCTACTGCTACCTTCCTCTCCAGACTCTTCAGCACTGTGATCTACATCCTGTTTTGGAGAAACCATCCTGGCCCCTCTTTCTTCCCTGAGTCCCCCAACCCACCCTACCCCCTGCCCATTCACTGCTACCTTAAAAATATTTTATTGATGATTTTTATTTTTGGTATGTAAGTGTATTGCCCTGCATGTATGTAAATGCCCATGTGTCCTGTGAAATGCTCACAGAGGTCAGAAGAGAGGGTAGGTTTCCCCTGGAACTATAGTTATGGACCCTTGTTAGCTACCATGTGGGTGCTGGGAATTGAACCCAAGTCCTCTGTAAGAGCAAGCAGTGCTCTTAACAGCTGAGCCATTTCTCTAGGTCGCTCATTCACTGCTATTTTATGTTGAGTTTTTGTAGCAAGGAATCACTTTGGGGTTTCAGCAGTAGTAATGTGGTCCCTCTGTTGCTCTCACCCCTCCCTCCTGTGGGACTTGGAATCTTGTTGAAGGGGTGTCCGTTTTCTCTGAAGGCATCACATGTTTGTCTTCTTTCCCTGACACTCGGCCAAGGTCTCTTTCCTATGCAGGTATCTGGCCATGGCTCTGAGGAAGTTCAGCTCTTAATAAGAAGTTGAGCAGAAGTTATAATAACTCATTGCCTCTCCTGCTTGGAAAGCAGGATAATGCTCCTTAGTTGTAAGAAATCATTTTAACAGCACTGACTGGTGGCAGTTCATTGATGAGGGCTATGTGAAACCTGCTATAAATAGCACATGATGCATGTAGTAAAGGGTTCTTCAGTGTGGCATTTATTTATTTGTAATTTATTCCCTGCCTTCTTTCACAAAAAGATTTGAGCTGGCTAACAATAAAAGACACATATACAATAAGGTTGTATGTAGAAAGTGTAGATCAAAAATCATATGCAAGGGAGAAGGGAAAGAATTATGTTTGGCATTTGTTCCTTCTAATCAACAGGATAAAAGACTGTATCACCAACAACTCTCTCTCAGGCACACTGAGGTGTGCTGAGCAGAGAGCATGCAAGTCATCCCTCACCAACATCAAATAAGTAAAACAGTGGTGAACTCAGGATAGGGAACCGTATTTTGAAAGAAGCAAAAATCTTGAAAGCTCTTCGTTTTGGCAGAAGTGTTATAGAATGAAAGTCATAGAATAAACAACACTACAGGGTGATTAAGTTTCTCTAATCACTTAGAGTCCTGATTACCTATTGCCCAATTCTACATTGCACTTTCCTGAGATTATGCAGGAGATATTGATTTGTCCTTCAAGACTTTGTTTAAATCAATTTCATAGAGAAGAAAAAAACAGACAGCATCTAACAGTGGGTTTTGTGCCTTTTGGTAATAGTTTTAGTAAATGAGCATTAGTGACAAAGGTGATGGTGAATGGCATCAAATTAAAACAGTAAATGTAAATGATACTTGCTTTAATTTAGACCAGGTTCTCTGAACCTCAGCACAAGTGACTTATGGACCCAATAATTCTTTCTCATATAGGTGATCCTTTAGGTTGTAGAGCGTCTGTTAAGAATCTCTGAGATCCATACACTTGGTGCCATTAGAATTTCCTACCATCAAGCCAGGTGTGTTTTGTAATGGGGACAGAAATGTGACTATAGTGAATGCTCTCACCCCCAGTGAAGGACTCTTATCTGCCAAGGAAAGCGCCTGATGGTAGGGCTCCTATTGGAGCTGCAGCAGTGTTCTTCTCTCCTGTGCTCATGGGACCCCATGCATCATGTCTGTACAGACCTTCGGGGGGGGGGCAGATTCCTGCTGACTCAGCAGATGCAAGTGACCCTGGTGACAGGAGAATAATGCCAGCAATGTTTTTTGTTTATTGTTGCAGCATGTAAATTCAAAGTCAGCCACACAGGTTCCAGGACCTAGGGAAACCAACCCTTCATGCCTGTGTGACCTCTGTCCTGCAGACATTCTGTCTCCTGAATAACTTTTTCACCCCTTCTTAATTCAGCCAGTGAAAAAACGATTGTAATGGGACAAGTGGAATTTCAGATTGCTCAGATTTCTCTTGGTTCTGCATGTACAGGTCCAATCGCTCATCTACCATGGTTCTTAGTTGCAATCACACATGATTTACATGTTCATTCCACAAGCAAGTTGGTGATGCTGAAGGAGCATACATCAAATGTTTTATAATCACACATTTTCTTTGTGTGATTTCTTTCTGAATGAAGATCATTGTCTTGCCAATCAAGAATTATTTTCTTGGGCTGAGGATATACTCAGTGGTGGAACCCCTGCCCAGCAGGTTCAAAGACCTAGGGTAGATCCCCAGCACTGCAAAATAATGACAATAATAGTAGTAATAATAATAATCTTATTTGGGTGTCATGTAGAAACCAAAGTTCCAAGTGCATGAAATAAATTGTTTTACATGTAGTGCTACATAAAGTCTCCAAATTACCTGTGGAGTATCCTTTTAATCTTTATAATACCTCTGTCATATAAAGAGGGATCCAGTGGTAATGAGCCCATTTTAGAGAGGGATGTGAGTGATAGCCTTTCTAATTGGTCTGGGGTAGTCTAGGATTGGATGGTATCAGTATATTAAATGCTGATGATGAAATAAACACATAGTGAAGAAAACCTTAACAAGGGAATTCAGCCTACTCTGTTGGCACTGGCGTCTCCTGATGCTAATTGGAATTTCTTTCACATTAAATCAAAAGCGGGAGGGAATGGTGTGCTCCATTTCTAAAGAGAGAGTGTCTTCATATTTTCCTGGTAATGAGAATGCTTTAGGGATTTACTCAGCCTCTAATATCCTTCAAGATGTAGTTTCTGAACTGTGAGTTTTGCTGATCCTGCTTTACAAATCCCATGGACCAGCCAAGGGATGGCACGAGAGACTGGCTCAGCCTATTGAGCTTCCAATTCCAGACCAGCTGTCACTCAGCCCTCACCACAGAGCAGCAGTTGCTCAGAATGTTATCTAATCTTGAGAAGGACAGAGAAGGGAAAACAAAAATTCCAGCAGCTTCATCATATATTTTACTCCTAGAGAAGCAGGTATATCAATTAGGACATTTTTCCATCTTCATGAAAAAAAATTGTATAATTATTTGATATTTTTTAGTCATAGTTGAGTGAAAAGGCATTCCACTTATATTTTCTGCACACATTTTTGTACAACTAACACTTTTCTGGCAACAATTAAATCCTATTTAAACTACTATAGTAACTTAGATACAGTATTCCCAGAAAGATGCTAGTGGTAACAGCCAAGGTTTGGCCAGTGTGTAGATTGTTAGGTCAGAAATCATTCCCTGATCAAGATTTCAATACCTGTAACAGCATCTTGCACTCAGAGCTTTATTGTGGCCAAAGGGATGACAACTAGAGGAGTCTTTCATATCTTTTCTTTTTAAATTTCATGTGTGGTCTGTTGTCTTCTAACACGGCAAGGATTAAAATTTAATCCTGAGAAAAGCTTCTGTCATAGTAAAGGGACAAGGGAGATGGATGTGGGTCAAGTGTCTGTCTAGCAAGCATGAGGACCTGATTTTTGGACACCCAGGAATGATGGCACATGTCTCTCCTAATGCTGCAAGGAGACAAGAAGACCCTGCAACTCATTGGCTGGCCAGCATAGCCCAATTAATGGGCTCAGGGTTCAGTGAGAGACTGCCTCAAAAAGTTAACGGGAAGGGTGGCTGAGGAAGACACTGAATGCTGACTTCGGCCTCCACATGCACGTGCACACAAGTACACTGAGTGCTGACTTCCGGCCTCCACATGCACATGCACACAAGCACACTGCTGGCTTCCGGCCTCCACATACATGTACACACAAGCACACTGAGTGCTGACTTCCAGCCTCCACATGCATGTGCACACAAGCACACTGAGTGCTGACTCCCCCCACACACATGCACGTGCACACAAGCACACTGAGTGCTGACTCCCCCCCACCTCCACATGCACATGCATACAAGCACACATCCACAGAAACCCTGAAAAAATAATTAGTGAAAATTAAAATGTGGAGCTGGAGAGATGGCCTAGCGGTTAAGAGCGCCAACTGCTCTTGCAGAGGACCCGGGTTCGATCCCCAGCACCCACATGGCAGCTGAGAACCGTCTTTGACTCCAGTTACAGGGGGAATCCGACACCTTCTTCTGATCTCCGCGGCATTGCACAACACTGGTGCACAGACCTGCATGCAGACAGTATATTCAAACACAAAAAATAAATAATTAAAAAATGAAAATTAAAATGTTCTTATCAATAATGAGATAATAGTTAATACTTTAGAAAATCAATCAAAGACGAATTAGACCACCTTTATTCCATTTCGTTTTGAGCAAGCTGAAATTCCACTTGCCACATTTCAATCATTTCTTCACTGGCTGAATTAAGATGGGGTTATTAGAGTTATTCAGCTGTCAGAATGTCTGCAGGACAGAGGTCATATAGGTGTGAAGTCTTGATTTCTCTAGGCCCTGGAACCTGTGTGGCTGACTTTGCATCTACATGATGTCTCATAAGCAGGAATGTTACTAGAATTCTCATGTCACTAGGGCCTTTGCATCTGCTGTGTCAGCAAGAATGCAACTAGATTTTCCAGAATGTTTGTATCGGGGTGCATACAGTCTCATGAGTTTAGGAGGGGCTCCTGCAAAGCCTGCTGCAGAAGTCTATAGTTACAATGATAAATGTATGTTTTCCACAATGAACTGCATACTAAAACCAGACCTCAACTATAAAAATAAATAAAAGGTTTTCAAAACATGCATGGAGTCCAATATAAGGGGACCTCAATGGAATTCTGAGAAAGATGGCGAATGGGACCCCATAAGCAATGGCCTTAAGGACCAAGCCTGAAGAGCAGGTAGCTCTGTTGGGAACTGATAGAGAATGGAATCCAGAAGAGGAGTTTCTAAGAAGGAAGAATAACAGATTGTGTATCTAATGAACTTGCTTACTGAAAATGAATGCAATTATTAACTACAGGAAAATAAAACTCAATGAAGAAGGAAAAGTGACCATAGCAAGCTAATTAATGTAAATGTGAATAATACAAAATAGTTATAACACTGTAAATTTCAAATATTAAGTTAAATATATAATATATTAATCACATTAGTAGAATGGTAATACAGAAATGTGTTACTGAGAGAGATATAAGTCTAATTCTTTATTTTCCACATGGGAAATGAATAATTACTAAAAATTCAATTAATAGATATAAATACACATTATTTTAGTGTATTAATGGAAATCCTGGAAGATAAAACTCAAAGGGAGGAGTCAGGTGGGAAGCTGCTTATTCTCATGAATCACAAAATGTTTCAGTTCTTTGTTGTATTTGGTGTATTGATTGAATAAATATAACATTCAAGATGACATTTTGATAGGCACACATGATACACTTTGATCCTTCCTGGTCTTAGTGGTGGAAACCAGTAATTTTGAAGCTTGAGAAGGTGAGGGCAATGAGGTTGTGATTTCAAGTATAACCTGGGCACATAGTTTCTCCCTTGACTTTGCAGGACATGGGTACACTTACATACATGCTGGCAATGCACTCATTCACATAAAGTAAAAATAAGTGATTTTTAAATTTTAAAAATGAGATGATAAGGAAAAAAGAAAAATTCATCATGTCTTTTCATTTTCTAAATTTTCTCATAGACACTGTTCATTTTATTCATTTGAAAAAATAGTTAAAATTTCTCATGCTGGGCATGGTGGTGCACGCAGAGGATCTCTGTGAGTTCAAGGCCAGCCTGGTCTACAGAGTGAGTTCCAGGACAGCTGGGGCTACAGGGAGACCCTATCTCCAAAAGACTCCTCCCCCCAAAAAATTTCTCCTATAAGTCTTCACAAAATTAAGAAAGTTAGAGAAAGTGAAACAAGTGATTTCTACAATTTATAAAAATGCAGTTTGGAGTCTTAGGATGTTGCTCAATTGGCAGAGTAGTTCCATAGCTTTCATAAGGCCCTGGGTTCAATCCCTAGTAAACACATACACACCACCACCACCACCACCACCACCACACCACACCACACCACATCACAGTTCAGGTTTACTTATAACAATCACCAATTTATTATATATAATAAAACTAAAGCCCAAACAGTTACACAAAATAGATGGTTTACTGACTCCCTGCCTTTGAACTTCTTATATCCCCATCAGTCACAATCTGTCCCACTCAGTATTGTGAGTGCACACCCCTTAAAGAGGTCATGTCCCTAAAGAATGTAACTCAGAATTAGCATATGGTCAAGAGTACTATTTGCTTTCTAGATACCATATGTCATGGGCTGGAATAGGTTAAATTTAGACTCTAGAGTTTGATTTCTGGGTCATGGCATAAGGTGTCCTGAGTGACTCTCTGTGAACAGGAATCTCTGATATCAGGAATCCCCCATTATCAGAAGCCTACCTTGAGAAATGTGATCAGGAAAGATACTGGAGTTGAAATTTAACACTGCTCTGATTCCAGTGATGATCGTGTCTTACAAAAGCTAACATTTCTGAAAACTCAGAGAAGTGTTTCACATTTCTAATCTTGACTATTTTTTCTTTTGAATTTTGAGCTTTTTAACAATTCCTTTTTGGTAGATTATAATTTTTTTTTTTTTTTTTGTTTCTTTTCAAGACAGGGTCTCCCTAAAGCCCCAGCTGTCCTGGAACTCACTCTGTAGACCAGGCTGGCCTTGAACTCACAAAGATTCGCCTGCCTCTGCCTCCCAAGTGCTAGGATTAAAGGCGTGTGCCACCACGCCCGGCCTTAGATTATAATTTTTTAATGTGTTTAGTTGTGTCTTTAGAAAGAAGAGAAATGCTTCCTGTAAAGAACACTTTTTAAGTTTTTTTTTTTTTTTTTTTTTTTTTTTTTTCTGTATGTGTATGAACTGTACCGTATGCATACAAGTTTGTGCACCCGTGTCGTGCAATGCTGCCGAGGTCAGAAGAGGGTGTCGGATTCCCCTGGAACTGGAGTTCTCCTGGAATTGGAGTTTCAGACGGTTCTCGGCCGCCATGTGGGTGCTGGGGATCGAACCCGGGTCCTCTGCAAGAGTGGTCGGCACTCTTAACTGCTAGGCCATCTCTCCAGCCCCCAAGAACACTTTTTAGAAAAGATTTACTGTTAATATTTTTTTCCAAGAGGTCAAATTGGAATTTATCATTATTTTTAATTAAAGTTTTGCAAATGGTACATGCTATATTCTGCATATTTAGACCTCCTCCCCTCTCTGCACCCCCTTATGTCCCTCCCTTGCTAAATTTCATATATTCTGTCACTATAGATTAAGGCCTATGAATTCAAGTTTGTGTCCCCAAATGTCCTATGGCATGTGTCCATCCACTGGAGCCTGGTTAACCTATCTAGCCTCATACTCTAAAATAAAGGTGACTGTCCCTCTCCCAGCAGTTTTCAGTAGCCAACATTTCCTCAGCTGAGGTTGGGGCTTCCTACACACTTCCCCACTTCTATGATGGGACTTTGTCTAGCTTGAACTTGTGTGGTTATTGTGACTGCTGTCACCATTGCTATGACTTCATATGAGTAACTTCCATTAATATTGTATGGATTTTTTTTATATTTTATGTGTATGTTCTGCTTACATGTGTATAAGTGTACCACATCTGTGCAATGTTCATGGAGGCCAGAGGAGAGCCTTGGATCCCTGGAGCTAGAGTTAAGGATAGGTGTTAGCTTCCACATGGGTGCTGGGAACTGAACCCTGGTCTTCTGTAAGAGCAGCCAATGTTCTTAACCACTAAGCCATCTCTCTGGCCCTCCTGTTATTATTCTTTTATCCCTATGTTAGTTACTTTTACCATCACTATGACAAAATACCCAGCAGCAATAGAAGAGGGAGGATATATTTTGGTTTATGGTTTGGGAAATTTTGGTTCCTGGTTGCTTGTCTCCATAATCATGGGTAGAACATCTCATTGTGGGAACATGTGGCCAGGAAGTCTTCACCTTGTCCTGTAGATGAGGCAGAAAGCAAACTAGAAGAACAGGCATAACAATCTCCCAAATTTGCCCCCCCTCCAGTGACCCACTTCCTCCAACAAGACTTCACCTGCCAAAGCTCCCAGAATCTCCCCAAAGGGGAGATAGCTGGGGACAAAATACCCAGAACATAAGCCTGTGGAGGCCATTCCTATTTCAATCATGGATGTCCTGTGGAAGTCTGTTTCCTCTCTCGTCCTTCCCTCATATTTCCCCTTTATTTTCACTTCTCATCTCTCAACTTTCACAATGTAGAGCGTGTCTTTTCTCATAAGTTTTTCCCCCTTTTTAAATAGATTCTTTTACCTATGAAATTGGATTAGAGTTGAGCCAATCAAAGCCTAGAACTAACTATAAGTTGTTTAATTGAGACATTCACGAAATCTAAGTTAGGGTTTAGAAAGCTCCAAAAGACAAGTACACCCCCTCTTCTGGGCAGTATAGCACATGGAATATGAGCATTCTGATGTTCACTCACATTGCCTTGTTTGAATCAAAGGGGCAAATTCAGTAAGTAATGTTTTGTAGCTCCCAGTAGTTAAATGCTTTAATTCATTCACTTTCAATTTTTAGTTAGCAGAAGTGTCGATGCAACCAGGAAAGAAACTAGTCTATAATATTTGAGGGAATGGAGGTCAGGATCAGAACTTTGCTATTTTGGTTGTGCCCTGCAGGAGCATAATTATCTTACTCTTAGTGAGAACACATACAGCCTTGATTGTAAAAGCAATGTTAACCTTCATTAGAGGTGGAGTCATATCCTACAGTTCTTAAATATGTTATGACAACCATCAAATATGACGATGGTACCCATCAGTCATAAAATATGAAGTGATTCCCATTCTGTGTCATTTCATGAATGGAAAGAAGGGAAAGGAAAAGCTGAGATTGAGGTTTCCAGGCTTCATTTTGTAAAGTCAACATGAAAATGCTCGACTTCTGTGACACGGAAGGAAAATGACAAAGTGAGCCTCGAACTAGACAGACCTTGAAAACAAGTAATTTTAAACTTCAGGCTCACAGAACTCAATTTTAAGACACCTCTCAAAATTAAAAACATATATCTGAGTATAAAGGACTGACACAACATCACAGGACTAGAATGTCTCTGGATTTGAATGTAGGAGCTTGTGGTGGCACTGTGTCACAACCAAACACCCTGAAAATCCACAACCACCAAGTCATGCTCCCAGCAAGAAGGCGCTGGGATAGCTCCTGGTGGCCCACCACCAGCAGTTTGTAGCTTCAATCTGAGACTTGCCAAGTGCCTACACTTACTGACTACAAGAGTCACTTCCGTGAGCAAAGCTGCAACCCTTTCCTACTTTACTCTGCACTTGTTAATCTATAAAGATGGGATGGCATAAAGTACTGTTCTCACATTAGTCTGAGGAGCATTAACATAGTGCTGCTTCCTCTCACCTCATTTCATGGCTGTTAAATTCTTCATATTCTGTGTGGGGCTGAGTGTTAATGAAAACAGCCATGGGATCTCAGGTCCTGGGATCAAGAGATGTTTTGGTTTTCTTTTTTCTCAGGTGTCGTTCACTCTGCTTTTTGACTTTTCCCATCTTTAGCGAAGACTGAATTCTGTACCAGGATTCTTGAGTTTTTCAAGTCTTTAATTACAAGACTAATAAAACAATACAACAGAATGCTTCCTGAGGTTTTTCTGATTTTTCTCTTATCCGTAGGTCTGGATGCTGGACAAGCCATACTTTGTACATTTAGCTTTAGACTCACTTCCCTGATAAACCACATAGTATTTGTTATTGGTACTGTCAGAATCCTGCTAAGTTCAAAATCAATTCAGAATACTTGTGAAATTACTGGGAGAGGAAGCATTTCAATAGATTGCTTTCCTAGCTGGGTTCCTGAATATCTTAAGATTTTGCTGAATTTAATTAATATACATACCAAAGATTACTGGGAAAAACTTCTTTCTTGGCAGGTACAGGATTTATTTTAATGAGGCATTAAGCATCTGTAAGACATTTTAATAATGAACTAAACATTCTATAGATATTTAAAAAAATCACTAGACATTTTTCCCTATGTTTGCACACAAGGAGTTGTTTTCACCTCTGTCCAATTCAAATCCAGCAGCGTATATGTCCATCCACGAACAGTGTTAATTCCCAGTGCTAGCTAACTGAGAGTGGAAGGGATATGCTTAGCTGCTGAGCTTCCTGCTTGTTCATATCTAGAGGAGAAGTTAAAGTCATTCAGGGTTTCCCAAGTGCACTGTTGATATTTAGGGCCAGATAAGTCTTTGTTGTCAGAGAAGTTGATCTGCACACTGTAAATTTTAATAGTATTCTTGGTCATTACCCAGTATGCACCACCAGTAACATCTAATTGTAGCAATCAGAATGTCTCCAGGCCCTGCTGAATGTGCCCCGGAGGGCAAGAATCTCAGCCTAGTTAGAGCCACTGACCTAGTTCCATTTTTATTACCTGACTTCCCATATCCATGTCACTGTTTCTGTTTTAAAAGCTCTGCAATTGTGATTTAAGAATCAAACCCATCCTTCCATGATTTCAACATCGCTTAGAAGCCTCTCCAGATCCAAAAACCATCTGAGGATGTAGGTACTCTGGAAGGAAAATGGATCATCAGTTGCTATCTAGAGAGGCTGTGCCAACATTGGCACAAAGATGTACTGCCAAGAGTAGAAAAACATAAAGAACTATGCCGTGATTGTCATCAGGCCACCTGATCATGATTATCCTTCACTAAGTTCAAACTCAGCCCCTTATGGTACCTAAACAAAACAAAGAAAGATAAAGATGTTTGAGACATTCACCTTCTCACATTTCTCACCATTTTACATTATTTTTAACATTTTATTTATTTTTATTTTATATGTATGACTATATTGCCTGCCCTTTAGGTAGGTGCACCCCTGATATACAACAGGATCAGAAGAGGGTGTTGTTGGATCCCCTAAAACTAGAGTTAGGGACAGTTGCTAGCTGTCATGTATCAATCTCAAGTCCTATAAAAGAACAGCCAGTGCTCTTAACTGCTGAGCCAAGTCTTCAGCCTCTGTTTCTCACCAGTTTAATCACCTCCCCACACCTTCACTGTACACATTTCAAGTCTCTATCTCCATAAAATAATAAATTATAGTGTATCATGGGTTTCCTAGTTAGCTTTAGCTATCAACTTGACACAGACTAGTATTACCTGACAGAGTCTCAGTTGGGGTGTTGCATCAATCAGATTAGCCCCTGAGGATGTTGGTGGACCATTTTCTTGATTGGTAATTGATGGAGAAAGTTCCAGCCCACTGTGGGCATTGCCAATCCTAGGCAGCTGTTCCTGAGCTGTAATGGAAAGGTAGCTGAGCAGAAGCTAGGGAGAGCAAGGCACTAGTAAGTACCGTTCCTCCATGGTCTCTGTTTCAGTTCCTACCTCCAGGTTCGTGCCTGAGCTCCTGCTCTGGCTTCCTTCAGTGATAGACTATTACCTAAACATTGAAATCAACCCCTTCCTCCCCAAGTTCCATTTGGTCAGTGTTTTATCACCTCAACAGAGAGGAAACTAGGACAATGGGGCTTTTAAGTTGCTAAGAAGTAGTCACAAATGTCAGTATTGTTTGGTTGAAATTAAGATTGGTATGGAGTCAAGGTTTCTGATATCCTGGTAGTTTTAAGTAGGAGTGGAAGGGATTGAGATATACTTGGTTTAAAAAATAAATGGAAAGCATTTTCCCACAGAACCAGTTGCAGATAGTCCTGGCTGTGCTGGAGGGATTTAGGGAATGATCTGGCTTCCTCTGTACAGTTGATATTACTGGGCATGTAACCCGGAACTTCGTCCTCACTGCAGCTAGGTTCATTCATGCAGATTCAATATCTTCTCTGTTTCTCTATAGTTCCACATAATTATAAGCCCTTGAGGATTAAGCTTCATTGTAGTTCTCAAGAAAACACCTCTTTGTATTTCTCAGGAAAACACTCAGATTCTGGGTCTACATTCTAATATTTTGTCCAACATTGAAACACTCTGAACTATTTCTATCAGGCCAAACAACTGAATATTTAGGGTGTTGAATTTGTAACCCTCATGTGCAGTGTCTGGCCATCTCCATAATATACTTCTCAAATTATATTAAAGAATCAATAGGATTTAAAAAAAAACATATCACTGCCATTTGATTTTTTCTGGGACAAAATTACTCAAAGAAATTGTTACATTTTTATTTTTAAACGTGAAATAGCCTCATTTGTTTATTTGTTTCCTTTTTTTGAGACAGGGTCTACCTGTAGCTCCAGGTGGCCTGTACCTTACTATGTATAACAGACGGGGCTTGAACTCACAGAGATCCACCTGTCTCAGTCTCCTGAGTACTAGGGTTGAGGTGAGCACCACACTTACCTTGAAATAGCCTTTTAACACTTGCATCTAACACAGATTCAACAGAGAAAAATGAAGTGACTTGGAAGAAGGTTTCATGGGATTTTTTCAATATATATTTGTATTGAATTTTTGTGCATTTCACACAAGACATCTTAATCACATTTAGACCCTCTCCCCTATCTGCCCCCTCCCACAGCTTACCACCTACAGGATTTCATGCATTCTGTAATATATGTTAAGAGGATGTTTTGTTCCTCCAAAGGTTCATCCTTACTCTCTCTGAAGAGTTATAGCTCATCACATGTGTGCCCAGACCGGTAAGAGAACACAAGAAATTACTGCAAGACTGAGATGTTCATGCCTGGAATTTCCATTGCCATAAACACACACTATGCTTACAGCAGTTGCTCACTAGTGAAATTTCAGACTTGGTTCTCTTCAGTTAGTGAACATGTGATATCTCCTAGAGTGACTACATAAAGATCTCATGTCTCCATGCCTTTCATCTGATTTGGGTACTCAAAGAATCTGTCAATCAGGGGGCTAAAGAGATGGCTTAGTGGTTAGGAACACTTGCAGTTCTTCCAGAAGACCCTCTTCAGTTCTCAGCAACCACATGTTGGCTAACAACCATCAGTCCAGTTCCAGGGGATCTGGCACCGTCTTCTGGCCTCTAAGGGCACTGCGTGTTGTGTACTTACCTTCATGCAGGCAGAACATACATATGAAATAAAAATAAAAAGGGTAGTAAAAAAGAATCTGTCAAGCAAACTGACTTGTGGGCATAGTAGCTTCAATAACTCTAAGCTATGTCTAAGGGCCTCACACATAAAACTTTAACAATTTTCTTTTTTTAGGTTTAAGGATATATTTATTTTATAATGTAAATGTAGCTAGAACAATCTGTAGGTATCACTTATAAATCAATATCATACAGAGAATAAAATAACTCATTGTAATTAAATAAATGATTTTTATGAAGCTATTAACTATACTACTGTCAAAATATTTTATAATATTTACCATCAATTTAATGTGATCTCAAATCCTACAAAGATCATATCATAAAAGTTAAGGATAAATGTGTTTTGTTTTTTATAAAATATTTTATTGATTTTTTTGTATTTCATACACCTTTTCTCAGTCCAATTTAGACACATTCCCCTTTCCATCCCCCCCACCCAACCGGAGTTCATGCATTTTGCCATATATGTCTTGCTTCTTTTTCTCAGTCTTTTAAAGTTTTTCTCTGCAGAGGTTTATTGTTTTGAGCAGAAGTTAACTGTTTCAGTCAGTTCTTTGATCCAGTCCTTTTGTCGTTGTTCCCTCCCATTTGTATTGTTCCAAAATATGCCCATAAATACATCACATATATGCCAAAATTATGACCCCTGAAAATAAACTGTATGTTAATTCCAAAATATGTTTAGTTCACATTTTTTCCTTTAATTTTATATTACTCTTTTGATGCTCACTCATGCACCAAACATCTTTCTACACAGGTTTGATTTTTTCGCTTCTTTAGAATATAAGCTTCTCCTGCAGGCATCTTGGAATTCTTAAGCAAATGCTCCTCAGTGAGGTGCCCAGGAGAACTTTTCTGGATGGATGACAGAGCCTTCATTTGGGCTTAATTTACTGTTTCTGAGGAAGCTGAAACAGCAACCTGGTCTCCCTAATTAATCAATTATTGAATCTATTGGGCATGCATTGTGTTTTGTAAGGAAGATGCATGCATGCTGCCTGGTTTGCAAGTTCAGCCTCTGGCTGACCCTTTAAGAAAATAATGAAAGGAAACTAGGGTAATATGCATACAAACTACAAGCTTTCTTGAACAGACTTACAATATTTCCTTATCTAAATAAATAAATGAAGAAATAAAAGTTTTCAGTGAGGATTTCCTTGCTTCTAGTAGTCCACTCTTCCATTCAGCATATGTAATGGACAGTAAATTGGTGTCTCACTTCCTTTCAATAACATGTGAAGATCTTAGAATTAGGATATTTTTTAATAGACATGGGTATTCCTCAGAAAATCTAAACTGTCAGCACAAAGAAATTATATTATGTTCATGGTCTATTTTCTTTTCTGCAGCCTAGACTGTTGATGTTCAAGGTCAAGGTAACTGAGACATATGTATCAAATTATAAGACCTAGACCAGCACACTTTGCCTGAGCACACTGATCCTTGATAAGAAACACAGTCATGTTACTTTAGAAGAACACACATGGAGATGCTTTTAGAGTTACAGTATTCCTGCACTTAGAATGTGGCTATACCATGATGAACATATTTTAAAGTGAAAATATCACAACACAATTATCATAAATAAAAGCCACTTTATATACCTCACCTACCAAACCAACCACCATCATACAATACCCTGTATCCTACCCAGCTACCTCAAGCATGCTCAGAGCATTTTTGTTAATTTAGGGTTTGGCAAAATTCTGTAAGCCAAAGCCCATTTTATGATGTATTGAATATCTCCTGGAATTTATTGAAGACGGTGTATTCTATAGTATAGCACCAACTGTTCGCCTTTACAGTCAGCTGGCTGGATCACATGATCAACTTGGCTTGCTACTGCTGTCCCATATCACAAGAAAGTATCCTGCACATTGCTCTACTAGCCGAGAGAGAGAGTGTCTAGCACTTGGGAGGCAGAGGCAGGCGGATCTTTGTGAGTTCAAGGCCAGCCTGGTCTACAGAGTGAGTTCCAGGACAGCTGGGGCTACAGGGAGACCCTGTCTCGAAAAGACCAAAAAAAAAACAAAACAAACAAACAAACAAACAAACAAAAACCCCAAAACTTAGACTTATCGCCGGGCGTGGTGTGGCGCACTCCTTTAATCCTAGCACTTGTGAGGCAGAGGCAGGCAGATCTTTGTGAGTTCAAGGCCAGCCTGGTCTACAGAGTGAGTTTCAGGACAGCTGGGCTACAGGGAGACCCTGTCTCGAAAAGAAAAACAAACAAACAAACAAAAAACCTTAGACTTGAGTTTCTGTTGAATATCTTCCTTTTACATCATCATAAATTGTAAACTGCCTGTCCCCATAAATGTGTGTTTACTCAGAGGATTATGTTAAGAATTCCCAAATTAACCCAAAACTTCTGATGAATTCAGCAGATATTTACTGAAGAAGTGGCACTGAAATAACTTGAGGAATATCATAATATTGAGTCATGTCATACAGGGCACTGACTTAATTTAGCAGGCTCGCAATTTTTTACCACTATGCATTAGGCATGCTAGGTTTGAAATTAAAACAAACTCACTCTTGCCCCTCTTTTTGCTGATGTTATCTTTAGTATGGACATTTTTTCAGTTATCTTGCTTCATGAAAGACAAGTATCTGTTTTCTGATGTGCTTGAGGCCAAAGTTCTCTCAGATTTGAGTTTTCAGGAGTCGGAAAGATTTCTGTAAACATTATCCGGTTGTGCATTCTTAAACTGAAAATATGAAATGTTCTAAATCCAAACATTTTCAACACTGGCATTCAAAATATTTGAGGTTTTAGGTTTACAGATCAGGACCACTTAACTTGTATTAGTATTACCCATCAGGTTCAAGGTTGATATTTGTCTATAACATTCTAAGGGGAACATTTAAATGATAGCCTTAAAGTTCTTGAAGGCTAATGCCTCTGTTTGTATATATACCCCTACTCAGGCTCCAAGCACAGGTCCATGTGTACATTTAAGAGAGTCTGTGTGTCTGTAATAAGAGACACTGAATTGATAATAGTGCTTAAGAGATCATCACTCTTTATTTGTTCTTTATTTCCAACCCTCTTACAATAACCATGTTATCCATTAAAAAGGGCAGTATTAATTTAAAAAGAAAAATTCTGATTTGGTATGTTTAGCATATCAATATGAATGTGTATTTGCTTCGTTGTCAGTGCATTGCAACCGATGAAATACTGTATTTTTCTATCATAATAGACTCAATGCTTGCTTGCTTATACTTAGTATTCATCCAACCGTACCACCTAAATGTAACACATTTGTTCTCTAATAATTTTATTTCTTCAAACATAGGATATAGTATTGAGTTCAAACACTTATTCCCAGTGCAAATACGAGGATGATTCATTAACACATCTTAATGATGTTTCTGTTTGGCTTCACCTGCATCTTACAAACAAAGAAACAAACAAACAAACAAACAAAAATACTCCATGATGGTAACCATTCAATCAGAATCTTCTATGTGAGTTTTTCTGGTTGTAACTCTGAACATAATCACATATAAACTCCATTCCTTGGTGCAGAAATATTCAAGTTGTTGCTGTAATCAAGAATAAGGACCACACAGGAGTCAACTGTGGAAAACAATGTATTCAGGACATGGCACATTTATCAAGATACTTCATTATCATTAAAAAGCTTGGTTTTGAGATCTTTTGCATTTGTGTGTGAGAAAAAAGTATATTTATATATAATTATGTGTCTTGGGAACTTCCACATTATACAAATATTGCATTTATTTCTTAATTTGCATTCACTCTTTTTAATCCTCAATCTTCATATTAGGGTGTAGGAGCTATTTGAAGCAGAGTTTATTGACATGTGGCATTAGTTTTCTATGATTATTGTCTAGATTCTAATCTTTGAAAAGAATGCTTTAGGGACCAATGCCATCTTAACAGATAATGTAAAAACACAACCGCCTGTATTCTTATCTACATTTGTTCTTTGAACACCTTATCTATTGGCAATATGCAGTCACTTTGTAGTTAATTATAAATGAAGACAATTTATAAATAAATACAGGCAATGGTTTTGGACCTTATCTTTTGATCTAAATTCATGGAATCTGGTTGTATAGCATTGTAGAAAGCAAGCTAGATATTTTTCTAAAACTTCCCAAATTAGGAAGAAAAAGAAAGAAGTATTCCGTGTAATCATATAGTTTGCAGCTCATTCCCTAGGCTATAGTCAAGTGATACAGATTTTCAGCAACAAGTTATTTCTTACTAGAAAATAATTGATGTCAGCTGACACCTAAATTATGTCTAACTTGAAAGGGCATGATGTGTACCTAGTCTTCCTTAAACAGTAAATTGTAGTACAGCATCTTCACAAAAGAGCATATGAGAGTTTAAAATAAAACAACAACAACAAAAAAATCATGTGCCAGGCATGGTGGTGCATACCTTTAATCTCATGCCTTTAATCTCAGCAACCAGAGGCAGAGGCAGTTAGATCTCTGTGAGTTCAAGGCCAGGCTGGTCTACATAGTGAGTTCCAGAACAGCTGGGGCTGTGGGGAGACCCTGTCTCAAGAAAAAAAAAAAAAGACTAAAAAAAATCATTCTTTCTCATATAATGAAGTCTTCCATTGTGCATTTTAACTCATCTTTAAGGAACAAAATGACTATGTAATTATGTGGCCTACCTCTAAATCCTGGACCTTACACCTTCCTGTAATTTCTTATGAATTTTGACATCATCATACATATCTGCTCTTGGGCCCAAATGCTCAAAGAAATTGAGTATCTTCAACTCTGCTGTGAATAGTGAGGCAAGTTAAAGTGTTAGCTCTTGGTAATATTCAAGTTGGGACCTGAAAATGCAGTCATGTCATTGACAAATGGAGTTCATTATGCTTCCACATGATGTCGTACCAAGGAAGTATATTGGTGAAGTTAAATACTCACTCTACAGTCCAAAGATCATAATCTGAAATGCATAACACTGATTTAGCCATCCATAAAAATTACAAGCAACTGCACATGGTCTAGGGAGGCAAGACAATGTCAAGAACAAAAGCAATCAGAAGGCGATGGTATTGCATTGCTGTCACGTACGAAGATTTAGCATGTCTTTAAGCTTAGGTTCCCAGAGAAGAAAAAAGTAAAAGCGCTTTGTCACATTTCCATAATCACATTTGTAAATCAGATTTCAAGAATTGTTGGATGAGGTTATTTCTGGAATGAGAGAAATTTCTCAAAATAATGTATAGAGGAATTATTGTACTGAGCAGTGAGGGCTGTTGCAAACCCTCAATTCAGATCATGAAGGCCAAGGTTAAGTAAAGCAATCATTTAACCCGTATCTGAAAAAAATAACTCTACAGCACCAGAAATTTAAAGAGTGGTGGCTGAGGCCCTGGCTTCTGCTCCCCACACCTTGGTGTGCATCTCCTAGGCATCCCACACCACCTCTGCTTATATTATCCTCTCCGGAGCTCTGATTAGCCCAATGTATCAGTCTGGTTCTGGCAGATGGTACTGAATGAAAATGGTTCACTCTCTTCTTTACTGATTACTACCCCAGGTTGCAAAGCGGAACACTGCAGAGAAAAACTGCTAACCTTTTCATGGAGCTCTAGGCCAGAAGTCACTTCAAAGGAGCCCACGAACTAGAATGTGCCTTGCTATGACTGAGGAGCATCTTTGCCATCTAGGATAATTCAATGAGAATGGCATAGTTTGTTAGGAATTTGTCCCTTTAAGTCCCTTCAGAGTCTTCTCAGTAGTCTGACAGATGATGTTTGGCTCTGTGATTGTGTAAAATGTTCTGCTTATAAAATGTTTCACACACACACACACACACACACACAATCGGTGATTGCAAGATATTAATGTGACCTGGCACCCCCAGCCCTCTGTCCATTCTATTACATGGTACAACTGAGTCAATATGCTTTCAAGGAGATGGCCCTAATAGAGAGGGTGATGATGAGCAACATTACACTCGTTGCTATCTATATATGGTTCTGTCCAGCTGCCTTTGAGGACACACATACACCCAGATTTGCACATGCAGGATATCAAGATCAAGGATGCCTTAAATAAAATGGTGTAGTATTTTCATATAACCTACACACAGTTTCCCATGTACTTTAAGATTATTCATAATAGCTAGTACATTATAAATGCTATATAAATATTACTTAGACTGTATTCTTTAGAAAATGATGGCCAAACAAGTCTGTACATGCTCAGTATACATGCAATTTTATGGTATCCACATTTTTAACACTTTATTATATGTTTATAAAGAAAAATAAAGGACTTGGAAACACTGTACATATTAGTTACTTTTCTGTTGCTTTTGTAAAACCAAGGCAACTTATGAAAGAAGAGTTTAGGCCTGGTGTGGTGGTGCATGTCTTTAATCCTAGCACTTGGGAGGCAGAGGCAGGCTGATCTCTGTGAGTTCAAGGACAGCCTGGTCTATAAAGTGAGTTCCAGGCCAGCTGGGGCTACAGGGAGACCCTGTCTCCAAAAAAAAGAAGAAGAGGAGGAGGAGGAGTTTAGTGGCTTGCTGTTCCAGAGGGAGGACACCATTCTGGCAGGAAGGAGACATGGTAGCAGAAGTGGCCGCAGAGGCAAACTGAACACTCACATCTTTAAGCAGGCACAGGAAGCAGAGCTAGAACCTGGCAGTAGGACTGAGGCTTGGGAACTCTCAAATCCGGCGCCTGTGACATAGTTCCTTCAGCATGGTCACAGCTCCTAAAGGTTCTGGGACCCTCCCCAAACAATGCCAAAACTAGGAAATGAGTGTTCAAATATTGGAGCCTATGGGGGATATTCTCATTCAAACCACCACACACGCCTAATGTAAAGAAATGATAAATGTTTAAGAATATGAAAGCCTTGGGGCTGGAGAGATGGCCTAGTGGTTAAGAGTGCCGACTGCTCTTGCAGAGGACCCGGGTTCAATTCCCAGCACCCACATGGCGGCTGAGAACCATTTTTAACTCCAGTTCCAGGGGGAATGCGACACCCTCTTCTGACCTCTGCGACATTGGACATGGGTGCACAGACCTGCATGCAGACAGTACATTCAAACACATAATTAATAAATAAATAAATAATAACAAAAAGAAAATCCTTAAAGTGAAAGGATGGAAAAAACATTCCAATCAAATGGTACCAAAAAGCAAGCAGGAGTTGCTATTCTAATATCAGACAAAGAGACCTCAGAGCAAAATTAATCAGAAGAAACAAAGAGGGCCATTACATCCTTATCAAAGGAATAATTAACTATGAAGATTTTACAATCCTAAATGTTTATGAACCAAACTCAGGTGCACCAAACTTTATAAACACAATACTGTAGGACCTCAGGACACAGATTAATCCCAGCACACTAATAATGGGGGACATCAATACCCACTGAGCCCCTTGGATAGATCATCTGGACAAAAAAATAAATGGAGAGACATCAGAACTGAACAATACAATAAACCAAATGGACCTCATAGACATCTACAGAATATTCCACCCAAACACCAGACAATATACTTTCTACTCAGTGCCTCAGAGAACATTCTCCAAAATAGACCACATACTGGGACACAAAAGAAATTTCAACAAATACAAAAGGATTGAAATTATTCCATGCAGTCTATCAGACCACAGTGCAATAAAGCTCAATATCAACAACAGAATAAGCCCTACTATGTACAGTAACATATGGAGACTAAACAACACACTCCTGAATAATAAATGGGTCAGGAAAGAAAGAACAAAATAAAAGTATTCATGGAACTAAACAAAACAATACAATACAACAAAACCTCTGAGATACTTTAAAAGCAGTCCTAAGAAGGAATTTTATAGCCCTGGGTGCCTACATTAGAAAAACAGAAAGAGCACAAGTGAATGATCTAACACTACAGCTAAAAGCACTTGATAGTCAACAACATATGAACCCTTAATTTAACAGACATGAAGAAATAACAAAAATCAGAACAGAAATCAATGGAATAGAAACAAAGAAAACAGTAAGAATCAATGAATCCAAAAGCTTGTGCTTTGAAAGGATAAACAAGATATACAGACCTCTAGCCCAGTTAACCAAAAGAAAGAGCAACTCCAAATGAATAGTGTTTGTGATGAAAAGGGAAACATCACAACAAAGAAAAGATCCAATCATATGAGAATACTTCAAAAAACTATACTACACTAAACCTAAGAGAAATGGATGAATATTTGAAATCTTGGGAATTAACAAAGCTTAAACAAGAAAAGATTGATCAACTTGGATTCTTACCAGAGATGCAGGGAGGGTCCAACATACGAAAATCAATAGATATCATAAAACACATAAAAGGACTGAAAGACAAAAATCACATGATCATCTCAATTGATGCAGAAAATCTTCAACAAAATCCAGCATCCATTCATGCTTACAGTCCTAGAGGGCACTGGACGGGAGGGATCATTCCTCAACGTAATCAAAGCCATATAAAACAAACCCACAGCCAACATCATCCCAAATGGAGAAAAGTTAGAAGCATTCCCCTTAAAGGTAGGAACCTGGCAAGGCTGCCCCCTATCACCACTCCTCTTCAATACAGTGTGTAAAACACTTGCTAGGGCAATAAAGCAAGAAAGGGGAAAGAAAGGAGTACTCATTGACAAAGAGGAAGTCAAGCTATCCCTCTTTGCAGATGATATGATAGTTTACCTAACGGATGCTAAAAACTCCACCAGAAAACTAGAGATGATTAAGAGTTTCAGTAAGTGGCAGGATACAAAACTAACCTAGAAAAATCAGTAGCCTTTCTTTACACCAAAAAAAGCAACTGAAGAAGGAATATAAGGAGACCTCCCAACTCACAGTAGCCTCAAAAACAATAAAATACCTAGGAACAAACCTAACCAAAGAGACCAAAGATCTCTACAACAAAAAATTTAAACCCCTGAAGGAGATTGAAGAAGACATCAGAAGATGGAAAGAGCTCCCATGCTCATGGATTGTAAAAATTAATATAGTAAAAGTGTTCATTCTACCCAAATTAATATACAGATGTAATGCAATCCCAATTAAAATCCCTATGAGTTTCTTCACAGACTTGGAAATAGCCTTTTAACTCTTGAATCCAACACAGATTCTACAGAAAAAAAAGGAAGTGACTTGGAAGAAGTTTTAATGGGATTTTTTCAATATATATTTTTTATTGAATTTTTGTGGATTTCACATAATACATCTTAATCACCTTTAGACCCTCTTCACTTTTCTACTCCCTCCCACAGCTTACCACCAACAGGATTTCATCCATTCTGTCATATATGTTAAGAGGAAGATTTTTCTCCATAGAAAGGTTCATCCTTACTCTCTCTGAAGAGTTACAGCTTATCACATGTGCACCCAGACTCATAACACCTGGAAACAAACCTAACCAAAGACACCAAAGATCTCTACAACAAAATTTTAAACCCCTGAAAAAGGAGATTGAAGATGTCATCAAAAGATGGAAAGACCTCCCATGCTTACAGATTGGAAAAATTAATATAGTAAAAATATCCATTCTACCCAAATTAATATACAGATTCAATGCAATCCCAATTAAAAATCCCCATGAGGTTTTTTACAGACTTGGAAAAAAAGTCCTTAAATTCATATAGAAAAAAAAAAAAATGATCCCAGATAGCTAAAGCAACCCTGAGGGAAAAGTGCAATACAGGAGGGATCGCTTTAACCAGACTTTAAACTATATTACAGGGATACAGTCATAAAGACAACCTGGTACTGGCACAAAAACAGAACCCTTGACCAATGGAACAAAACTGAAGAACCAAACTTGAGCTCATACAATTTCAGCCACTTCATATTTGACAAAGGGGCCAAAAAAATCTCAATGAAGATAGCATCTTCAGCAAATGGTGCTGGCAAAACAGGACCACCATTTGTAGAAGAATAAAATTGAACTCCTACCTCTCACCCTGTACAAAAATCAACTCCAACTGAATCAAAGACCTCAAGGTGAAACCTGAAACACTGAAGGTGATAGAAGAAAACATTGGCAGCAACCTACAAGACATAGGCATAGGAAAAGACTCTTTTTTTTTTTTTTTTTTAGTGATAATGGAAAATGAAAGGTAAAGACTTTCTAAATCAAACAACAACCAGACAGGAAATAAAGTCAACAATTACAAGTGAAATCTCATCAAACTCAAAAGCTTCTGTACAGCAAAAGAAACAATCAGTGAAGAGAAGAGAAAACCCACAGAGTGGGAGGAAACCTTCACCAGTGATACATCTGACAGAGCATTAACATCCAGAATATATAAACCACTCAAAAAACAAAGAAGAAAACAAATGACCTACTCAAGAGACTGTGTAAAGAGCTGAACAGACACTTTACCAATGAGGAAATAAAGATGGCTGAGAAACATCTTAAAAAGTGTTCAACATCATTAATAATTAAGGAAATGCAAGTTAAAACAACACTAACATATCATCTCACTCTGATAAGGCTTGCTAAGTTCAAGAAAATGAGAGAGGGGCTGGAGAGATGGCTCAGTGGTTAAGAGTACTGACTGCTCTTGCAGAGGACCCCGGTTCGATTCCCAGCACCGGCATAGAGGCTAAGAACTTTCTTTAACTCCAGTTCCAGGGGAATTCGACACCCTCTTCTGACCTCTGTGGCATTGCATGACACGGGTCCACCAACCTACATGCAGACAGAGCACTCATACACATAAAAAATAATAAATAAAAAAATAAAAAGAAAACAAGAGACATCAAATGCTGGAGAGGTTGTGGGGAAAGAGGAACACTCTTCCACTGCTGGTGGGAATGTAAACTCATACAACCACTAAGGAAAGTAGTGTGGAGAACCCTTAAAAGACTCAAAGACTCCCCACCGCAGAGATACATGCACGGCCATGTTTATTTCAGCTCTCTTCACAATAGCAAGGAGCTGGAACCAACCCAAGTGCTCCTCAACTGATGAGTGGATAGAGAAAATGTGGTACATCTACAAAATGGAGTTCTATGCAGCAGTAAAGAAAGATGACATCATGAGCTTTGCAGAAAAATGGCTGGAGCTAGAGAACATCATGCTGAGTGAAGTAACACAGTCCCAGAAAAACAAACGAGGAATGGTATCGCTCATCTGTGGATGCTAGTGCCAATTACCTAGTTGTAAGTATTTCTTGTGTATGGCCCCTTGAGCTTTTGTCCAAAGCAGTTGAGAGTGATGCATATTGGAAACAACAACAACAACAACAACAACAACAACAGAAAGGACTGAATCGAAGAACTGACTGAAACAGTGAACTTCTGCTCAAAACAGTCAACTTCCACATGGAGAATATTGAGAAAGACTGAGAAAGAGATGAAAAGCATGTTTGGCAGAATGCATGAGCTCTGCTGGGGTGGGGGAATGGGAGGGGGACACGGGTCTAGATTTGATTAAAGAAATAAAATAGCCTGGTGTGGTGGTGCACGCCTTTAATCCTAGCACTCGGGAGGCAGAGGCAGGTGGATCTTTGTGAGTTCAAGGCCAGCCTGGTCTACAGAGTGAGTTCCATGACAGCTGGGGCTACAGGGAGACCCTGTCTCGAAAAGACAAAAATAAATAAATAAATAAAAAATAAAAATAAATAAAAATAAATTTATGTGGAAAAAAAAAAAGACTCAAAATGAGCCTACCATCTGACCCAGCCATACCACTCCTGTGTATATACCCACAGGAGTCATCCTACCACAAAGATACATGCACATCCATGTTTATTTCAGCTATCTTCACAATAGCAAAGAGCTGGAATCAACCCAAATGCCCCTCAACTGAGGAGTGGATAACAAAAATGTAGTACGTCTACACAGTGGAGTTCTATGCAGCAGTAAAGAAAGATGACATTGCAGGGCATAGTGGCTCACTCCTATAATTCCAGCACTTGGGAGGCAGAGGCAGGCAGATCTCTGTGAGTTCAAGGCCAGTCTAATCTACATAGTGAGTTCCAGGACAACTGGTGCTACAGGGAGACCCTGTCTCAAAAAGACAAAAATAAATAAATAAATAAATAAAGATGAAATCATTAATTTTGCAGGTAAATGGATGGAACTCAAAGCCATTATGTTAACTGAAGTAACAATTCCCAGAAAAACAAATGAGGAATGGTATGCCTCATTTTCGGATGCTAGTACCAAATCCCCAGTTGAAAGGCAAGCTAAGCAACATTGCTGTTATATTTCTTTTTATCTGAAGGCAGTCGTGCTGTTATAATGTGAATCTCTTAACAGGCTCTAGTATTAACTTACCACTTGTTTCGGATATTGTAATTGCTTTATATGTGTGGAAGGTATGTATTCATTTTTTAGAGTAATATAAAATTAAAGGGAAAATGTGAATTCCTACACATATCTCAAAATTAACATAGTTTATTTTTGGAGGTTATAATTTGGTGTATATATGATGTTTATATAATCATATTTTGAAGCAATACATATGGAAAGGAACAACAACATAAGGGCTAGGTCAAAGAACTGACTGAAAAAGTTAACTTCTGCCCAAAACAATAAGCCTCTGCAGAGAAAAACTTTAAAAAGACTGAGAAAAAGATGCAAGACATGTATGTCAGAATACATGAACTGGGGTGGGGGACAGAGGAAGGGGAACATGTCTAAATTGGACTGAAAAATGATGTACGAAATATACAAAACATCAACAAAAATACTTAATTTAAAAAAAGTCTGCTGTGCAACTGCCTCCTCAGAAGCCCATCTTCCATCATAGAGATCACCTCCAACTAGAAATCTGAAAGTTTGTTGCTTTGCTTTTCTATTGTTTTCTACTCTTATATTAAACTATGTTATTAAGTTTTGTCTAGTTAAGAAGTTTATGCAAGCTGGGCATGGTGGCGCATGCCTTCAATCCTAGTACTCCGGAGGCAGATGCAGGTAGATCTTTGTGAGTTCAAGGCCAGCCTGGTCTACAGAGTGAGTTCCAGGACAGCTGGGGGTACCAGGAGACCCTGTCTCAAAAAGACAAAAAAAAAAAGTTTATGGAAATGAAACTATTCTACCTATGCTCTTCGTATTCCCCACAATTGTACATGTTTGAGATTCAACCAGGTTGATGCATGTGACTTTAATTGACTCATGCTTTGTGTTTTGCTAGTCGTTCTTCTGCTTAGAACTGTTTGGCTTTGGCTGGGTTCAATCCTCAGCATTTCGGGGTGCTCAGATTTGTGTCCAGGCTTTGAGCATATTCACTAAATGGTTTACTTTCACGTGTGTGTGTGTGTGTGTGTGTGTGTGTGTGTGTGTTTCCTGGTACAGAGTGCAAGAATTTCACTAGAGCACACTCACAAAACTGGGTTAGGTAACAGAATTCACACATACCCATCTTTTAAAAAATATTTTAACTCAAAAAATTTATACAATGCATTTTGATCACATTCATATCCCCTCCTGAACCCCCACTCCCACTTTGCTACCCCTTTTGTGTTCTCTGTTATGTCTTTTTGAAAAAGGCCTAGAGAATCTAATCTGTGGTCCCCAAATGCTCTTGGGTATGGGTCTATCCCTTGGAGTCTGATCAGCCCACCAGGTATCACATAACATCAGTAAATAAAACTGACTTTCCCTTACCCGGCAGCAATCAACTGTCAACAGATCCTCAGTTAGGGCTTGGCTTCCTGCCCACCCTTCCTATATATGCTGGGCTGGCTTGAGCTTGCACAGATCATGCACATGCTGTCATGTGCCCTGTTCTGTCTAGACAACATGGTTTCCTTGGTTTCATCTACCATCTCTGGCTCTTGCAATCTTTCCACCCATCTTCCACAATGCTGCTCTCTGAGATTTGGGAGGGGAGGGTGTAATATAGGTGTCCCATTTAGGGCTGAGCATTCCATACCATCTTACTCTCTACATGTGGACCAGTTGCAGATCTCTCTATTAGTCACCATCTGCTGCAAGAAGATCCTTCTTGGGTAAGAGTTGAGAGATGAACTAATCTTTGTGTCAAGACACCAAGTTGTGTTTAGACATGGAGAGACGCATTCTTTAGCATTGACTGATCCTCAAGTCTCTACCTATCAATAGCACTTCCTAGATTGTCCAACTATGATCATGTTGCCATTGAGTAGAGAGGTAAAATACTCTGTAGAGATGAAATACTCTGAAGTTTAAAGAGTCAACAAGTTCAAAAAAGAGGGCTTTAAAAAATAACTTACCAGTCAACTTCCACATGGAGAATATCGAGAAAGACTGAGAAAGAGATGAAAAGCATGTTTGGCAGAATGCATGAGCTCTGGTGAGGTGGGGGGATAGGGTGGGGGACACGGATCTAGATTTGATAATCTTGTAAAAAATATGTATTAAAAAAGATTTAATTAAAAAAAAAAACTTACATCTTCCTCACAGGAAATGACTTAAAAATTGAGAGGGGGTGGAGTTCCGTCTGTGCAGGGTCTTGTGCCTTGAGACCTGGTATTGACACAAGGCTTGTAGTACTAGGAGAAAATGCAGGCTTACCCCCTCCCTCTGTGTCTCATTCCATTTGCATATTCCCAGCTTGTCCAAGAAGAGGAATACACTCTTGTGAAGTCATTGTTATATGCAATAAAAAGGCTACTTACAGATGACCAGCTAGACCATCTTATTTCATAATAGTTTGATTTTTCCCTGGAGGGGAGGGATTCTGAGATTTTCGTCATTATCAAAGCCCTACATTTCTTTTTTTAACATTTTTATTCAAGTTTTATGCATTTCGTTCATCGTTTCTCATTCTAATCTAGATTCATCTCCCCTCCCATTCCCCCCACCCCATGCGAGTTCTTCCACCCTGCCATTCCTGCCCTGTATCTTTTTCTTATTATTTTCAAAGTTTTTCAAAGCAGAGGGTTATTGTTCTTGGGGGAACTTTACTGTTTCAGTCTGTTCCCTGTCCCAGTTCCTCTGCTGTTGTAGTTCCCTCAGATCTGTATTGCTTCAACATATGCATCACACCTATATTAAACATAAACATATCGTCTGTACACAAACTGTCATTTCCATATCATATTTCAGGATTCACATTTTTCTTTTTAAATTTATATTATTCTAAAATATGCCTAAATATCCTCCATCCATATATCAAGATTGTAAAGTCTAAAACAAATTGGTGGGTTAATTCTAGAGCCAGTTAAGGGATTTACATTATAAGAGCAGAGTTGCTTCAGGGAAAGGGGTATATAATGTTGTTGCTCAATTTGCCTTACATCTCAGTGCTGGGTGCTAGCATCCACAAATGAGTGATACCATTCGTCATTTGCTTTTCTGGTACTGTGTTACTTCACTTAGCATAATACCTTCTAGTTCGATACATTTACCTGTAAAGTTCCTGATGCCATCTTTACTGCTGTATAGAACTCCATCGTGTAGATGAACCACATTTTCTCTATCCACTCATTCGTTGAGGGGCATTTGGGTTGGTTCCAGCTTTTTGCTATTGTGAAGAGAGCTGCAGTGAACATGTCTGTGCATGTATCTCTGTGGTAGGATGAGTCTTGTGCTGATATACCCAGGAGTGGTATGGCTGAGTCAGGTGGTAAGCTCATTTTGAATCTTTTCAGGGTTCTCCATACTGCTTTCCATAGTGGTTCTATGAGTTTACATTCCCACCAGTAGTGGAAGAGTGTTCCCCTTTACCCATAACCTCTCCAGCATTTGGTGTCTTTTGTTTTCTTGATCTTAGCCAGTCTTATCAGAGTGAGATGATATCTTAGTGTTGTTTAAATTTCCATTTCCTTAATTATTAGCAATGTTGAACATTTTTTAAAATGTTTCTCAGCCATCTTTATTTTCTCATTTGTGAAATCTCTGCTCAGCTCTTCACTCCATCTTTCGAGTGAGTCATTTGATTTATTTATTTTTTTATTTATTTATTTTTTTTGTCATTTTTGAGACAGGTTCTCCCTTTAGTCCTAGCTGTCCTGGAGCTTGCTCTGTAGACCAGGCTGGCCTGGAACTCACTCTGTAGACCAGGCTGGCCTTGAACTCACAGAGATCCACCTGCCTCTGCCTCCCAAGTGCTAGGATTAAAGGTGTGTACCACCACGCCTGGCTATTTGTTTGTTTGTTTGTTTGTTTGTTTTGAGTAGTTTATGTATTCTGGATGTTAACGCTCTGTCAGATGTATCACTAGTGAAGGTTTAGAAGTAAACATTGGCAGCAACCTACAAGACATAGGTGTAGAAGACTTCCTAAATCAGACAGCAGCTGCACAGGAAGTGAAGTCAATAATTGATAAGTGGGACCTCATTAAACTCAAAAGCTTCTATACAGTGAAAGGAACAATTAAGGAATTAAAGAGGAAAGCCCTGCATTTCTTACAAGTATATAAATCTTTATTTTGTGTATGGAAGCATGAGTATATTGTCATCTTAAATCCTCCCTCTCATCTGTTCTTATCTGGGTGGGTTCCCCCCATCCCTCACCAGTTGTCTCCACGTAAACTCCATTGACTACAACCTGAATTTTGTCTCTACATGTTTTGTGCTCTTACTATTGTCGTTGATGTTCTTTAGAATCACTGTAAGGGACTATTTTTATTTTTTCACTTGCTGCAAGCCTAACCTCCTCAATATGAAGTTAAATAATAATTATAGTGATTTTAACATTTTTCTGTTAGTACTCTAATAGTTTCTGTATTCTGTGGTGAAACTCAGAGTTAAGTTTGGAGTTAAATTTGACCAATGCTTCTCAAAATACAGGTTATGAAAGAATCATCTGGAGGGTTTGTTACAGCTCTGATTCTTGCAGTGTGGTTAGTTTCCATTATACCCTAAGAAATTATGATGCTGTTTTTTTCTGGCCCACACTAGGCTAAACTATACCTGACCCTCTTGATTTGCAGCCCTGTGATTCCTACCTGTTTGTTATGTGGGCCATTCTTTCCCACCTTAGTACTGCTCTGCACATAATTAATTGATAGTTCTCAGTTCACATTGTTTTTCAACTGTATGTTTTATATTTTGAGTTTTTATTTATAGTTTAAGTGTCATACTTTTATTTCAACAAGTTCTGTTTTATACTTTCCTGATCAATTTTACTATTAAACTACTTAGTACAGGCTAGCCTTGAACTCACTATGCAGTCCAAGCTGGCCTTAACCTTTCAATATTCCTGCCTCAGCCCCCCAAATACTACAGTTGTGAGACTACACTAGCATGCTCAGCTGAATGTGGCTTACATTCATATGTCTTCATTTCGATATACTGAAACTACTTTACATTCTGCACCAGTTCATTATAATGTCATCAGTCTCTAAAAATCTGATACTTTGTTTATCATTTATGCAAACATTAAAAGCATTTGTTTCCTTATGTACTTGGTGATTTTCATTTTTATGTGGTAAGCTCATGTTTATTGAAATCCATCTGCAGGTAATCTTTGTAGTCTATTGTGATGGTTAATATCGATTGTCAGCTTGACAAGATGGAGAATTACTTAAGAGATAACCTTCCAGGCATCTCTGTGAGGGGTTTTCTGGACAGGATTAATCAATATAGGAAGGCCCACCATAAATGTGGGGCAGGACTGTCTCATGCAAGAGGGTCCTGGGCTTCCTAAAAAGGAGAAAGGATGCTCAACACCAGCATTCCTCTCTGTCTGTTTCCTGCCTGGGGATGCAATGTGCCTAGCTGCCTCCAGCTCCCCCTGCCATGCCTTCCTACCCCCATGGACTCTACCTTCCAGCTATGAGCCCAAATCAACCCTTCCTTATTTAAGTTGCTTCTGGTCAGGAATTTGGTCAAAGAAAAGCAACTAATTCAGCTATACTTTTAGAGTCAGCTTCTCTAGAGAAACTTCTACGTGTTTCTGCTAGGTATTTAGGGACACTACTCATTCGATACTTTAATTTTTCCCCAAGTTTTCCCATTATTTGAATCATCACTGTTTTAGAAAAGGTGCCTTTAAGATGGACTTCTCTTTTTTCTGGCTCCACATATTGTCAACTATAAGAAAAAGCAGGTTTTCTATGGATCGTTTCTTCATGTTTCACTCCATAAACTGCCTTTCACTCATCTTCTGCCAGGCTCTGGTTCATGTTGGTACCTGCTCTATGCAGGGTCTCTGAGCTGATCTTTCACTGAGTTTGGTGCCAGGCTTTATCCCTGCCTTATGTTCCTGACCCACTCTCCACTGGCTGGGAAGGGCTGGCTCATGAGGTCACTGATCCAGGTAACCCTCAGATGCCAAACCACATATTGCTTGTCTTTGCCAGTAGTGCAAGCCATGCTTATGAAGCTTTATGTATTTTATCTAGGATTTAGTTATTCTCTAGTAATAAGCTTTTTCTGCATATCTACCCCATCACAGTTTCACAACCAAAACTCCAGGTATTACTTTTCTGTTTTCTTTCTCTGTTTCTGGCAGAGCTTAGTCTAGCTTCCCGTAGTGAGTGGCTAACCAGTTTATATATTGTTACAGAAATGAAGATCCGTTGTATGATTTTTTTAAGCAACTTGCGTCATTCCTTCACCTTAGTTTTCTTTGATGGAAGAGAAAAAACTGACCTTGGACATCAAATGCCTTCCCAGGCTTAGGAACACCTGCCTGCCTGGGATGATAACTGTTGGCTTTCCTAGGAAAAAGGAGGAGCCAAAGGAGTCAGCTACCCTCCCAAGCAGCCAGTCTGCCTTGGCTGTGTGAGAGGGAGGTGCTCAGACTCTATAAACAGAGAACTTCATGAGCTGGTCTCTTTGACCTTAGCCATGTTGAGCAGAAGCTACACGGTCCATGCCAGGATGGGAACTTTCTTGTGTGGCCATGAGGGAGGGAAAGCAGTGACACTCCTGTAATAACCCTCTCATCCATGCACTCTGCAAGTAAATCCAATTAAACTTGCTAGAATTTTCCAAAGTGTGCTTTGAGGTGTTTGTACCTCGATTTGCCTTGGAGACAGCTGGAGGAAGAGGCAGGATGCTGCACATACCTCCCAGAGAAATTTTAGCAACAATTTCCCAGACTGTCATCTCCAAAATCCTGTCACATGAGTTTGGTACATGTACCCAGACATTTATCAGAAATAAGTGGACATGTATAATATACGTGCTCACGAAAGTCATTCATCTAGTTTTTATCTTTCCTGATAGGAAATTTAGTAATAATATTACAGAACTTTCAGGCGTGTTTTATGGAGGAAAATTTTAGTGTTTATTGAACTACAACTTGTTTTACATGGATCCTAAAAATGTTTAAGCTATCATTCTTTCTATAATTAAGTTTTCCAGAGTCATCTGGTTTTAGCCAATTATTACATGGACAATAGCCAAAAATACTGTCATCTGTCATCTTCTCTTATTGAGATGAAAGCCTCCTGTTATATAACAAGTATTCCTTCACATTGACTCCTCCTCGATTGGTGACATTGGGAGAATGCCTATTGCCTAAAAGTATTTAATTGATGTCTAAGGAAAGTACACAGAGATAAAGGATTTTGTAACTGCATCTAATTCCCCTTTTTAGCTGCTGGAGTTGCAGTGATCATTCTGCATTTATTTGTAAGGAAAATCTGCAGTCATCATTTTAATAATGAATATTTCATTATAAACACAGATAGAATTAGTGATCGACAAAGACAGACTTCACCTATTCAAGGGGTTTCCAGTTGAGTTGAGGATTCAGACTTTGTGAAAGAATGTTAAAATAGAAGACAGGGGTCCTGAAAAGATGGCTAAGTGGTTAGGACCATTTATTGCTCTTGCAGAGGACCCAAGTTCAGCTTCCAAGACCCATATCAGGTGTCTCACAATCACCTGTAACACCATCTCTAAGGGATCCAGGCTTCTGGCTTCCACGGGCACCTACGCACATGTATATACCCCCACACAAATACATACACATAATTAAAAATAATGGCAAATACTTAAAATAGAAGATATTAAGTCCTACTTTCCCAGTAGGCAACATGACTTTTAGAAATTTTGAAGACAATAAAAGAGAAAAATGAAAGCCTAGGAGATTGATGCCTTCAGAAGGCATAGCATGAGCAAGGAAGAAAAGATGCCCGATGGACAGACTGTAAACCTCAGGGTTTTGTCTGGGTTTCACCAATTCTGATAGATGTAACCTCATCCTGGCAGTGTCTATTTCTGTCACAAATTTTTAATTTATTTTTATTTTGCCTGCATGTGTGTAAATGTATGATATACAAGGAGTGCCCTTGGAGGTCAGAAGATGGCATTGAATCCCCTAGAACTAGAGTTATAGACAGTTACTATCTGCCACGTGGTTTCTGGGAACCAAACCCAGGTCCTCTGCACTAAGAGCAGCCAGTGCTCTTAACAACTGAGCTATTTCTCCAGTCCCTTCAGCCTTAGAGTTTCCATTTGGTGGCAAGCTGGGAACTACTGATATTAAGGCTTTCTTTGGCAGAGAACACATATGTCAATTTTGAATTATGTATATGTGATCTAAACATCAGCTCCCCATCCATAGTCACAGACTTCTTTACTTGGTCAGAGAGGTCCTGGATTGTAGCCATGCCTGAACCATCTGCCTCTCGGCTGGTTGGCCCTGACCTGCACAGGTCTCTGTGTCTTTCTCTGTGCAGAGCAGAGCTTGCTTTGCTCTTGGCCTCTGGAAACTGCTGAAGTGCAAGCAACTTCAATGCATAGGGTCTGTGTTTGGCAGGACACGGTTCATTCCATCCCCTCTCACCTCTATCCCTCTCTGTTACAAGGGTTACAGGGAACACAGGTCCCTTTTGTAGATTCTTATTCTTGCAGATAAACAGTTTAAATGTGGACTCATAAGAAACTCCAGGACATTCTTATTAGAGTTTAAGAGAAAAATAATAGGGCAGGCAGGCTGGAGTCTCAGCTGCTGCCTGAAGAAGAGAGGTGAATGAAAGGAAGAAAGTCAAGCAAGAGGGGAGACTCAGCAATGGAAAATGAGAGCTGCTTGGGGGGGGAGAGAGAGAGAGAGAGAGAGAGAGAGAGAGAGAGAGAGAGAGAGAGTTAGTTTTGAGATTAGGGTTTTGGTCAATATCCAAAAAAAGGAAATAGAGGAAAAAGTAAAAGTGATGTTTTCTGAATTAAGTGAACCAAAGTTCCCAGTAAAACTGCATCTTGAAACTGAACTTCAGGGATTGTGGAGCATTTGGAAGGCTGCAGGTACAGAACCTATTACCATTTATCCTGGGCCATCTTTAGCTCCCTCAAGAGCTACTCCTTGCCCACATTTGTTTCTGACCAAACATCCCATGACTAATAGATCAAAACCTTTTGGAATGTATTAACTTAGCAGACCACCAGGTCTCACCAATCAAAAAGCTAAGATAGCATCTAAGACCTACAGTGAAATTGCCACCCACCACCCCACCCCCATTTTGCCATGACCTGTGTTCTAGTTTTCTTTCAATTGCTATGACAAAACACTCTGACCAAAAACAACTTGGGGAGGAAAGAGTTTATTTGGCTCACATCTTCCAGGTCACAGTTCTTCACTCAGGGAGCCCAACATAGGAACTTAGGGCAGGAACCTAGAGACAGGAGCTGAAAGATAGGCCATGGAGGAATGCTTCCTACTGGCTTGCTCCTCTGGCCCATTCTCCAGTTGCTTTCTTATACAACACAGGACCACTGCCCACAGTGGGTTGGACCCTCCAACATCACTCAATAATCAAGAAAATGCCCTACAGACATGGCCACAGGCCAGTCCAATGGAGACAGTTCCCCAGTTGAGGCTCCTTCAACCCAGGTGTGTCAAGTTGACACTACAGCTATCCAGCACAACCTGCCTACTGATTGTGCTTGATTTATAACTTTTCTTTGTTCCATTACTATAAAACTTAACAATTACCACATTGGAACATGTAATTTGGAGTAAACTGAATCTGTGTTCCTGCGCCATGGTCACTCATATTTGGCTCCAGAATAAACTCTCTCTTAACCTTTTTGAGGTGAAAGTTATGCTTTGTATTGACAATCAGAAGTCAGAAAAGCATGTTTATCAGTAGAGGTCTATAGGCAAGTGTGTTGAGGGACAAGGTATAAATACATTAAACCATTACAGAGATAGTTATTCCTCTTATTTATATGGGGATATTGGGGTTTCTTTGAGAATGAGAGTCTTTCTTGGGGAGCTAAGGTCCTGGAAAGTTATGGCCAGCAGACACACACTGAGCAAGTGGCTTTCAGGTTCTTCTTTTGAGAGATCTACCTGCCTGGGATTAAAGGTGTGGACCACCAGGCTCAGCCAATATTTCAAATTCTAAAGGTGGCAATTGTGATACTTCCCCTTCCTTAAAATTAGTATGCTGTGGGCTGAGGAGAGGGCTCAGGGGTCAAAGCACTTGATATGCAAGAACCCTAGTAATGCTAGGTGGGCATGGTGGCCTATTTCTAACCCTAGTGTTGGAAGGCAGAGATAGGGTATCCCTAACTAGGGAGAATTACTTTATCTTGGAACTCTGAATTTGACTGAGAGACTGTCTCAAAGAGTATGGAGGCAGAGTGATAGATTGAGCAGGATTTCTGCCAAGAACCTCAGGTCTGCAAACACACACACACACACACACACACACACACACACATGAACATATGTGCACACACATACACACACACACACACACATGTACACACACATCACTCCTCAAAAAGGTAAGTGTTCATTTTCAGTCTGAAAACACATTCATCACTTTACCACAATAGTTTACTTTAAAAAAATAATGTAATCATTTTTAAATACTTTTGTTGATGATTTCTGTTATTTCATACATTAGCTTTCAGTCCGATTTAGACACATTCCCCTCTCCCTGCCCTCCACCCCACCCCAGTTCATGCCTTCTGCCATACATGTCTTGCATCTTTCTTTCAGTCTTCCCAAAGTTTTTCACTGCAGATGCTTGTTGTTTTGGGCAGCATTTAACTGTATCAGTCAGTTCTTTGACCCAGTCTTTATGTTGTTGTTGTTCCCTCCCCTTTGTATTGCACCAACATATGCCTATATATTCATCACATATGTATCAAAATTATGACCTCTAAGAATAAACTCATGTTAATTCCAAAATATGTTTAGGCATTCACATTTTCTCCTTTAATTTTATGTTATTTTAAAATATGAATACATACCTTCCACCCATATATGGTAATTACAGAGTCTGAAAATAAGTGGTAGGGCAGTTCTAGAGCTCATTAAGAGATTCACATTATAACAGCACAGTTGCCTTCAGATAAAAAGAAATATAATCATAACATTGTTCAATTTGCCTTTCAACTGGGGATTTAGTGTAAGCATCCACAAATGAGGGAAACCACTCACCATTTGTTTTTCTGGGACTGTGTTACTTCACTTAGCATAATGGCTTTGAGTTCCATCCATTTACCTGCAAAATTCATGATGCCATCTTTTTTTTTTTTTCCCCCTCTGAATAGAAGTCCACTGTGTAGATGTACCACATTTTTGTCATCCACTCCTCAGGTGAGGGGCATTTTGGATGGTTCCTGCTCTTTGCTATTGTGAAGAGAGCTGCAATAAACATAGATGAGGGGCTGGAGAGATGGCCTAGTGGTTAGGAGCGCCGACTGCTCTTGCAGAGGACCCAGGTTCGATCCCTAGCACCCACATGGTGGCTGAGAACCATCTTTAACTCCAGTTCCAGGGGAATCCAACACCCTCTTCTGACCTCTGTGGCATTGCACGGTATGGGTGCACAAACCTGCATGCAGACAGTACATTCATACACATAAAAAATAAATACAATTAAAAAAAAGCATGTATCTTTGCGGTAGGATGAGACTTGTGGGTATATACTGAGGAGTGGTATGACTGGGTCAGGTGATAGGCTCAATTTGAGTCTTTTAAGGGTTCTCCACATTGCTTTTCATAGTTGTTGTATGAGTTTACATTACCACCAGTAGTGGATGAGTGTTCCCCTTTCCCCACAACCTCTCCAGCATTTGGTGTCTTTTGTGTTCTTGAACTTAACCAGTTGTACTGGAGTGAGGTGATATCTGAGAGTGGTTTTAATTTGCATTTCCTTAATTATTAATGATGTTGAACACTTTTTAAGATATTTCTCAGCCATCTTTAATTCCTCACTGGTGAAGTCTCTATTCAGTTCTTTACTCCATCTTTTGAGTAAGTCATTCGTTTTCTTACTTCTATGTTTTTTGAATAGTCTATATATTCTGGGTGTTAATGCTCTGTCAGATATATCACTGGTGAAGGTTTCCTCCCACTCTGTGGGTTTTCTCTTCATTTCACTGAATGTTTCTTTCACTGTACAGAAACTTTTGAGTTTGATGAGATTCCATTTGTCCACTGCTGACCTTATTTCCGGCACAGCTGCTGTTTGATTTAGAAAGTCTTTTCCTACACCTATGTCTTGTAGGTTGCTGCCAACTTTTTCTTCTATCACTTTCAGGGTTTTAGGTATTGCATTGAGATCTTTGATCCACTTGGAGTTGATTTTTGTAGAGGGTGAGAGGTAGGGATTTAATTTTGTTCTTCTACAAATGGTGATCCAATTTTGCCAGCACCATTTGCTGAAGATGCTATCCTTCCTCCATTGAGCTTTTTTTACCCCTTTGTCAAATATGAAGTGGCTGAAATTATATGAGCTCACTTGGATCTTCAATTTTGTTCCATTGGTCAATCGCTCTGTTTTTGTGCCAGTACCAGGCTGTCTTTTGGACTATAGCCCTGTAATGTAGCTTGAAGTCTAGTAGAGCAATCCTCCCTGTATTGCACTTTTGCAGCTAAAAACACTTGAGAGACAACAACAAATCAACCCTGTATCCATCAGACAGGAAGAAATAACAAAAATCAGAGCAGAAATCAGCAAAATAGAAACAAAGAAAACAATACAAAGTCAATGAGTCCAAAAGCTGGTTCTTTGAAAAGAAAAGACAGACCTCTAGCCCAGTTAGCCAAAAGAAAGTGCAAGCAACTCCAAATCAATAGCACTGGTGATGAAAGGGAAAACATCACAACAGACAAAGAAAAGATCCAGACAATCATAGGAGAATAATTCCAAAACCTATACTCTACTAAATTTGAAAACCTAAGAGAAATTGATTAATATCTGAAATCCTGGGAACCAACAAAGCTTAAGCAAGAAGAAATTGACAGTTTAAACAGACCCATATTTGAGGAAATTGAAGACATAATTAAAAAAGAAAAACTCCCAACTAAAAAAAGCCCAGGACCTGTGGTTTCACAGAAGAATTCTATAAAATATTTAAAGAGGTCTTACAACCATTACTACTCAAACTGTTCAGAAGGATACAAACAGAAGGAAATCTCCCAAATTCCTTCTATGAATCCAGCATCACTCTAATACCAAAACCAGGCCAAGATACAACCAAAAAGAGAACTATAGACCCATCTCATTAATGAACATAGATGCAAAAATTCTCAACAAAATACTTGCAAATCGCATACAGACCCACATCAAGAAGATCATCATCCATCATGGCCAAGTTGGATTCATACCAGAGATGCAGGGATGGTTCAACATACAAAAATCAATAAATGTCATAAAATACATAAATAGATTGAAAGACAAAAACCACATGATCATTTCAATTGATGCAGAAAAAGCCTTTGACAAGATCCAGCATCCCTTCATGTTTAAAGTTCTAGAGGGAATTGGACAGAAAGGAATATTCCTCAACATTATCAAAGCCATAGACAACAAACCTACTGCCAGCATCATCCTAAATGGTGAGAAATTAGAAGCATTCCTCTTAAAGGCAGGAATCAGGCAAGGCAGCCCCTTATCACCACTCCTCTTCAATATAGTGTTTAAAACACTTGCTAGGGCAATAAGGAAAATTAAATAAAGAAATTAAAGGAATACTAATTGGAAAAGAGTAATTCAAGAAATCCTTTTTTGCAGATGATATGATATTTTACCTAAGGGATGCTAAAAACTCCACCAGAAAACTCCTAGAAATGATTAAGAGTTTCAGTAAAGTGGCAGGATACAAAATTAAACTAGAAAAGTCAGTAGCCTTTCTTTACACCAATTTCCCAAACACCTACAGCCCCACCACCCAGTGGGGTGTGACAGGTTGTTTGTTCAATCGCAAGTTGATCAAATGAGTGTTCCAGACTATATTGCTGTAGTTCTTCCACTCATTCTACCCCAATCCATCAGCCCCTGTACATTTCTACCACCGCCCCCTCTTCCGAAACAAGAGTTTGTTCCCTAGTGCGTCTAAGTAAAGCGTGGCCACAGGTGGATGAGAGGAACAACAGTCCACTCTCTCTGGAGCTGTGACTTGGACTCTGGTCAATTGCTGGCTCGTTCCATTTCTGTGGCTGACACGTTTTGTCCCAGGCAATAACCATCCCTATCCTGAATGAAGAACAACAATTAGATAGTATAGGTACTTTAAGCCCACGCACTCACATAACGTTATGGTAGGTTGCTTTTTTATAGACACATATGTTTGGATTTTATGTTAATCCATGAATTACCAATTCTTCCCCCCCTGTCTAAATTACAGCGGCCTTATGTGCATTATAAAGCGATCTTCCTAACCATTTGAGGATGTATGTTTGTGGCATCAGCCATGGTTATTCTTCCAAGGGAGAGAGCAATAGCCAATTAGATTTGGACTATACAGGCACTATGGCTGCCTTTGCTGCACAGTATTTCCAGCAGGTGAGGTGTAGCTGTGCTGACGGAGGAGTCTTACTTGACGCGCAGGAGAAACCTTATTTGCTTTATTTGGTTTAGTGGCCTTTGGTAACCCCCTCTGGCATTCCAGAGGCCATCTGTATTTTTTTTTTTTATTTTTTTATAAATGAAATAAAACAAAATGAAAACGAAAATGAGATTTCTGGTATTCAGGGCTTTATCTCCTCTCTTCTTGCATATATGCCAGTTTAGCGGCAAGGAGCCCTTACCTTTTTGTGGGCTTGGATCCCCCTGGCCAACATCCCCCTGGTTCATAGATATCAAATCCATTGCTGATGTCCAGAGTCTCCTGTCATTAATATATTTTGTCCTGAGTACTGTCCATAAGCCCTAGGACTTAGTATATTTGGTCTGGAACGGCTGTAGAGTAATCCCTTCCCACAGTTCCCATGTGTCTAGTAGTCAATTTAAAGAACAGCAGTTTACCGGTCTTTATAAGAGATCTACCTTCTACTAATAGTTGTCTGCCCAACCCTTTCACAGTTGGAGCGAACTATCATCATCATGATTTCTCCTTGTTCTATTGGAGGGGAAGGCAAGGAAATCTCTCATATCAGGAACCTTTGTGGCACCTAGAAGGTAAGTTTCATTAGGACTCATTATAACTAGTTGCTTTTCATTGTAGGATCCACAGAGGGTTCAATGTTTATAGAAATCTGAAGCTTTTCTTCCTTGACACCTGTTCAGGACGGTCCAGCCCTTTCCGCTTGCTCCTCTTCGTTTTAGGTACATCGCCTTACTCAATGCAAACCTGTATACTTTTCTCTATCTAGCCTTAAGTTGGTGACGTTTTTGTCCTGTTGGAACAAAAAAAATCTTTTCCCATAGTTAGATTTTTTTTTTTTTTTTTTTTTTTTTTTTGACAAAAAGGTTTAATGTTTATCTGTATCCCCCCCCCTTTTGTTTAGCGTATGAGTCTCCAGAAAAAAGTTGTATTATACATGTACTATAGTGGACGTCACAGCACAGATTCATCAAATTCCCACCATGTTGTTTTCGGTTGACCTATCTATCGATTATCGAAGTTTGGGAGGCAAACTTAATTTTTACGTTAAATCGTCTTAAAGAGAATGCTACAAGTTGATACTGTACAACAGAGAAATTATAGAAAGCATTTGTATGTGCAATCCCAAAGTTCTTGCTCAACAGATTTTATGTAACAAATGTGGACACAGCGAATTATATCTCCATTTTATTCAGATGCCATACATTTTTATTCAGATTCTGTAAACCTATGTTGTTTTAATATACACAGGTTACTGTTTACTTTTTTTTATTTATTTTTTATTTATTTTCTGTATAGTTGTATTCATGCTACTGTCTGCAGACAGGTTTGTGCACCCGTGTCGTGC